>CM037786.1:60420167-60470167 GCA_021229015.1 Solen grandis | reverse complement strand
CATTTTGTCCCATTCTTCATTAAGCTTGATATGAATGATGACTGCATGATTCCCAGTTGAGTGCAAATTCAGGTATGATCAAAATCTAGGTCCCTTAGTCAAATGTTAGAAAAACAGCTTAGATGCCACATTTTTTGCTCATCATGCCTAACACAGCAATCTTACTCAGGTGAGCGACATAGGGCCATCTTGGCCCTCTTGTTTTATTTATTAATTTTTTTTTCGAATAGGTAGCTAGGTTTTTGCAAAATAAGGTTGACGCTTAACAAAATAATAAAACAGAATGGCCTTATGTATGCACTTGTGACAGTTAAAAAAGAGGACAATACCAAATAACACACACCACAAAGTCCAAAACAATAATATGGCCACGACATACATGCATTGTATCAACCCGACAAGTGATTTATAAATACTGCAGTCACCACGGCCTCGATCAATCTGAACAGAAATCCTTTCTGTCTATATACATGTATATATCACCCTTACATACACGATCCCATAAAATATCCAATACGCAATCAATATTTTCCTTTCGATATAATAATTTTCTGATGACATGAAATGCAAATATTATACCAGTCGGTTGAAGGCGTCAACACATTATAATAATTAATTAATTTACTCGCACATTCATTATTACTAGACTGTCGGCGTAAGCCGCAGTCGTATGAAGCTGCAAGCAAAACCGACACAGTCGATTTAATTGTATCACTCCGCGTCCAGTTGCGTATCTGCGCTAAATGTATAAGAGTGGAATTTTGCGCTGAACACATCTACAATTACTTTAAACGCCAAAAAAATATATGTGTCATTCATGAAACATAACACCACCCCAATGTTCATACATGGATATCTACTCCTGCAAAAGAAAAGTATGTCATAAATTTACCAAACAAAGTTCAAAAGGTGTTTGTATGCTAACCAGATTAAGCCTTTTAAAAGTTCCTCCCAGAGCGCTTCTTGACTTTAAAATAGAAAGGCAAACTTTATTTTACTTTAAATTATCAAATACTTTGACACATTTCTACAAGTATATTCACTTCTGAGGCAAGAATGGAATCAATGTGATGACCCTCAGATCATTATGAAACAAATCAAAACACTCAAGGCACCGAAAATGCAGGCGGTGTATCATACAACAAGGAGCGAGTTAAGCCGACTTACTTGTTAGAGCTGCATGAAAAAAGCGTGGAGTTTTTGACATCATATGACTTTGCCTCTACTCGGGTTCGACCTGTTGAAACTCAACACTTATCATTGCACCTTCAATAAAATATATATTCAAAAGTATTTTGAATTTTTTTTTCGTTGTACAATAATTAAAAAAAAAAAAAAAAAAAAAAAAAACCGAGAAGATTACATACCAGACTTAGCCTGATTATAATGCTTCAGGTATACTGTGGACATCAGGACGGGCAGGGTGTGAGATGCAAATTGGTTATTAAATAAACTGATACAGGATTCAATACATGTATGTGGTAGTGCAAGAACAAACAAATAAATTAAGCCACAAGTTCAATCATACGGTTAAAAAGGTTCTGCTGCTAGTTCCATCATCAGGTGGTGTCTCCTTCGCCTTCGGCGCTACCCACAACGTCCTCTAGAGGTGCGCCGACTGGGGTAATCAAATCCTGACCTGTTAAGAACAGCTTCAGCGTTTCCCGCTGCCAGCAGACTTATTGTCGAGATGGCATTGTTCTTGCAAGTGGCCTTGTGGTTCTTCTGTCTTATTTAATTTAATTTAGCAAAAAACAGATTTGCGTTTCCGTGTCTAAAAATATACGTTTGCAGCAATAATTTTATTATTAATTGAACCTCTGTAAATGAAACAAACAACTATATTGATTAATCTTTAATCAAAGACATATTAAGTTATGTTATCATAGGCCTTTGCTTTAATTAAGAAGGGCTCTGTATCTAATATAGCTAATCAGAATCATATACCGAGTCCAAAATGAATTATTTCAATAAAAATGCAAAGTGAAATATATATTTAGCAAAATATGTTTATTTCTTCGTATATGCAGGATATACCTGAATACACGAAGCACACTGGTAAATGTGTAAGTTAATACTATTTTTAAAACTGATCGTCTCATTTGCGCTTATGAAAGTAGTCGTGAAATTATTAGACATCTCCTACGTCAGTTCGTACCCGGAAGTCAACAATGGCCGAATGTGAGCCACAAGCAGCCTATGGTCAGTTTTGTCCATCTACTGCAAAATCTCCCATATATTTAAAGTTTAATATTGAAACTTAGTTGCCCACAAAATATTTCTTCCAACACACATAATGGCGCATTTTCGAAACAGGTTTGAATACATTCAAGGCTTTGCATTTCTTAACTTTTTTTTTGCGATGTTTCGAAAATTCGTAACCGTAGTTAATTACACCCAGTTCTAGGAATTAATTGATGATTAACTTAATAAAGATTTGACAATGGAGAGATGCAATTGCTTTTTGTTGTTGCGTTTAAAGTCACAATTAATTTCACTGCTTATGCGATAACTTGGGCGAAGTTAAAGGCAAAAGTAAATGAATTATCTCCCCTGCTCTGAGACACTGAATCAAACGGTCCCAAACTAATTATTGTGACGTATTATATTCTAGTAATGGCGAATTGACATATAAACAACAATATTTTGAATTAGAACATTTAATAAAAGATCAAATCGTTTCCTGCTGGTCAAATAACTTTATTGCTGATCATTACAGTACATAAAATATTAGTCCCATCAATGAGCCGCTCGATGCGACATGCTATTTTTGGTACTGGTTGTCATGCGTATGGGATATCGCCAAACCAAAAGTAGAACACTATCACAAATTACGGGTACACAAATTGGACTAATAAAATCATTAAAATGTATACATATATATTCACTGTAGTAGTAGTTGGTGGTGTTAACAAAATTTATAATAGTTATAATAATATCTTTTTCAATTATTTATAGCTGCTGATGAGAAGACGAAAGCAGGATTTGTTCGCCTTATTGTGAGTGCAAAAGGCCTAAAGTACTCAAAAGAAATAAAACTCTCCGGGCTTCGACCAAAAACAGTGAAAAAAGCTTCAAATGCAACCCTTACAGTAGACTTTGGTGATCAGTAAGTATGAAAATCAAACTGCTCTGTACCTAAAATCTTACATGCCAGTTCATTTTAAAGAAAAAAACAACAACATATATTGAGATATGCCTTTAAGATGAAACCTGTTAGAAGCCGTATTACTGGAACTATAAAATTGGGTCTCTATGCTACAGATAAAGTGATCAATCTTGATTTCATTTACCTAGGACAAACACAGCAGATAAAAAAATAAACTAGCATCTCAGGATCAAATAAGTCACATGATGTTATTAAGTTTATCAAGAATTTCACATTTCCAGGAACTAATGATACACTTCTGTATTGGAGGGATGTTCAGGGTTAAGATAAGAAATAAAGATAAATTGACTAGGGCATTTAATCTGTAAATCCAGAATATTTTTTATGTTTGTCACTATGTGGATTAATTATGAATTGCATTGATATTTTGTTTTGGTTTTACTTTCAGAAATTTTGACATGACATTGAAGGGTACCTCAGGCAAACTGAAAGATAAAACTATCAATCTGGCTATCAAAAAACTGCCTTATGAAATTGACAAGGAAAAGTCATATGGAGAGGTATGTAAAGGAAAATTAAAAACAAAAACAAAAAAAACAACATATTTTTTATACTATACAGAGAAAAAGGTTAAGATGAACAGGATAACATTGTTATGTTGATATATTAAAGATGTTTTTTTCCTTTATATATTTTATATTTTGAAAATCTAAAATCTCAAAAATGCTTTCCATTTTTTCCCCTGAGTTACTGATTTAGCTTATCTGTTTAACACTTCATGAGCATGGCAAATATTCACAC
Organism: Solen grandis; assembly: GCA_021229015.1. Taxonomy (NCBI): domain Eukaryota; kingdom Metazoa; phylum Mollusca; class Bivalvia; order Adapedonta; family Solenidae; genus Solen; species Solen grandis. The sequence goes on along the minus strand of CM037786.1, from coordinate 60,466,257 downwards.
ATCTTTCTTATTCAAGCTAATTAAGTAAAACTGAAACAATAGAAATAACATATTCTTACTTTTAAACTATGTGTCACCTGCTGTAAGCAGAGGTGACACTTAAGGATCACTTTTTCATCGTCTGTCTGTCTGTAAGCTTCTTCCGTCATGCTTCAGCAAGTTCCAAAGAACACTCTTGTTTTAAAAAAAAAGATAAACACAAAAATTCTCTTGAAAACACTTGTGAATTTATTTTCAGCCGGATGAAGATCGTATATTGCTATTTCTGTGTAAGAAAGATGACAAATCCTGGGGATCATTCATTGAAAATGGCCTTGAGACAGCAGAAGAAGAGGATGAATCTTTTGATGACAAAAATAAACCATATTGACCCTTTGTTCTCAAAAATACACACAAAGAAAACATAGTCATTAATTATTATTTCCAAGCTGCATGATATGGACATAGTCGTTATATTATATTCAATGTTAATTTGAATATAAATTTTGAATATAAGCCAGGAATTGTAAATTAGAAAGGCACATAGGAAGGCTTTGTTTGAATATAATATTTGAATTTTTAGCTTGAAACAGCCTTAGATATTTTTCAAAGTCTTGGGACCCTTTCCTACAATGAAAACTTGAGTGAGTGACTAGGGATATTCTATGGTTGTCACTTTAGAAAATTAATAGTCACTAAAAAGTAAAGAAAATAATAAAAAAAATCATTTTTATAAATCTTTTTTTGACTATTTGCAGAATTTTCATAACAAATTCCTCAGATTAATCCCATTAAATGAATCCCTCTAAATAATCACAAAGAAAACATTCTTTTTTTTTTCAAATTTCAAGATGAAAGCTTGATGGATTTAATTTTCAATGGTTTAATCTTCCCTTTATTAAAGATTGCATCATTAAAGATTTTTTTTACATGATAGGAACATTTGCTTAATCTTGAAAGTAACTCTCTTTTATCTATTATCAGATATCGATGGGATTTTTACCATTATTTCTCAGTAACCTGATGAAGACACACATTGACACATAAGCAAACAGTGAAGACCATGATCAGACAGCTACAATATTGTAGGTCAGATTCTACACACCCTGCAGGGCAAAGAAAAATCTTTACTTTCATATACTACTTAACCCTGTACTTCATGAATATTCATGTACAAGTTTATGATAAAATGAATATTAATTAAATGATCTTTAAGTGGTATATGAAACAGTGGATTTTTCATTGCTCTGCAAATTGTGGCGAATCTGAGCTACAATATTGTATAAGCAAACAGAGGAGACCCTCTCTGCTGAAAGTGAGTCTACTATATGAAGTAAAAGGTTAAAGTCCAGTTAATCAATATTCATGAGGTAAGGGGTTAATATAACAAGTGTAGAGAAGTAGGTTTTTTCTAAAAATGTAAATACAAAGCCTCTCTGTGATCCTAAAACATGCATTTAAAGTTTAAAATTACTATCTGCATTGTTATTTGTGCTTCTGAATTGAAGGTCGGTGTTATTATGCATATCTCTTAAGCTGCTGTTTTCAGGTACATTTCATTGTATAGTTAATTAAGGCCTTTTATGTATGCCTGGACTTTTAATGTAAAATGTGTGTTCAACTACATGGTGCAATATTTCTTGTATTTTTTTTGTCTCTGTATAATTTCACCCCTGTTTCCCAGGAGTAGGGGCTATATAGAAATCATGCTGGTCCTGTCTTACATTCACATCACATAAAGACAAGGTGGGATGCAGGGGTATTGATCACTTTTAGTGATAGTTCTAGGTAAACATTTCTGGCACCATTGATTAATCAGTGGCATTTCATTGATAAATAAAAAGGATATTAAAAAAATGAGTATGTCAGCCAGTATGGTATTTTCTTATCTGAATATTTTGTCAGATCAATTGGTTGCATAATGTTATTGAGAAAAACAAAAACAAAACAACAGCATGTTTTTCTAAACCTTACAATGTACACACTAAAGTATTAAACTTGTTTTTCCTCCTGTCTACCTCACCATTTTCTTAACTTGATATATTTATTTCATTAACAGGAAATACTTATTTCATTAAACAAGAATTACACATTTGATATATTTCCTACATAGGTAAATTTAGAAAGGTTGAACAAAAATATGCTAGAAATATCAGTGTTTTTAAGTAGATTTTACATCTGTATTTGTCACCTTTAAAAAAAAAAGGAACGTGTATATGATGAGTATAGTGTAAAATGTAGGTCATACGTCATATTCTCATTCTCATCTTTTGTTAATTTCTCTTTTCTTTTCCACACTCATTTTCATGTACATGTATACAAGTATTACCAATATTAGTGTTAGGTCATTCTTCCATTTTGTATACATTTAGTTCTTAAGTGTGTATTGTACTTTTTTTGCTTGATCACAGATGATCATTAAGTTGGAATTTGATAATTAACTACATGTGTGTATTATGTCTTTCAATACCAATCTACAGATGCATTGTCACCCAATGCAACCGTTTGTGATTCTTAAAAAAACGGGCGGTTTCCCCATCACAGGCATTACCGTCAAAGACAGTATTGAAACTATTTTTAGACTGATAAAACCTATATTTAGATTCATTAACTTTTCCCCAAAATGCTTACTTCATAGGATGAACCAATGAACGAAATCGCTACCCTGAACTGGTGAAGATGCCATGTTGTAGAACTTGTCCTTTGGGGATATCATATTCTAAATTTAACCGATTTGATCAAAGTTTTGTTCATGAAAATAGCTTTTTCTTATGCAATGTGACCTACACTTTTGGAGTTAATTTTTCAGGAAACGAGGACTCCATCAACATTAAGGAGGGAGAGTAGAAAATTATTTTTTAAGTTTTTACCGATCACATATGAATAGGCTGCTTTAGGTCTAGTTGGTAAAACAATACTTAAAGTGTTGTAATTAATTCATATCATTTGGTCTTTGTTATCCCTTTCCCCTACATAGAGGAAAATAAAAGAATATGATAACATAACAGATCATGCACTCGCAGTGATCTGTTTTATGTTGTTGTGCTCTCAGTGGTCTGAAATGACTTTATAATTAAATTTGTAAGTTTACTGTGTTTTCTGCAGATGGCTTTATGTTACCTATTAGTGCGTCAATGATCTATGAAAAGTTTACTTGTATCTTTTTTTTGTCTGAACTCTATATTGTTTATTGTGTTTTTGTGATGTTCATTAATGCTACTGTTGTAATCTGTATAGACTATACTTGAATAGGTTTTGTCTGTACAGAATGTATACATTTTAACTTATATTGTTGAAAAAAAAAAATGAATGAGTGATAACTTAAACATGAAAACAGAGAAAATAATTCTTTATTTTTTTATTATTTTACAAAACATGGCTCAGCAAAATCTCAAAAATGTATGTAAATCAAATTCTTTCTGAACACATGTGCATAAGATTTTCCCCATATGTTAAGTTTGGAATCTCATGGATTGGTTTCCTTGACCTCTGTTGGCTGTGTGAGAAATATCAAGGAAACATTCCTATTTATAACTTTATTTTTTACTTTCACTTGACTTTTTTGTTTTGATTTTCACATGGAAATTTATAGAAACTTTGCATCATGAGATTAATAAAGATCAATATAGGAGTGATTGCAAGACAGGTACAATACTTGCAGGACGGGCTTATCAGTAAAATCAGACTGAAATGTATTTGCAGGCTGCTCAGGTTTTGCAATTAGTAGTCATAAGTTTAAGATGTTGAACTTCACAATTTGAACTTTTGTTTTCAAGCATGGAGACTTACATTTGTTAGTTATTATACTGTGTATAATGTGTGTTTAAAAACGGACTGAAAAAGTTTTTGTATTTGAACTGTCTGCATTCTGTGATCTTTCAAAACTGTTAAGTCATATTCAAGCAGGGTTGGAACACGATTTAACTATTGTTGTAACTGGATGTGTTTGCCTTATTTGTACATTTCTTTTTTTATATCTTAAATGTTTATTACATACATGTATTAGTATTAGAAATGTGTACATTAATGATATTTAGAAGACAGTTTTAAGGGAATATTAAAGATATAGTAAACAATTATTGTGTTTTTATGTTTGTCTTCCTTATCAGTAAACTTGTATTTTATAAACCTGTCTTAAGCGGCCAGTCAAGGGAACAAAAGAAAGTGACCGCTTAACAGAGGTGATCGCTAAATGACGGTTAAATATGTAATAAAATACTCTAGTTTCATAATATCAAAATTGACCGCTAAATGCAGGTTGGCCGACTAAAACCGGTGACCGCTAATGCGGGTTCAACTGTATATAAAAGTCGAATTTTACCTCATTAATATTCATATACAAGTCATTGACTTGATGAATTTTAATTGACTTAACCGTAAATGGTACATGTATATGAAAACTGAACTTGTCTTTGTCAAGCAGGCTTTGTAGAATACAATTTCAATATTGCATAGGCAAATAGAGGAGACCTTGATCAAGAGCTTGGTTTTTTTCCAATTTCCAAATTAATTAATTTTTTATAAAATTTAAGAATTTATTTGGACAAAATAACATCAAATGACATACGTGAACATTATTTCTCTTCGAAAAATATAAATTCGTAACCAGTTAATAACTGATTTTAACAGAAATATGTTTTACTTTGGGGATTGGAATGTCATTGATGCAGATGTGTTGTTTGTGGTACAGAGACTGGGTGAATGAAGATATCACGCGTGTAATGGAGCGAACAATCTATATACTAATCTCGCATTCTTCGTGAGCTGACGTGATTTTATGGCTGATTTAATGGTGTAAAAATGAAAAGGACCTTAAAGGAAGTAAACCTTAGAGCTATGATAGTCATCATGTGAATTACACACAATTATTGTGTCAGTGAAACAGAACGTGGCTTATGAGTAGCAACTTACGGTGTTATTTATATTTGAAATGTACACGTGTACGAGATGAACTGTAGGCCTCGTATAGATATTTGTGTTGAAACTTTTTTTTTCAAGGCGAATCAATCTGAAGACATGGTGAAAGAAAATGTCATCAAAACCCCCTCTTTTACAGATATAGATGTCGAACTTGGTTTAGCGGTCATTTGTATTAAACGGACAGATTGTATAAGTGGTCAGATTTAAGATAAGTAATTTGACCGTAGACCTCTGTTTAGCAATTGTTTGAACCAAAGACTAGTTTAATATGTCTTAGCGGACAACTTCCTTTAGTCCTCAAGGAATATCGAATACAATGTAAATATGTTTATTATTTTTTTTATATAATGATTTAACATGCTTGCAGCTGCATGTCAAAAATTAGATCGTTCCAGCATTGAAAGTTAGCTATTGAATGTGAGTGCATTAAAAAGAATAATTGATCGAATAATGGATTGATTGCGGTAGATATTTCAAATTAAAAAAGGTGCAAATTGTTTAATGAGGATGTAACTTAAACCAACAAATTAAGTTTAAAGTTTCTAGAAAGATATCAGACACATGCAGTTTCGGAAGTTACATGACTGAAATACTGTCGGGAGGACGTTAAACCCAGTAAACTAACAAACGTAACATTACGATTTATATAGTTTAACATACCAATCAGCAAGACTACCTTTGCCTTTATTAATTATGAGCTTATATTTTAGGCTTATAATCAAAATGTGCAAATTTACAAAAAAATATTTTATGCATTTCGGTAACAAGAACTATATATTCTCATGCAGTATGGTTAAATAATAATGATGATAATAATAATAAAAATAATAATAATAAAAAATGTTTCCAATAACCAACCAATCCTTTTTTTGTACTGACCCTAAACATTGTTTGCTTAGCATTTGGCTTACTATGGTTGTAAAACGGTGTTTCTCGCCGCATCCTCTAAACAGGAAAAAAAGTTTAAAAAAAGTTTTGCCGACCTACCGACCCTGTTTTTCTGTAATGTTCGTGGAAGCAAGCAACTTTATTCCCTAAATAATGGACATGATTAACACATTTTCAGTAGAGAGTTTATATATCATTAAAATATATTGAAAATTATTAGATTTAGTATTTAGAATTTAAGTCGTAAATATACATTCAGGAGTTTGATGAATTTGGACCATAGAAAAATTATACGATTCTACCATGCAATATTTTCACAATGTGATATACACCACATGTATTAAATGTGGTTTGCCTATCACAATACGCTTTAAAGTCCTTGAAAAAGTAAAAATAGTCCTTGAAAGTCCTTGAAAGGTACGCGGACTTCAATGAGATTATTTGAATTAAAAAGGGACCATGAACTAATAACAAGTTTCAAACAATATAGAACTTGGAATGAATTATTCAAAAGTGGAGTGTCCCCGACATGCAATGTCACCATGCATTAGAGATCTCATCCAAATCACCATGTGACTAAGTGAATATTTAAGGTCTGCGTTTGACAAATTCTCGTCGGCGCATGAATATTCCCGGACTAACATCGCTCTCTGGTTTCACTCAATTATGCTTTGTATGAACCGAAATCCATCTCTTCAACAGCCTGGAAGTGTTAATGTAAGTCCCATGGGGCGAATAAAATCTCTTATATGAGAAAAATCGATTCCTATATCTGACAAAATTGGTTCACAAAACAATTAGGGAAGAAATTGGGGGAAGAGTCACATGTGCACGAAGTGCTCTCGAAATGAACTCTCACAAGGCCTTATTGGACTTGAGAGCAATAAGCTGGACTCGATATAGGAAATTAACACAATGTCAGTTTGTAATTAGATTGGTCACGTGATATGGTGACCGGAAATGGTGGCCGGAAGTCACGGAAACAGGAAGTATGGGTATATTTTGATTGTGTTTTGCCATCCTAAATCTTATATATCCTGTTATTTCTTTTTATAGCAGACAGTCGTGGTGTAGTACAAACATATATATTTTCATATATTTTTGGTGGCTGTTTGGAAATTAAGCATTAATGCTAAATGGTATAAAAAAAGTATAAGAATTTCATATAATATCAATAAAAACGAATATGATAAGATATGAAATACTTTGCAGAACTATCATGATCTACCTACGTGAACTCAAATAAGAACATATCTATGTCTCTGTCAAAGATCTAGAAGTCTCACAGTAATTTGAATAATAGGTTTTTGCAACATGTCCTATGAAAATAGTAAATTGATGGTAAATTGATAATATGCAATGATATCTGTATCCAGAATTGTTCGTAAAAATGAGGGATTCGATGTACCCTTTCAATGCCATATTTTATTATTATAATTTGACCATCAAGTTACATAACTCTTGATCGAATTTATTTTAAATTATGGGCCCTTTTGAACTTAGTAATTTTGGTACAAAATCTAGCGTGAAACTTAATTTGATTTGGTTAAAGTATTTTATGTTATTTAATTTGATTTATATTTAGTAATAAGCATCTATGCTTTTTTTTTATACATCACTAAGGCCTCCTGGAGCACCAAACATGCAAGTAAGATAACTCTTGACAAAATTAATGCAAGATATAGCCCTTTTTGGACCCCCTTTTAAACTTTGCGTGCACAAACATTGGATACACTTGTAAGATTGGTAAAGTGATCTGTTGATCTGAAGTCGGGGATACAGAAAGAAAATATATTGTTCGATAGTGCTTATTTAAGCATAGAATTTGTCAAATAAACTGAGAACGCCAGGTCACGATACCAATCTGTTTTAATTTTGATACAAATTGAAAATTTGTTAAGTTTGTCCATGGTAAACCTAGTTAACTGGTGAACATGCAGTATTTTTGCTCATATGTCATGTTCTAAAGAGGTTTACTCACCGGATTTTTTTATGCAGGTTTTGGTCTAAAAACAACTTTAAATGTCTGGTTGACAGGTAATCTGATTCACACCTGGACATTAATATCCCCTAATGAACGTGGGATGTTTTGTACAGGTGATTGCATGACCACTACCTGTCGAGTTTGTCAGCCCGGGGTGGTCAGGTGTTGCCCAGGTAACAAGCGGAATGTCTGGTAATTAGGTTAATTAATGCACGGGAGTTGTAGAGATCACGAACGTGATACGGATATGCATATCACTTATTTTAAGCAATTTTGTGAAACTAGGAGTACATTTACCAAAAGACCTATTAGAGTTCTTTGATTTCCTCTAGAAGTGAAGCTATCATTTATCCTCCGTGATTTTTTTTGTTCATGATATGTATGTCCTTTTATTTATAAAAATAAAGAAGTATATGTAATGCTTAAAACGGGCATAGCACGCCTGTTAAGTTATGTTCATAGAATAATATACAATATAAAATGATTTTTTCATAAATAAAAAATAGATATTATTTGATATTGTTTCTTTGGTTTGACATTCCATCCACATTTTTTAGTCATTTTGGGACTTTGCACGAGACTGATACAGGGCTGCGTCACTGAGACAAGTGGCATGATACTACACCCAGTAACATTATCCTGATACCAGTCCTGGAACTACCTTTATATGCTGAGCGTCAAATTAGCTGCACCAGTTCCATTTTAATGACCAAGGTATATCGCGGACGGAGATCGAACCAACGACCTCCTGATTCCATAACGGATACTCTAAACACTATTATAGAATATTACTTTCTCGCAAAACAGATTTCATGAAATTGTCGTTATTATACAAATTAATTTAGATATAAAGAAAGAAAGTTCGTAGAATTTCCCAAAATGTCTAATCGACAATAAACGCATATACATGTATTGCACTATCTCGGGTAAAATAAATATATATTTAAAAGCCATACATGTTTGTACGTGTAATAAATTCATAGGCATTCAAGCGGCAAAATGATATAGCATTAAGAAACATATATCCATTAGTTTTCGTAGAACTTAATGGGTCAATAAATACAATTAATTCATGGTCATAAACATTGAACTAATTTACATGTATATTTTTCATAAAATTTATTCTGGAATAGCGTCATTAACATGTGTTTAATATCTATCAAATTAAAAAAAAATGGAAAGGCGTAATTTCTTTCAATACAATTCAAAATACAATCTCTCGGTTATCCGAATCTTGCTTTAATCCAAGGTTTATTCGTATATCCCCTTCGATTCTCGAGTTATCGCATTTTTGTTTACTGTACAGATTAGAATATTTCGCTTATAGACATCAAAGGTAGGTAAGCAGATTTATCCTTATTTAAATACGAAAATATCATTTGTATAGTTAATACAGCCCGCAACTTGTCTTCTTTTCACCAGTAATATGCACTATGGAAATGTTCTACAATCTTGCAAACGTTATAGCCATATTTGATCTTACTCGGATTTACCGATGATTAGATCATATACATGATGATGAAAACGATGGTGATGATAATAATATGTGTATTGATAAAAACAGAACTGAATCTACTTTGATTTAAAAAAAAATGAAATGCTCCTCTGAAATAATCTAAATTATATTTGCTTACCTACCTTTCTTAATTGAATAGAAATCTAAAAATAGATTAATTACTACATTTCTTTACAGGACGTTATCACAGTCTTCAGTGGAAGAGTGGTAAAATGAAAACTATATATAATCTTTCTGTAAACTGTAAAATCAAGACCTTTCGTTGGGGCTAATTTCCGATGATAGCCAAGGAAATTAACCCCACGGAGATAAAATCACCTGGTATGTACCTCAAGTTGTGATATGAATCAGCGAGTACATGAGAGACAACGAAATTGTTGTCAACAAAATAAAATGATTTTACAGAATAAATATTTCATATCTGCAAATGAATCTCTCTCTCTCTCTATCTCTCTCTCTCCTATCGATTCCTGTATTTATAACTGTATTCTAAATATCACATCAATGTTTCATTTGTTGCAAATGAATTCACTTTCTCTTTCTACCATTTTATTTTTTTTTTAAAAATTATACATGTAAGCAGTCTCAATGAAAAAGACCATAAAAAACTACAGTACTTCCAATTTCCAAAAATTTTCTATCAAAAAGAAAGAAAAACGAAACAAGATCTATATCATAAGACTTTGGAATACTAAAACGATTTTGAACAGCAGCACCAACTTTGAAAAATTGTCCTTCCATTCCACCAATACATTTCCCTTCATTTAACAAGAAATTTCCCTTCATTTAAAACAAAAAAAATCCCTTCATTTAACAAGAATTTTCCCTTCATTCCACGAGAAATTTTTCCATCACTCCGCAGGTGTGTTCAGTGCTATTATTGTCACCACGAGAATATTTCCCCTTATCTCACTAGTGTGTTTCACTTTAGACATTCCCCTTCATTCCACCAAGATATTTCGATTCCATTAATATCGACCCAGACGTATAAATTATTAACATTTAAAAAAGGGTATATCGCCAATTTATTTCTATTAAAATGCATCCGCGTTAGCAGCTACAATCAGTCTTTGTACAGAAAGACTTACGCTTTGATTCTGCACTTTTGAATACAATCAACACTTCTGGCATTTATATCTTCTTCCACATTCAATTTAGGTAGCAATACGCAATTATGTTGTTCTTTCAAGAAGATCCGTAATGGTTGTAGATCCATAACACTCTAGGCAAGCATTATACAAGGCACACAGCGAAACTGACATATTTAGTGACGTCTTGTACAATGTCAATGTCATTCGCAAAGTTCAAACCAAACATACACTTAAAAAGGAACCAATAGAGGACGTGTTTTTTTAATTTATTCTTTTGTATCATGATTTTCGTTCTCGTCTGCTTCTATGTAATCCTTCAATGCGATCTGGCTTAACTTCACGTGCTGCTCTATCCCAAACCTACATTTACATCTACCCTGTGACACAAAGTAAATCCCAGACTTATCCACGCGGAATCCTTGGTCGGCACGGAATATATGCCTAACGTCACCTGTTAACGTTGTTATCGGCGTGTTATCCTTCTTATTACGTAATGTCACGTGAATCTTTCCTTCTATTTTGGTTTCACACTTAAAATGGCTCGTATACCCATCTTCTTTCAAAACAAGATCCGCCTTTGTCTTGTATTTTGGTGGCACGCTGATTTGGTTGTCAACAGACCATACAAGCTCTTCTTCAAACGTTTCCTCGTCTGCTTTTTTCACGGACATTTCCCCCTTAAATCCAGCGTTAGCCTCGATTACAGGATTCGGTGGAACTATTTTAATGTCAAGATTAAAGCCTATGGTATAGCACTTTTCCATGGAAATGTTACACGTGGATTTTGTTCGTCTTTCCGTTTTCAGTGTGTACACCTGGGATTGATCGGTATCATTCGTAAAGTGGGCGGAGAAGAGCACGTGCATCTTTGGTGTCGACTGCTTGATTTGATCATAATATTCGGTCTTCCCGTGGTGGAACCGCACGTGCTGCCAGTTAATGTCTGTGGACAAAATGTCGTCTGCATCTCTGCGCTGGCTTTTGTCGAGCGGGAAATCGTTTACCCAGACTCGAACCAGCTCTTCTAGATCTATAATTTCCTGCGACATACTGCTCTGGGGTCCTGAAAATACATTCATTGTAAATATACACACATGTATTATTAGTTCTAACACGCTATTTGAAATTAAGGTGTAGTCCCAGTAATGGTTCCGCTATGTTTTGAACCACTTAACCAAGATAACCAAGAAACCCTCATGAAACATTAGGAAATCTTGGTTATCTCCGTGAAAGGCAACGAGGTCCGAAATGTAGCGGAACCATTACAGGGACTTTTTTCTCTGTCAGTACGAAAACGATACGGGTAATTTAAATGGGCTGCGCTAAGATATAGATTTTTTTTCACAAATTTGTTATCAATATTACATAAAAGTCGATCTGATGTGCTGCTAACGGTTGGTAATGAACGCAATCAATAAAAATATATTTCCCATAATCTCCGGTCCTAGTCGGTAAAAGTAGGAAAGTGTCGAATGGGTTTCCGGCCGATATGAGTTAAACCCAAGCATTCCCCCAATCAGTGATATGATAAAACTATAGCAACAGGTAAAAAAACTCGTTCTAGAGTAAATATATTGCTTTCAGGTAAAAAAAAAAAAAGTTCACACGATTCTAAGTATAGAATTTTATTGTTAAAATTCTCAGTGCTTTTTTTTTAAGTACCGGAACGATAGTTGCCAAATTCCAAGTGTGCTTGCCCACTTCCTGTCAATGATCAACTCACCTTGCCTACACCTTGGCAACGCAAGTAAATTATTTCAAAATTAAGCATTTCCACATTTACAAAAACCCTTTCACCTAACACTCGTGATACCTTTTTGAAACATCTCCGTTGAACGTATTTTCACGTGTAACTCAAAGAAGAAACCTATCAAATCTGATCATTCAAGCCTATATACTTTTTAGGAGTTGATATTATGAATGACCTAACAACGGTCAGTGACATATCCAGTGTAAGATTACTAGGGGTCAAATACCAAAGTTCAGGGGTCAGAAGTGAGGAATGCAAAAGATGCCCCTCGAGCTAAGGTGAGGGAGAACACGTGAGATTGATTATGACTTTTGATTGATTGAATATTTGTGTTTTACTATGGTTACGTATTCGTTTCAGAGAAAAAAAACAACAACAAAAAAACACCAAAAAAACACAAAAAAAAACACGATAGACTGTTGGATGCAATATCACAAATCATCATAAATAAATCTTTATCTAATTTAAGTAATAAACATGTGAACTGACATATTAAGTGACGCTAAAATACGTGAGATATATAATGAAATTATTATTTTTAATCAATATTTTTTTTTTATATTTTAATGTATTGGAAGTTTTCATCGTAGCAAATCCATTATGTCCTGGACAAACAAACACAACATGATATGCACACTTTATCATATTTATTGGACAAAAGTGCCACATTCTTTTACGGTTATTTATTAATAATACACGAATTAGACACGCTTAATGTGTCTGTATTCCATGCGTGAGTCTCACAATCTGTACGTATGCATTCTTGTAAAGTGTAGGTTTACGATCGCGTTCATCTTCATGTACAAAAAAAAAGAAAAGACGTACAGTCAAACCTTTCTTAAGCGGTCAGTCAAGGGAACAGAACAAGATGACGCATAACAGAGGTGATTGCAAATGAAGGTTAAACAGATAACAAACAGATAGTCTGGTAATATCAAATCTGACCGCAAAATGCAAAGTGACCGCTTAATACAGGTGGCCACTAATACAGGTTCACCTTTTTAAAAAAATATATAGAACAGATCTACCTTTCGATTTTATGATACCATTGTTGACGTTATAAGCCCATCCTTCGGCCAATGTTATTGAATATTTTCGCACCAATCTCACTTTGCAAGTTTCTTCTACAGTGTCGTCCATGATTTTGATTATAAATGTTCGTTTGGTGTTATTATTTCCACTTTGAATTTTATCTATAATTCATGTATATTATCGAATAGATGTGGACAACCAAGAACACTGTTGAAAGGTTTGTTTATTTTCTTCCGATAGTTGTATCAACTTTATTTCAATGAACATCCGTTTTGAAAACTCACAAATAATAAGAGATTATCACAAACTATATATATGAAATATTATATTTAAATTTTAGTCATGTTCCTTAAATCACATAAAAGCAAGAGCGAGAAATCTGAATTCATGAACTAGTATATGATTCCATGTATGTTTTTTCCCCCTGCTGATTAAGGTGTAAATTTAATTTCAATAAACATCCGTTTTGAAAAATCACAAATAATTGGAGACAATCACTAACTAGATATATGAAATATTATATCTCAATCTTAGTCACGTAAATGTTAAGTCTTTTAAAAGCAAAATTCCCTGTAGTCACATAAAAGCAAAAGCGGGAAATCTGACCCAATCGTATGCGAAAGGTCATGTTCATTTGACAGACCCACACGTGAGTCAGTTATCACACACAATGCCTTATAAATGTCTGACCAATAACTCCAATTGAATATTGTCTTACACGGCTTTCAGAGCACACACTAAAACCACTCTTTAGTTTGCTCCCTGATGCATTAAGTCAAAAGTCAGTTCCCGGAATAAAAGTAATGTTAGGACATTTATTGCGTCTAAAACAAAAGAGTAGCTGATAAACCGAAGTGAATTGTTAACGAGGGTAGAACCGCGATTGTTTCAAATAAACCACATAAGCAAAGTCCATGCTTAATCATTGGTTGAACAGTCATGTTTTTCAATTTTCATTGTTTAAATGCTAATACGGAACTTTTTACTTTATTTCAGACAGCCTTTATGTACTGTTGGAAGAGAAGACAATACATGTTTCCCAATTGTTAAGGGAAATGGAAATATTTGATGTGGTAAATATTATTGCTTTGGTTAATAACAAGACATTTTTTTAAAAAGAAAGTCTGCGTTGGTGGATTTATCACATAAAAAGAATTTACATTAACTATATTAAAATGACTGATCAAGCAATTATAATACATACAAAATGATAATTTTACAGCTTTATTTCTACATCTTTGATAAATATAAATCTAATTTTCACCAATAACAAAATCATGGTTTCAATCAATACATTGTAGCTTTTACCAAGAGGGTTTGACACGAAAGGGGGGGGGGGGGGGGGGCTTTCGTGCCAAACCCCTGTGTTCGTGCCAAACCCCTGTTCATGCCATACTCCTAAGGCTTTTACAAGGGTCATGTCTAATGAGCCTAAAACTTCTCACTTAAAGGGAACCGCAGCCATAAGAAAAGAAAAATGTTCGTAAATAACTTTTATTTGTTATAAAATTATGTTATTTTATTTCAAATTAAACAAAAATGACTATGTAACATGAAAATATTACATTTTTTCACAATAATTAATTGATGTAACGATGGCATTAAGGTAAGATACCTGTAATGGATCCGCTACATTTCGGACCACATGGCCTTTCAGGGAGAAAACCAAGGTTTGCTAATGTTTCATAGGGTACCTTGGTTATCTTGGTTGAGGTTAAGTGGTCCGAAATGTGGCGGAACTATGGTGGCATATTTCTGCCAGCCACTTATCCACTTAGCTATGTTGAAACTTTTCTGAAAAATTGTCATATATTCAGTTAGTATCTGGCAAGTAGCAAATTTTCAAGTTATCTACTTAGGTATCTTAACAGGACTTAACTGTCTGTTAGTGCCCACTACTGCCAATCACATATTCACTTATTTTAACTGGATATCATGCCTTTTTCCAGATAATTATGTGAAAAAATGCTTGTTATCCACATAATTTAACTGACTAACTTTAAAAAAGGCGAGATAACCAGTTATCTTAAGTGAATATATGGCTGGCAGTAGTGGGCACTAACAGGCAGTTTTGTTCTGTTAAGATAAGAGACCTAAGAGGATAACACGAAAGTTGTCTACTTGCCAGATACTAACTGACTATGTGACATTTTTTTCAGAAAAGTTTCGGCATAGCTAAGTGGATAAGTGGCTGGCAGAAATATGCCACCATACGGAACCATTACAGGTATCCTACCTTAATTCATTCAGGAACGTTAACCTTTACACCTTTACTTATTTAGTTTCTCTCTAAAAAAAAAGTTGGGCAAGACATCTACATCTGAGGGTTCCTTACCTATGTACATTAGATAGATTAGTTGTTGTTTGATGTAAGATGCCGCATCCGGTTGATGATTACACTCTTTTTCAAACAATTTTATGTACATCTATGAAAAGATGTATATATCAATCATAATAACGCCATTAAATTTTTGCGAGATAAAAACTCATATTATGAATTTATATCTATACATTTACGGCATGAAAATTAGTGTAGAAACGAACTTAACATCCTGTTGAATTAATGGCAAGTTGAAAAATTCAAGGAAATCAGTGTCAAACTAAGAAGACAAACAAACTAAAATATACATTTTTACAACAAAAACAACGATGGTGATAATGGTGAAATGAAGGGCTCAACGCAAAAATGTCTTAACTTGTTCTTTAATACATATAAATTACGACCTTGTTGCGCCCTCGAAATATTGTTAAACATAAATCTATAAAAAAATATAACCATAAAAATAAACATAAAGTTATTAGGTATATGGGATTTCTTTTCCGTCAGATTCTCGATTTACAAACTCTCCCTAGTAGTCAAGATATTGAACGTTTTCATTCTTTCCTCTTTACGCCCAATTTTCAGGTCATTGATTAAGACACCAGCGCTGTCTACTACATCCTGTACGAACCCTCTAGATACCAGGATCTGTTTGCTCAGAGAATTGCCTTAGACCCCGAGTGCCAATTTGAAATATCATCACTTGAGTGATTTACAACTATAAGGCGATCGTGAGCTTCGTGGAAAGTAATACCGAATCTTTATAGGAAAGTATTATAAGACAAGATTTAGCGGTTACATTTGGATATGTATTCTTGCGTTTTATAAACCAGAGCAAACCAGGTTTAACGTGAGAGCCACTTCATGTTACACTAGCAGAATAAGAAACTTGCTGAAACAGTACAAAACCTGATCAGTTCGAAAGTAATTAAAATCCATCCATCCAATTATTCATCATGGAGAGTTAACTTGAATTTTGCCAGCCCTACTTAGCGCTAGGTAAAACTTAAGATACTTCGAGGCGTATTTACTTTTCGGAAAAAAGTAATGGTATAACGCGTTTCTACCAAACATAAGATTTTAAGTATATTATTTAGGGCTAAGTATTGTTGGTGGAATTCGAGCCTGTGCATATTTGCTATTGTGCTAAACAACAGACTAACAGTATTTAGTTTGACAGTAACAAATAATGGTGGTTTCGACAATACTTAAGTACGACCTCAGGCTCAATGCCCTACTAAAACTAATGGGTATAGTTTGAGTTTTAATATGAAGATCATTTATTTTCGAAAACACGGGGCTCGGATACTCACGTGTCTAGCAATTCTCACACCCCCACAGTGTAACCTGTTCATCCATTATGAGGCATATGAAAGGATCAGATTTGATAACACCTCGTGTCTATGTGATTATTCATTTATCGATCAAATAATCAACTCATAGTTTACTTTTCTGAAGAATGTAAATATTGTTTATGCGTATTACATGTGTAACTTGTATCGTACAGCATCAAGTCATTTGAATTCACCGGTACACCAATGCGTATTGCATCCCTTATTTCTTATCTACAAACTTCAATCTGTCAGTTTTAGCTTTGAACTTCGTTAAAGTACTCAGTTTTAAGGAACTACGTTATCTGTGCTCATCACACGCACGTGAAACACGTGTTTATACCAGAACGCGCGCTCTGATTGGCAGCCGATACCGACATAGATTCAAGGGCAGATAACAGCGGTATAAACCACAGGTAACTAGATAAGGCTTGTGTCTGTACATCCGAAGGGAACAACCCAAATTCAGTGCTGTATTTCAAAGTTCTTATGAGAATCTCCCGTGTGCATCAAATTTTCGCAAAATTCGACATACCTTTTCAAACTGATGTACAAGCTCAGAATCATATTTAGCTCTGTATATTAATCCTGAACAATTTTTGTAACATCAGGATATACTACTGATTCAGTTTTTAGTATCCTTAATTACATTATGCAAAAACAATGTATCTGAAATTGAAAAAAAAAGATGTCATTTCAAGATTTTAAATGATAAATAATTCCTAGATTTCAAACAATCTTAAACAAGCGTGTAAATTAATACTTTAATGTTCTACTGTGTAGAGAGCCATAAATAATGGAATTCCACACTTTCACGGCTATGAAAATGCAGTTTTGATTTAAAAGTTGTACACGGTCATAACCTTTCCTAAATCAGACAAACAGCAACAAAGACCGTCCCCGGTGTCCGAGTGGTAAGACCGTCCGCCTCGATAGCGGGAGGTCATGGGTTCGAATCTTGGTCGCGACATACCAATTAGAGTGGTATTGGTATAGCTCCCTATACATGTATAGGCGCTAAGCATGTATGGGTAGTTCCAGGAATGGTTGGCCATTTGACAGGATAATGTGACTAGGTGTGGTATCATGCCACATGTCTAACGGCTTGAAACTGCGCAGTGCGGCTGAATTATATCTGTCTCAAGTAGAAATAATCTCCAAATGACTGAACTACTGTCGGTGGATGTTAAATCCAAAAAAAACAACAACAAAAAAACAAGCAACAACATGCTATTAGATGTTATGCGCCAGGTGTAGGCTGCATTTTTCAGAGCTCCTAAATATTAGTAGTTTTGAGTGATTTATACCTGGACTTATATTCTGAAAGTTGGACATATTGGATATTATTTTATTGTGATTGCAGTGGTGTAAAATTCAACTAGATTTTGTAAATGATTTTAGAGATATTTGGATTTTTAAACAAACATTTTGAGACATATTTTGAAAAGCATTTCATGACCTGCAGCAATTATGTGTTTTACTGAGCGAAAATCATCAAGATTCAAGATTCAAATATTTTATTTAGTAACGTAAACATATACATGTTTTTTGTTACATGATCCAATGATTTTAATAACAAAACAACAAAAGTCACATGCCATGGTCTACGATGGCAACTATAAAGAGAGAGAAAGAGAGAGAGAGAGAGAGTACATGTATCAAACAACTAAGCAAAAAATATTCAAGTTCTAAATAAATATACATTTGTATGTAGATTACTTAATACAATAATAATGTGAGGATGAACAAAATGCTGAAATGCAGTCAACATAGCTATCACAGAACAAAATAATTACAGAAAAAATTATAGTATCGTAAATAAGATCTTTTTAATCAATTCAAGTATTCGGTATGAACGCACGGCTTACATAATGCTACTGTCTAAATAAAATACAAAGATAGAGAGATGTGCAGAACAAAAATACACAATTTATGTTGGTGTATACAAGAGCAGAGCTGTACAGTATTGGACAATTATCAGGTGCACAAAGGAGGAAACATTGAAAAATTGGTTCAGATAAGGCGACCATGGGACACTAACAATGGCGTAAATAGCAACAATTTAAAGTTACTGCCCCAACAAATTACAAGTATTGTTGGGTCTAATTTGGGGACTAAGTCAATTAAAACATGTGAGCACTATGGGGGAAACATAATACGTATTCAGCCTGACAACTGCACACAAACAGCAGGGAAGAAAAACATAATAATTTGCTCCTTAAATACTCGATCAGTTAAAAATAAAACATTATCAATATGTGATTTTATTCTTACAAAGGACTTTGACATTTGTGCCATAACCGAAACTTGGCTTGGTAGCTCTGTAGATAAGTCATGCACCAGTGAACTAGTACCAGAGGGTTACAA
The DNA here is from genome assembly GCA_021229015.1 of Solen grandis. Classification (NCBI taxonomy): domain Eukaryota; kingdom Metazoa; phylum Mollusca; class Bivalvia; order Adapedonta; family Solenidae; genus Solen; species Solen grandis. Next base: position 60,447,079 of record CM037786.1, on the reverse strand, counting down.
AATGATGCATGTCCCTCGTAGAGGTAGGCGAGGCGGAGGCGTAGCCATCATTCACAAAGCTTCCATACAATTAAACATTATTGCATCAAGCAAAGACCATGATTTTTCTCAGTTTGAGTTCATGGATTGCAATGTGGTTAAAGGCAAACATTCGATACGGCTTGCTGTTATTTACAGACCACCCCCATCAAGAGAAAATGGCCTGAACGCAAACACGATTTTAGAGCAAGAATGGCCCCTTTTCTTATCGAAATATGCTACAGAAGGCAACTCTTCAGTAATTGTAGGAGACCTCAATTTTCATCTCGACCAACCTACAAATAGTGACACCAAAAGGTTTAATAGCAATTTAGATGCTTTTGGCATGCATCAACATGTTGCAGAACCAACTCATGTTGCTGGACATACACTGGATGTAGTGATAACCAGAGACAATAACAATGCCGTTTCAAATGTTGAAGTCATAGATCCTGGTCTGTCAGATTTCAACGGAAGGATCTCACGTGACCACTTCGCAGTTACATTTCATGTGGAAGCGTCCAAGCCACCCCCAATTCGTAAAACTGTGTCTTACCGAAAGTTGCGTTCGATTGACATTAATTCATTTCGAGACGATATTAGGAAAACAGATTTTTTTAACACTCGAAGAATATCTTCAAATATTGATGACTTCATTGAAGAATACTCAAATGAACTGACGTTAATCTTGGACAAGCACGCTCCATTGACAACCAAAACTATCACGTTAAGACCTTTATGTCCATGGTATTCTGAGCAGCTTCATGATGCAAAACATCAGAAACGCAAATTAGAACGAAAATGGCGTGAGAGTAAACTTTCAATTGACCATGACATTTATAGATCACAATGCGCTGTGGTAAATAGGATGCTAAAACAAGCCCGTGTTGACTTTTACACAAGCAAAATTGAATCTTGTGGGAGTGACCAGAAAAGTCTGCACAGAATAACTAAAACTCTTCTTGGAAACACAAATGAGGTAATTTTACCATTGCATTCATCTCCAAAACAGCTTGCTCAGAATTTCAGCGACTTCTTTATTGGGAAGATCAAAAATATCAGAGACAGTATTACCTCACAAAAGCAGTGGTGTTGGTGATATAGAAACTGATTATATAGGAGTTGAATATGATGAGTTTACACCAACATCGGAGGATGAAGTGAAATTGATAATCCGTAAGTTAGCCAGTAAATCATGTGAATTGGATCCTATCCCAACATGGTTACTTAAAGAATGTCTTGATGATCTTACACCTGTGATGACTAAAGTCATAAATGCATCCCTACAATCTGGATATGTGCCACGATCATTCAAACACTCACGAATAAGACCACTTCTAAAAAAGCCAAGTCTAGATGCAAATGTTCTTAAGAATTACAGGCCTGTGTCTAATTTGCCTTTTATATCAAAAATCTTGGAGAAAGTGGTAGATGTCCGAATTGAAAATCATCTAAAAAACAATGAACTTCATGAAGTCAACCAGTCAGCATATCGGAAATTCCACTCAACCGAAACCGCACTTTTGAAAGTTCAAAATGATATTCTTCAATCACTGGACAGAAATAATGTAACTATTCTAGAAATGCTAGATCTGTCGGCTGCTTTCGACACAATTGACCACGAGACGCTTCTTACTCGCTTAGAACATCACTTTGGTATCACAGGGACACCACTTATATGGATGAGGTCCTACCTCAGTGATCGCTATCAGACAGTAGCCATTAACGGTGAACTCTCGGACCCAGTGCTGATGAAGTACAGCGTACCCCAAGGGTCTGTTCTTGGCCCCAAAAACTATACAATGTACACAAAGCCTGTTGGAGCTATTTGTAGAAAACATGAATTAAACAACCATTTCTATGCGGACGATTCGCAATTATACTTATCGTTCAAACCATTAAACACGATTTCAATTGAAGAATCTGTCAATCGCATTGAACACTGTCTGAATGACATAGTGAAATGGATGAACAACAACATGCTAAAGCTAAATACGGACAAAACAGAATTAATCATATTCTCATCGAAGCACAACTCAAAAACAGTTTCAAATGTTTCTGTCACAGTTGATGGCTCTGTAATCAAACAATCACCAAGTGTTAGGAATCTGGGGGCTTATCTTGACTCAAACATGAAGCTGGATCAACACGTCAATAGAGTTTGTAGGAATTCCTACGCACAATTGCGACACATTGGCCATATAAGACTTTATCTAACACTAAATGCAACCAAATCTCTGGTTAACTCTCTTGTTACATCTCGCATAGACTACTGCAATGCTCTCCTGTACGGTGTTCCAAAGCAGATATTAAACAAACTACAAACTGTTCAAAGTACGGCAGCTAGAATTGTTACGAGGACAGCCAGGTACGACCATATAACCCCCGTGTTACGGGAACTCCATTGGCTCCCAGTGCAATGCAGAGTAGAGTACAAAATTCTAACACACACATTTAAATCGCTCCATGACCAATCGCCTGCGTACATTGTGGACATGTTAGAAATATACAGAGCATCCAGAAATCTGAGGTCGAAAAATAAGTCATTGACGTTAGTTGTGCCTAAATGTCGGACGGCACGTTATGGTGACAGAAGTTTCCAGTCAGCATCAGCAAAGTTATGGAATGCGCTCCCATCTGACATCAGAGACTGTAACACCTTGCAAAGTTTTAAGAAGGCTCTGAAAACTCACTATTTTATACAGTATTATGGACGATAAGTATTTTATTATTTTATTTCCATATGTGCATAGATCTATCTAGGATTTAACTGCTTGTTGTTACTTTATCTTTAAATTATATTGGATTTCACTAACTCTGAAATTATTATCTTATTATTTTATAGTTATTTCAAACATTTTATATTATATTGATTTTGTACATATGTACTATGCATAAACACTTTGTTTTAATTGACAAGCTTTAATATTGTTATAAGCATTTTAGTTTGTCTATTGTTTTATATTACATTGTAAAGCACTTTTGAACATATTTTATGTATGAAAAGAGTGCTATAGAAATATGGTAAATAATAATAACAATAATAACAAAGAAAAAACAAGAAGAAAGAAAACTATTTTGTTGTCCCTTCCAGTATGGTACAGTAGTATTTATAAACCTAAATTAGCGATGGCACATTTCGTGTTAGTATAGACATGAGGATGTAAAAATTTCTGATCTATGCACAAAAGTGTATTCGATTAAGGTCAAGTTTTGTGAATTAGATCAAATCGAGTCCCAAAGTGACCGTCCATATCTCTTCCGAAGATTCTTGAGACTTACACAACTCATATATCTTCGTATAATGCTTTATTGCCTGTATGTACTATTAGTATCTTAAGAGGCTTTTCCCGAGTACATAGCGAAAATTTAAAACTACGCTGGAAGCCAACCATCGCTGTTTTGTTTGTTTGTTTATTTTACAATCTAATAACGTATATAGCCGAATAACGTCGGTAAAATATCCATGATCACTTTTCCAGACTGACCTTGATCTATAGACATAACAGCTACACGGATTTGGCAGCTTCATCACTAAGATTAGAAACATGACATTTAAAGGACACATATCGTATTCACTGACGTCGGTATTGAATCAAGTACATTCCGAGGGCATGGTGGAACTCTATTGTAACTTGTTCTTTAATTTATATGTAGTTATCATATTATTGCACCAAGCCTTCGATTCAAATGTATGAAAAAATCCGCTCTTGCCAATTTTTCCACCACCTTCGCCTCAAATTGCTTTCATGATTACGAACTTGTATTTGTTCTAAGTTATGCTTTTAGAATAAAATATATGATTGTATTATGATTAATGTGCGCATTCCCTCCCCCCACCCTTTTTCTTATCATCATTGTCCCGATATTTCATTTTGCAATTTTGCTTTTGACAGTTATACCTGTATTCTGATACTGAAGATATCATACATGGTATACATTTTTTTAATATTCAAATAATAAAACTCACGAGATCTACGTAGATGCGATGCACTTAAAGGGTCCGCCCTTATCCTCTCCATGACTTCATATATAAATAACTGAGCCTTAAAGTCAGCAAATGTTTGCCATATCTAGTTACAAACTCATTAGACCTGACCAGCCGCGGTTATCTCTAAGTTAATTATTGACTGTATGTAAATATTGGCAAATTAGATAGCCACTTGATAATAACCGTTACATGCTCATGTTTCATGGAAACCGCTTTCGGTTTAATAAAACACAAGGCTGTCTTATCAGCGAGACAAACTATATGCCAATTAACGAAGTTATTTTAATTCATAAGAAATATTAGTACACTAATTGAAAGATGCTTCGAGTACTTAAATCCCCAAAAATCGCTTTAACTGATTAAATGATTTAAGACATTGGAAGACATATTTAATACATATTATATATATGCAATCGCTTGAATTATTGAATAAGAATACTTTAGTAGTATATAGTTTATTATATATACACTTTATAAAAAGAAAAAAAATATATATTTTGTAGTCTACCACTTTTTTGGCCAATCATTTATGAGATGGTTAACAATAAATATTGTATACGACATTTAATCTACGTTAAATGAGAAAACAGGAAAATAGATATATACATGTTAATGCCGTAACATGCGAATAGACATGTATATAATCACTGTGTATATGTGCACATCTGATCAGAGTTATCATCAGGTCAGCATTAAAGCATCAGACACATTGTTTCAATCGAGATCTTTCATTGTGATCCAGTACTTATTGTTTATTTATGGCACCTCAAAGAATATCGAGAGTCTTTTCAGAATTGATGACCGATCGTCAGTCCCGCCCAAGTACGAATTTTTATCGTCCCCGAGCTATACCGAGCTCAACCGACTTAGGATAAAGCTGTAGCAGAGAGGTCGGCCATAAAAACGCCGACATAAATGCTGCAAAAAGGTGCTCAGTGTCATACGAAACTTCTTACCTTCGTTTTATCTCTGATGCAAACACAGAGGTAATGCGTAATAAATTGTTTTAGTGACTGTACATTTACATGTGCACCGGAGAACTGTATTAGATTACCATACAACTTACCGGTAATTACGAATACGTATAGTATATCACATAGCGTATGCTGCTAAAGTGAACTGAACTATTCAGTGTGACATTGAAGGTCCATATTTTGGTTTAAATATTTATATAGCGTTTGTGGTTTACACAATAAGAACAAAATATCCAGTGTATCATTATATCATATCACTGGCCTTATAGCATTTATAATAATTTCATAAATTTGTTTTAATGTTAAAAAACAACAATAACAAAACAACAACAACAACAACAATAAAAACAAAAGTCTAAGAGACTTGAATTGCGTAATATCGAAATTCGGTTGGATAACTTTAATATGGATTATAATATTTCTATAATAATTAATTTACCCTCACATGAAAAAAAAAAAAAAAAAAAAATAGACCAAAGAAAACTATTCATATAGTATAGCCATGATCTTTAATGCATAACTTCGCGTTGTCACAATCCGAATGTCATAGTCACAAATTTAGAAAGTTTTTTTCTCATTCGAATTTTATACCGCATGAAATGTATCTTTGAAATTTAAAGCAGGAGAGGTACATTGATATACTTGACAAGTGACATTAATCGTGTCGATCACGTGTCCACACTTGACTTTTAAGTTATAAATATTTGATGCATTGAAAACGTACTATTAACAACCGATAAACTTCCTCCGCCCGAGGCAGGTTGAGGCTAAATTTGATATTTCATAGACCAACAAGTAGGAACAAATTATTCTTTTTAAACACAAACCATTAAAAAAGTTTGTATGATGATTCATGTGAAATAATACGTATACGTATAACAAAATGAATGTGTGAAGCTGAAACTCGTGCGTATGTGTGTGCGTGTGTGTGTCAATTCAGATATCTGTTTGTTTGAAAGGACATATATACATTTTTTTTGTTGTTAACAGAGTGATTATTCACGATTACTCTATTACATCGTACTTTATGCAATTCTCCTTTTGCTCATTGTTTCGTAGCTTAAGCAAACCATAACTCAGTAAAATTGCAAATTTTCGAAGATTAAAAGTCACAAATCAGATTTATTTCTCTAAATACGCGCATAAAATTCAATCGCACCAGTCTGTTAAACAGGAAAAATGAGAAATGGTGCACATTTCATCGACTTCATCATAAGAGATGAATTCGCTCTTAGATATCGGCGAATTTGGTTTTCTACTTCAGGGAGTTGGATCGCCTCAAGGAATAAACTGGAAAGCTTTTAAGACTGATAACTGTTGAAACCACTACCACCAACAACCAGCTTGTCTTTGATCTGAGTTTCACCTTCAATTTTTCTGCCTCTGAGTCACGTGGATTTATCCTGCTATGATTGCTTCAATGTCTCGCATTACATGGGGACAAATTGAATGGGGCTTAATAATTCATTATCGCTACACTGTTTTCAGAATGTCACGGAATCGACCCTTTGCCTCATTAATTGGAATCACTAAACTCTGCAGCTCTCTGAACGGTCCTGATATAAATGGCAGCTATTTAGTTGTGAATAAATAATTAGCGTGAGTAACGTAGTGGCTGGTGTTTGGTGAATGATAAGTTCGCTTAATAGTAACTAGGTCCACTTTGATAAAGCACAATCGTACGTGTGCAAGTACAAACATGTACACGTACATACTAAAATCAAAAGTTATAAATTACATTAGATTAAAATGTAAAGGGATTACATATATATTATGAAATGATACAACAATGTCTAAGTAGTGAAATATGGTATCTCATACGTTCAAACACTTAAGATTTTATTTTTCAAAGATGTAAATGAAACAGTGACATTTGATACCTCATAAAGTCAAGATATTATTTCTATCCACAGAATTAATTTTTGGAAACTTTTTTTTTTCAGTTTTGGTTTATCATTTTTTTAATCAAGCATATATTTCCTAGCTTGATACAGCAAACATCATATAGAAGTAACCTAAAACTCGACTAATTCCATTACGATTTGTCATTGTAGCTGTAAAGTATAGTCAGATGTAACTGACACTATATGGCCTCACCCCCTTACCGCTGGCAGGTATCCGTGTGTCCAGCTGAGTTAATTAACTCTTAACCTTAGAGTGGAGTGACCTTCAGGTGGTTTGCCCTATATCTAGATATCCAGAAAAAAGTAAGAAGATTGGAATACGTAAATATATATTACGATTCTAGCTGTACATATTAAACATCTATGATTGAGTCCTCCCAAAAAATGAAAATGTGGGCCACAGCTATCAAAAGTTTGCAATGGAGACTTCCCAGCAGATTATGGGTCAGCTGACCAATCAATAAGGCCATAAACATGTCAGGGCTTTACATTTTTGGACAAATATTTCCAAATCTAAAATTCGGACATGTTCAACACTGTGATTAAACATTACTGTAATCCGAAATCTAAATAAACAAATTGCTTTTGAACAAAGCCAACGTTAAACCTCTTTAAAGATGTCCAAGGTTTGACCAATAGAATTTTATTAACAATGACAAATAAATGCTGTTTCTCAGCTTGAGCATCACTATGTTTTTGTAAAAGCTGATTTTATTTGCATGCTTGTGTCCTTTCGTGTATTTCCAAATGCGTATATAATAATGCTCCATTGATATCCTAGTATTGTTTCTTAATGTTCTTCAAAATGGTAACACTCTTTGCTGATACATTCATAACACAATATCTCTTTTTTTCTGCATGTCAAATTAACAAATACATAACACAGACATTTAAATAAACACTATTATACCTTCAAGCAGAATCTAATTATATCATTATTAAACATGTTGACATTTGATTAGTTTGCAAACATTTATTAAAACAATATTTTATCAGTTGAGATCTGCCTACTCTAAGCTAAATATCAACATTTCCTTTTCAACCAGCTCAATTCATCCATAAACACAGATATTGAGCCTTTGATTCTCTATACATATAAACTGTACATGAAAATGTTGATAAGTACTGCCGTGTCAATGAATGCTTTAAATACGACACCTCCTTCAAAAGCCCTTAACAAACGGATGTATACTTACGTCTACCGTTATACATTGTTTGCTTAATATTTCTCCTTTAACGAGTATGTTTACACTCTAAATCCGTTCAATCTAAAGTTATTCTATCTACCTCAATGAAATTTAAAGATAGGTAAACCATTTCTTATATACCCGTGTGATTTGGAGAGACTTGGCTTTGACCGTGTGGCCTTCCATCTTGCATAAATTACTGCAATCGGTTCGGATATTGCGTTTTAAACTAAAAGTGGAAACAACCTTAAACTTGATATCAATATAATGAAATCTATGAATTGAAGATTTTTGGTAAAATATACACTAAAGGTTGATTTAATTTTCTGTTAAGGAATGCGGGGGCGGCAGTAACAAGTTTGTACAGGATAGAATAAGAGAAAAAATACACAATATACATATTCATAATTCTTGTGCCAGATGCTTATACTGTTCAAGTTAATGTTTAATAAAAACAAAATAATCGTATGAACAAAAAAGCTAATTCGAGTTTTATTTGCATCTTTCTAAAATATCATCAATTTTCAACTGTTTACGACAAGATGAATTTTTCTTCATTTTAACACTTTTTAAAAATTTCAGTATAATAAAATTCAGTCAGTTAATCGTGACTATGTACGTGTTATTGAGATGAATTCCTTCAATAAACCATGTAGCGATATATTTATGATAGTTGTTACCTTGATAAATTTGTAAAATCCGACAAGTGTAAATCACTTCAGTATTCCCACTGTGCTATCTATATAGCCATCTTATTAACATACTCAGCCTCGATTTCAAAACGATCCAATGCGCATGCTCGCACGCCTGGGAAAATGATTTAGTTTACCAGAGGGATTGGCAAATGGAAACGTTCAATATGGAGCTAAAGATGCTCCAGTAGTCTCTCTCGTTATTAAAAATCAAGGAAAAAGAACAATGAATGAAGAAATATAAGATATATGAGTCAAATTTATTGGTTATAACAAAACATTATTAAATTGAGAAAAGTTGTTATTATACATAAATTAACTTTTCTTATTCATTTTCACATTTTCGGTACAGTATGATTTATCAGATAAAAAGAGCATTGGAACCTATGCTATACTTGAAAAAAAAAATCCTTCCTAAATAGTAGTTATCAAGGAAATGACCTATGTATCTAGTATAAATCATGATCAACTCACAGGCTGATCAAGTTTTATTCTCTATTATACTTGGACAATCTTTAAAACTGAGAAATAAAATGAATCGCATGGTTTAAAGATTAAAACAAACGAACAAACTATATATACTTAGGCAACATATTTTCAAAATCTTGATATTAATTGATGATACACTATTGTGGTTTATCACAGCGTTGAAACGTTAATAATATCATGTAAACCATCAGCTAATTTTTATCATTTTCTAAATATTACTTGCCAATTCCTTATATAGACCCATTGTTATTTTTATTTTCCAGGTTTTGTAAATGTAACTCCTGTATTTAAGATCTTTTTAACACAAGGTCAAAGATACCACAGCAACCGTGATGCATTGTATTAACAGTTGATTGCTGTCACGAAACCTTTTTTATACTTTGGTTGGTTGACCTTGAAATGCACGAACATTACAGATCAAGCGGCTGAAAGCAACTGTCAACTTTCCCATTTGAAACAAAAGTTTTGATTTGTTAACGTTAAGTTGCAATCAGATGTTATTTAAGGAAACGCAAGTTAACAACCTGTTTCCATAAATGACTGATTTATGAGCGGGAAAATATTTCTTCCCAATATCTTTGGACCGTCCCCGGTAGCCAACTGGTTAGAGCATCCGCCTCGGGAGCGGGAGGTCGTGGGTTCGATCCCCGGCCGCGACATACCAAAGTCGTAAATAATGTTACTGTTGTAGCTCCCTTGCTTGGCGCTCAGCATATAAGGGTAGTTGCAGGACTGGTTGGCCCAGTGGCAGGATAATGTGATTGGGTATGGTATCATGCCACATGTCTACGGCGTGATATTGCAGTATTGCAGCACTATATCTGTCTCAAGTACACATTGTCTCCAAATGAATGAAATACTGTCGGTGGGACGGTAAACCACACACACACACACACACACATATATATATTTGGTCTATCTAGATTTTAAATTTCCAAAAGAGACACTTTAAATGTCCCGTTTTTCTGTTTTTCTTTATATTGACATTTAAGCATTTGAGAAAGTGACAAATAAATTGTTTGAGTGGACAAAGATAAATGTCAACCATTAATTATTGTATTACAACAATATTTCAAGTTACTGAACTAAGGTCGAATAACATCAACAAAGGTTGTCTAAGTCAAATTTAATTTTTTGCAACAAAGCAGGAACACACTCCACCTTTCTTGTTTGCATAGTTACCATACTAACAACATTTGTTACGTAATAAAACAGTTCGCCTCTTCTATGAGGGAATAATAATAATAATAATAATAATAATAATAATGATAAAAATAAATCACACACATAAAAAACTTATTCTCCTAACAAACATAAGAGTTCTTAAGAACCCATAGTCTTTAAAATATATATTCAAGGGAAGTAATCGAAACAGTATTCTAACTATTCCGTTTTGAGTTGTCGGATATCATCACGAAATTAAGCGATTATGATGGCTGGCCACATTTATAATAATTCATCCATATAATGTCTAAGGAATGTAAAACAAAACAAAACAAAGGAAAGCCAAGTGCGCATGATTATAATATACACCAGTTAGTACGGAAATCCGTTAGGGCCATCTGCATATTCGCCTTTGAATGTAAGAAACACGAAACCGCCATGGTACGATGACGAAACCGCGAAACTACGATGATGAAAACGCAAAAGTACGATGATGAAAACGCGAAAACACAATGATGAAAATGCAATATAATTCGCGTTTTCGTCGTCGTAACTTCGCGTTTTCGTCATCGTAATTTCATGATTTCGTGTTTTCGCGTTTCAGATTATTTCCTTTATAGGCGATGGCCCGATCGGAATTCAGTGAGTAAGTGCGACAGCTTTCTTGCATGTTGTGTTCTCCGTTAATAGGATTAAACATGTACATTATTATAAATCAATTAGTTTCCTTCATTATTATTCTATATATTATTATTCTTTATAGGCCATTTACGGCATAATGTTGCATTTGGAAATCTGCCTGAGGGAGAGAGAGATTTTTTTCCTTCAAAATCCAGTAAGCACAATGACCCATGTGGTACAATCATAAATATACAATAACAGCAGGCAGCATGTATAGTATTATAACATTAAGATCTATACGTTTATATCCTTGAATGAAAATGAAAAGAAAATTTAGAAAGTACATTAAAAAAAAATTAGAATATTTTTTTAAAAAAAGGAAAAAATACAGAATCCAAATCATATAAATACAAATTCATATGGACATACGCATATATACCCCTACTTATAAATATTAAGACATACAGACGTTTACACATACGCACACTCAAGTATAAGTGTTAAATGAAATTCTACCATTATCAAAAACTATTCCTTAGCTCAATCAGAGAAACAATGGTAAGAAATAATACTAATATCCCTCTAGAAGTAACCCTAACGAAACGAAAATTTAGGGCAACTAAAGAATAAACATTTACCAAACATATACACATACAAATATATAATACCTATTAATTTGAGACGATTTAAAACGTAAATTGTATTTGTTTATAATCGATATCCTTTTTGTAACCCTACAATAAAAAACTTAAATAGGGCGACTGAAGGATACGCACGTTTACATATGCTCACATATATGTATACACAAATTAACAATAAGTTTACAATTATGATAAGTACAATGTTTCATTTCTCAATTTGAATGATTTGAAAATATATAATGCTAGATTTTTTAAAATTTTTACTGTTTTTTACTTTTGAGAAGAGTTATTGATTTAAACACACTTGGCCTTTTCCAAAAATATGACTGTATATAACGTTTCCTAAGTGGTAAGCATAAAGTACATTCTGATAAAAATGATACCCATCTTCTACTTTATTACATAATCTGCATTTTCTCTGGTCATAGGGTATACTTATTGGTCTAGTCCATCTACCTGCTTCTATTCCTAATCTATGTGAGAACATTCTTAATTGTGATACCACTCTTAAATATCGTGAACTTTGTAAAACATTTAAATATGGCTGAAATCTAAATTCACATACTGTTTTATTTGCTGGTAGTCTTAAAATTAAGTTTTATTTGCTGGTAGTCTTAAAATTAATTAATTAATTAATTAAGTAATTAATTAATTAATTAATTAATTAATTTACAGTCATGGGTTTACTAACAAACAAATGGCATTAGAAAACATATTTACTCCAAGTTTGAATATACTAAATCCACCTGACATTTTTTATAATGTATATTATCCACTTCCTAGTCCAGATTTTAGTGCTATTGAGAAGTTAAAAATATGAAAAGGTTTAAACAACTCCTTAAAGATAATTTTCTGAGCATTTCACGAAAGTTCGTGATGAAGAAATCATAATTATATTTGTTTAGTTTATGTAATTGGATACAAATTTATCGTTCTTTGTTAACAGATTTGTTTTTTTTTTCATAAATTGTGACTCTTGATAATTATTTTAAAACTATGTTTTGTATAATATTTTTGTATTTATTAAAAGCTGTCTCTTTCATGTCGAAATAAAACTACAAAATGAAGTATCTAACACTTTACTCTAATCTCTCATAACAGACCATGGGTCGGACCAGTACTTTGAAGGTGAATATTGACTCCTCCACCTCTGTAGCCCAGCTACTAATTTTTAACGTTATTCATGTAGTTTGTAGCATTTGTTGTATTATTTCTGTTTTTTCGTATACTGTATATTTTATATGAGAAAATTAACCAATAAACAAAGGTCATAGGCGGTCATAGAGTTCAGGAGAAAATGAAAACTGGAAAACAACAACAACTAAACAACTACAACAAAAACAAACAAACAAACAACTAGGTATGCATATGTAACTATCAAAATAAAACTTAGTGTCTTAACTAATAGCCTTTGTGGCAAAAATAAAATAAGAATATAGATATCTGATATCTTAGTTAAAAAAACTACATGTTGTGTCTTCAAATCACCATTTTCTCTCTCTCGCTCTCTCTCTCTCTCTCTCTAGTTTTGCTTTAAACATGAAATATAACATATTTGTGTAACATATTAAATGACATAATAATCATAAAGTTATAGTATATGAATGCTCCTATTTGTTATACAAAAGAAATTTATCTAACCAAGTATTGAACTTTTAACCTCCTGGCTACCATGCCATGTCAGAAAATGCATCAATAGCAGATGCGTTACATGTTTTATTGAGCATTATACCATGTCCGAGATATGATATTACACTTTTTTCTCTGTCAGCTCACCGATTTGTCCCCATTTTTATCACGTGCACCGTTTATATGACGATGATACAACCCGAAAGGAGGGTAATTAATAAAAGAACAATTCCATGTTTGATTTTCTTAATTGAAGCCCGTCTATGGATGTTGCCCTTGTAAACTTACGTGAACCTGCGCTCTCTGACACGTCCTTGTTAACAAGAAGTATCCATTAATGTGATTTGGCGCGAGGGACGGGCATCATGTGTACAGTTCTACTTTCGGTATACCCCCTGACCCCGTGATTTACGTATCACGTATTTTTTACTTTGATAATGACTGACTTTATGAAATGAGAAGTTTTAAAGCAAAACACGTGTTTTTTTTTGTGTCTGTGTGGCTTTAACATCTCCACTGCAGAAAAAATAACAACAAAACAAACAACAAAAACATATGGTAGATATTTTTTCGTTTTTGTGCAGGATGCAATTTTATTTCAGCGTGTGAATTTCGAATATTGTATTCACACGAGAATAAAAATTTGGAAGTTCATGAGATCTTCAAAAGAAATGAATATAAAAATCATTCTTATGTTATGTTGTGAAATAATTTTAATGTGTAAGTATCAAATATTATTTTTAATCCACTCAAACGCATTAAACGATACCAACTATTACTACTACAACTACTACTGTTACCACTTTTAATACGTACTTTAATATAACAGCAGCAAGAAAAAGAAAAAAGCAACGACATCACTACTACACCTACTACTACTACTACAATTTTTAAGGAGAAAAGGAAGGAAAATATGTAGACGTGTTAGGAAGAGAACGAAAGAGATGAAAGAAGCAGCAGGTGAATTATGAGAGTATTTAAAAATTTATCATCGATCCTGAATATACAAGTATATGCTAAATTCAGGTAATACTTTTAAAAAATATTTTTCAACAACAGCAACAAACAAACAAATACCATGGTCATGAAGTCCTTACAAAATTAATTAATTAATTAATTAATTAATTAATTAATTAATTAATTAATTAATTAATTAATTAATTAATTAATTAATTCATTAATTAATTAATTAATTCATTCATTCATTCATTCATTCATTCATTCATTCATTCTATTTTTGAGAACCATTCCGCAAGAGGTGTTTAAAAGCCTGTACGCGTAATATTGAACCTCGGCAACTGCCGCTCCATACTGACACCTGGCTACCTATATAAGGAGGGCGTGACAGGGAGAAAAAAAGTGAGGTGGGTGTAAGTTCTCCAGTTCTGGATATTCAATGTGCACTCTCTGACGTTGGGATGCATCTGCCTGGAAAGGAACATTGATTCAAGCGTTGAAACAAGGTAATACCAATGATTACGGGTATTTGATGCTTGTTTGTTTGTTTATTGAGATTAACGTCCCGCCGACATTATTCCTGTCATTTTGGAGACTATTTCTACCGGAGACAGATGTAATGCTGCCACACTGAAGTATCACGCCTTAGTTTCGTGGCATGATATCACACCCCGTCACATTATCCTGAAACCGGGCCAACCAGTACCATTTTTTTACGACTTTGGTATGCCGCAGCCGGGGATCGAACTCACGACCTCTCGATTTTGGGGCGGACACTTTTAACACTCGGCCACCGGGACCGGTGTATAGAAATAATTGTTGTGTTTACGCCATTGGAAAAAGACATATTTGCTTGTGAATTTTCCGACTCCCCTGTTTTGGGGGGTAACCAGTACATGCATGCGATTCACGAAACATTTCAAACTAAGATTTTCTTTAATTAATTCAAGATGTTAGAACTTCTTTATTCATTCTCCGTAAGACTTAAAATGCATACATTTCTTCATGAGCATGCTCGTGCAGAAAATTGAACTTAATTTCTTCAAAACTTCATACTTTTCGTGATAAAGAATCTGAGAAAATGTGAGATGTTTTGTAAAACGCAGACCTAGAAATGAAATATCATAAATCAGCCGACAACTTCTTCAAGTAAATCAGAGGTGAAAAACTTTGAATCGAAATTCGATATTGGAGATTTCGAAAAATCGCAATAGCTGAGGCCGGTCTCGAATTAATGAGTTTCAGGTGGATAACCTGACAACTTAGCCAGAAAGATATTGGCAGGAAGGTGCAGTGGAATGATTCTGTTTGAACTCCTTAAACCTTATTCGAATAATCAGGACTTCGAAATATATTAGTCGTAGGGGGTGGTCCACTCTTTCCTTTTACTAGTACAATGTATATAGAGAAAATGATAATGAAACATATAAGTATCGATCTCAATTGCTTTCAAACCTTTTTTAATGAATGTCAAATATAACAAGTCTGATTCTGATCAGATTCATAGGGTGCGAAATTCAAATATATATCATCATATAGCGAACAGAAGGCAAGTGTTTTTAAGCATGTCGTCAGTAATCGCCAGCTTTTGGTAATAAGCTATATTGTGTCTGTCCTCATAAAATGGTTTTACTTTCACACTATCACATGAGCTTTGAAACCACTCAAAAGTGTTTGTTTTCTTAGGTCATTACAGCGATAAGAAATTGAACCAATTTGTATTTTGCATGTTACTTGGTCAGTAATGCACATTAACTGAAAGGTACGATGTTAATGCCATGCCATTTGACAAATCAATTAACTTTGATTAATCATTTTCTGTCAAATACGTTGTCCGCATGGCTGATGTATTTCAACTCTTTCCTTGGTCAGTTTGTACTATTGACATTTCTAGCCAAGTCGTGACATTTGTTTTTGTTTAGGAATGAAACAGCCGATTGACAGCTGAAATATGAGCACACGATCAAATACAGTGCACGTTGATGAGTCATTGCTTTGTTTTTCAGGTTTATTGCTAATTCCCCTACCTTGACCCGCTTTGCCAAGAGATGCTCATCATGCTGTCCAACGTCATTTTGCTTCTATTCTTGATTCCATATTGCACATGCGCACTGCTAAACATTCGGTCCTTCCGGGGAGCCATCCTGCAAGCTCATAATTTTTACAGAGGCCAAGAGCCGGCAGCCAATATGAGAATCCTTGTAAGTTAAATGTCTGATTTGTTTTACGTCCAACTGTCAATATTTCAAACATCTGGAGACTATGTCTATCTGAAACAAACATAGTTGTGCCACACTTTATGCTCGCACAGCGCGAAGTCTGGAGTTGAAGTTTTATCGCATGTCGCGGATGATGATAAACCCCAGCGACCTCATACAATTTCGCTCAATTTACATTAAATTTCCCATGATATGTTACTACTATTACTACGACTTGCAAAGACATCAAGTTTATATTACTTCTACTAGTGATGATGATACTACTACTGTTCATATGAAATCAATTTCAGCGATGGGATCCCTACCTGGAGCGCCGTGCCGCCGACTGGGCCAGCAGGTGTTATTTCGAGCACCAGCGCCAGGGGCTGGGTGAAAACCTGTCGTACTTCACGAGCACGGGGCGCCCCGTGCCTCCAAGAACTGTCATACAAAGGTCCATAGCTCTCTGGGCGGACGAGAAGAGGCTATGGCGATGGTCGACCACGTGTGGGGCTGCGTGTCACTATACTCAGGTAAATAATGTGTCACTATTCCAAGGTAATGTTGTGTCACTATACCAATGTAATGTTGTGTCACTATACCAATGTAATGCTGTGTCACTATACCAATGTAATGTTGTGTCACTATACCAAGGTAATGTTGTGTCACTATACCAAGGTAATGTTGTGTCACTATACCAAAGTAATGTTGTGTCACTATACCAAGGTAATATTGTGTCACTATACTAAGGTAATAATGTGTCACTATACCAAGGTAATGTTGTGTCACTATACTCAGGTAATAATGTGTCACTATACCAAGGTAATGTTGTGTCACGATACCAAAGTAATGTTGTGTCACTATACAAGGTAATAATGTGTCACTATACCAAGGTAATGTTGTGTCACCACACCTAGGTAATGTTGTGAAACTACACCCAAAAATGTTGTTCCACTCGACCAGATGTATTACGGGACTCCACTAGGCAAAACAGGCTTTCCTTTGTTTCTTTGCACATTGAAAATAACCCGAACTGTTAAAATATATACCTAATTATGCATATTCTTTAACAATATCAATCATATCGTTGTAACAAACGGATATGGTCTAAACGAGTTCATGAAAATGTTAAGTAAAACTTGATATGAAATGACAATTCATCTCAGATGATCTATACTGATAGTAAATCGTGATTATAACAACAAACAAACAAAAACATGAATGAACTGACTGTGAACGAATTACTTTTTTAAAATAACACCAAGAAATAATTTCAAATAATACCTGAAAATAACGTTTTAACCTGTGGATTTCTCATACATTTTAAACATCATATGATATATTAGATATGGTCAGGATGTTTGTCTATATGATATATTGGATGTGTTCGATAATGGGTCAAATGGGGTCAAATACTAAGTCACCAGGTCAAATCTCTAAAAATTATATGTAACGTATTAAATGTAAGAAAATATGTGATGGTTATACGAAACTGGAAACAGCTGTTTGAGCATAATGACATATGATAAAAAGTGCATGTCACATTTCTTCTAGAAGAGAGTTTTTAGTATCAATTTCAAAGTGTTTTAATAATCAATATATATATCATAACTGTTTGCCGATTCACTCACTCTCAGCGAACGAGTTGATATACAAATCTTTAACTAAGTAAACATTAATTTACTTTTGAACTGATATATTGCCATAATAGAGGACTTTTACAAACAAGTCTAAATCTTTAAAGCGTTAAAGACTTGTTTAATATGGACCCATAGCGTTTTCTAACATGTACTCAATCGACTTATTGAGATAAATACATGTATTTAACAAATAATGTTAACTCGAAACTAGCAAGATATTGTGTAAATGTATAATTAAATGTTAGCCATTTGGCAAATAATACCAAACTTCAAAAATATAAAACATACAATCCACTGATATGTAGCCTGCAGTCAACAGCCAACTTGGATACAATTTATGGTGTCACCGCCACGCTTCACTGCGTACTGGAGGTAACAAACTGCAGTGAATTGGCAAGTTGGCAAAATGCTAAAGTGGGCAAAGCGAGAACAAACCCCCAGTTCCATGAGCGTTTTGATTTGTTTCATAATAATAAGTTGCACATCCAAGAATGTCATGACCTTACTTCGCATTGCATTGATACACAACCGAGCGCGGAGTGATACAGCGAAGTGAAAACGGCAGAATGATTATGCAAATAAATAATGCATGTTTTTGATTTACCAATACGTAAGACTATGTATTACATCAATGTAGCAGTATTTGTAGAAAAATCCGCTTGTGATGGCTCTCTGTTGTACGTGTTACAGGAAAAATAAACGGAGTTACACATATTTTGACTTAAATAGTGATAAAAATAGGTATAGCAGTGTTAAATTTTATTATTTGGTTAAAATGATATTGCGTTTTCTTCATCGCTATTGAATTTTCTGGTTCCCTGCAGGTTATCTGGGCACGACTGCACGTGTGGGATGTGCCCTTATGTACTGTCCTGTCATGCGGGCCGGGGGCTCCAGCCAACTTCAAAGGAACTCTATGTACTTTGCATGTTTTTACTCTCCTCCGTAAGTATAGTTTTATCTCAGTAAGTATTTACTCTCATTAATATAAAGTTATCCTCCGTTATCATAATTTTACCCTCCGTAAGTAAAATTTTACCCTCTGTAAGTATAATTCTATTCGCCGTAAGTTAAGTTTCCCCCCCTTAAAAGTTTTACCCTCAGTAAGTATTTACTCTCAATGAATAAATTTTGCCCTACGTTAGTCTAATTTTACCTTCAATTTACCCTCCGTAAGTATAGATTTACTTTCCCCTGAAAGTGTAGTTTTAATTCTAGCAGCTTTTGTAAAGGGTCACAAAAGGATCATTCATGTCAAGTTTCATCATTTTTTCTAATTGGTTTCAATGAAGATGTCTTTTGAAACAATTTTAAACATTTTTTGACGTCTTAAGACGGACGACAACGGACGATCATATATGCCACCTTTAACACAGTCACTGTGCTCTAGATATCGTGCTAAGTTGAATATTTCATGTAAGAGTTATTTCACATCCGTTTTTTTAAATATAACGTTTTTATCATAAAAGAAAAAGAACCGAGATAAGAAAAGTAAGCCAACAGAAACTATTGAATTCCCTTTCCATACTCAAACAAGTTAAATGCGAGTAATAATCTGTCTTTTTTGAGTAAACGAGGCATGAAAAAGCCCCGAATAAGCTTAGTTACTGACAGTAACAGATGTTGTCGGCATATACAGTACACGTTAAATTTATTACATATTTTAAGTAGGTTAGGAACAAATATATCACCTTATTAATTCTTTGTACTTGTGAGAGATCATAAGGTCGTAAAAGAGTCTTGTCCTCAATTGAGTTTGAACTAATAACACATGATTGCTTTACATTTTCGATCGCGGCCTCAACTACAGTCGAATCTCGGAAAACTCAAAAACCCGGCTTTATCCGAAAAGTTTCGATGCAACACTAATTATCATTTCATTAAAATTCTCATATTAGCATAAAAACATGATTAAAACCAACAACGAACTTTATTTAGGTTATTCAAACACCTTTTATTCGAACTAAAACGCTGGTACTAGGCATTTCGAAGAACCGAGATTGGCCTGTATTGTTATTCAGGACTGAGAGGGCTTGTGTTCAGTCCCAGGCCGCAGCATGCCGAAGTTGTTCAAATGATTCTGATAAAGTGCCTTTGCTTGATTTGTTGATCCAGGAGTGGGTGCCCTGTTTCCAGATTATGCTTTGAATGCAGTGGCCTACAATGATATTTGTCTAAGACTGCAGTTAAGCAGCACTACATCTACCTAATGTAGACAAAGTTCTAAAATGAATGTCGACATGCTATACATAAGGATAAAATGTAAAAAAAAAATATATACTTTAAAATTCATATTTATTTATTTATTTATTTATTTATTTATTTATTTATTTGTCTTAACCAGGGGAAACTATATCGGACAGTATCCATTCCTGCCCGGACCCAGGTGTTCCCGCTGTGGGCGTGGCGCGGCCTGTGTGCAGGGCCTCTGTGCAGGTAGGTTTATAGCTATCTGTCTTATGCCCTTGTGTCAATATACATGAACTTATTCACTTCATGTACTCATTTTCAACTCGGCGTAATTTTATAATATTAACTCATTTATTCCACTTTTTACCAGGTGGATTAAATTCACTTCATGTATCATTTTCTATTCGGAATAATTTTATAATATTAACTCATTTATTCCACTTTTACCAGGCGGATTCAGACGCGGAAAGAGATCGGTGAAACAGGCACAGAAAGAAGAATATCTCGGGATATTGCAAGAAAAAATCGATGGATTCTAAATTTTATCATCTCGTGTTTTCTTACTGGAAGTCTAAAGATTGATAATATTCGATTTCTGTTATATTTATTGTAGTATAAGATTTCCAATTTAAGAATGACTATTTCTTTTATTATGTTTATTGGTGATATCACACATTGTGTATTTCAATAAAGCTACATTATTTTAATTCAGTAAAAATTGGGAAACGTTTGATTTTACTGTTGATATAATATGGTTTAATAAACTACATGTTATATTTAACATCAATATATTGCCGTTTATAATGGGATATTCTTGAAAGAGAGAGCTTATTAGTTTTGTAAATAAATCGTGCACAATATTTAAGCAAAGATGAACAAACACCGCAATACTGGCTACGGGCCGAAAATTGCGCCGTGAAACATGACTGAAGTGTGAGATGCATGTGTGCACGGACAATTTAAAGGTATCCGAATACTTAGAGAGAGAGCTAATTCTGAAAAACAATTTAAAGTATTTGGAGTTGGGAGGAGAGAGAGAGTCCGTGCATGCATGTTTTCCACACCTCAGTCATGTCTCACCCGAATATATTCGCATTTCAAGTCTGACAGCAAATAAGGGTAGTTGCAGGACTGACTGGCCCGGTGTCAGAGTGTGGTATCATGCCACATGTCTACGGTGTCATACTGCAGTGTGGCAGCACTATATCTGTCTCAAGTAGACATCTTCTCCAAATGACTGAAATACTGTCGGCGGGACGTCAAACCCAATAAACAAACAAACGAACAAACACACACAAACAAACAAATACACAAATAATATGTAAACAAAGTTTTTATTTTTAAATAACATCCATTAAAATATTTAAAGCATGTTGCATTTATAAGCGATGCAAAGTCAGCGGGGATTTGATATTTGGTCATTTAGTACCATTTTGGTAACTTCAGAATCTCTTGAAATTGGATCTCTAGTGTTGAAATCATTACAATTTCCGAAAAATAAGCGACCTTTAAAGTTTACATCGCATAATAATCATAGCACTTGCCTGCTGCAGTTTGAAAATGCTGTTAAGGTAAAGTTCCTGTAATGGTTCCGCAACGTCTTGAACCAATTAACCTTTAGCAAGATAACCAAGGTACCCTAAATGAAATATTAGGAAACCTTGGTTATCTCCATGAAAGGCCATGAGGTCCGAAATGTAGCGAAACCATTACAGGGACTTAACATTAAAACTGTGTTTACAACCACTTGTACTAAGCAGCTTTTTGTATTAGGAAGACATCTTTAGTCTGTCCCCCGCGGGCCGAGTGGTTAGAGCGTCCGCCTAGGGAGCGTTAGATCGTGGGTTCGATCCCTGGCCGCGACATACCAAAGTCGGAAAATGGTACTGTTATAGCTCCCTTGCTTGGCGCTCAGCATATAAGGGTAGTTGCAGGACTGGTTGGTCCGGTGTCAGGATAATGTGACTGGGTGTGGTATCATGCCACATGTCTACAGCTTGATACTGCAGTGTGACAGCATTATATCCGTCTCAAGTAGACATCGTCATCAAATGACTGAAATACTGTCCAACAAACAAATAAACAATCTTTAGTCTGAGCTGAAGATCTTATAACTTATACTAATTACTCCCACACCCGGCGGTTCCTGGATTTGACCAGTACTTCGAACTCACAACCACTGGACCACGGCGCCTTCGCAGTCAGCTTTAATATTTTCAATACACACTAATTTCCATTCAACTTCCATTTAACGGTCAACTGTTCTAAGCGACCTTTTCTTGACTGGCCGCTTGAGACAGTATATTGATTGTACATTTAGATCACTTAGATTCTGTATGTCTAACTAGGAAAGATCCCGCGAAATCGCGGGAATGCTATTTACTGTTTTGGATTCGTCTAAATAGATGGGATTCGTCTGAAATAGATATGAGTAATATCATGCCTCAGTGCCCAACCTCAGGATAGGGATCATGGGTTTCACATAATAAACCGGCCATGTCGGCGCTTGGTTGTGAAGCCGAGGGTTGTGGGTTCGATCCCCACTGGTGTCGAGATTGGTCACCGTGACGAATGACTACAATTTCGTTCTACTGAGCGGTTGTCAGTTAACTACGGAGACTGGTTAACCTTTCCGTACAGTCAGAATCCTGGTAAAGGGGTTGTTAACTGGTCATTTATTAGCCTTTGATGGCAGAAATGACGTTAAACGTTTCAAATAAACCAAGCGACACACACACACACACACACACACACACAGAGGAAACAATGTTGTCACATGTAAAAATGTTTTTATTTTTAATTTCAAAGGGGACAATGATAAAGTAAAATAAAAACAATTATACTTATAATATGGTGGTAACAAAAAAATTAGTTATCAAGTATAAATTACATCAAGAGTCACCCTTTTAATGCACACAGCTATCAATTTGTCTTATACCATGCTGTCCATGTGCAACTTATGAAGTAAGTATAAATACGTGAACATCGTGGACAGCATACGGAAGGAACGCCAGACTACAGCGTCTTCCTTCTGAGCGTTCGTTTAAACACTACATAAACTCGAAAGATAAATTGGATAACTCTCAAAGATTAATAATAGGAGCTTTGAAGTAATTAAAATTGTATACAATACCGATTTCGTGCTTTGTAATACTCGTGTAACGTGACTGCCGGGCTTATCAAGGTTCCCCAGAAATGGAGACGTATTTTTAACCCACCGTACGGTCCCCAGAAATGTTACTACTTTTAAATTTATCCAATTTCCACGGACCGTAAATTATCGCAAACTGTATAATTTTATTTATTTTTAAATATCATAACTACTAAATGGTTACTCAAGAATCGTGATATTACATATACATGTACATAGTGTTGTTTTGTAACGGTGCCAAATCCGACTCAAAAAATCAACTCGCTCTTTGAGTAATATAGATTCGTATGTGTATATGCGTGTATGGTATCCCCTTTAACATATTTCCATGTCAGGCAACGCCCATTCGTTCTTTATTATCTCCCTTTTATATTTACCTATAAAACATGTGTACCATTAAACAGTGCCGGGGAAATTATAGGCTTTTGGATGAAAAAAAATTATTTGTTATGGATGACGAGGTTTAATGTCTTAATTTTTCTCATTATATAGAGTCATTGTAAATTCTGCAGAATAAAGCCTTTAATAAGATAAAAAAAATCTTACACATTATTGTATATGTACTAATCACCCTCGATGGTTCGTGAGTTGGACCAGTACTTTGCGTCTGGGAATGCCATTAAAATTCATTATTCCAGTGGGGTTTGAACTCATCACCTTCGGCTTCACAGTTATGCACATTACCACTGAACCACAGCGCCTTTAACCTTTTGAAAAATAGGTCATTTAAACATTTTTATATAGAGAGAATAAAAGCCTACAAGCATTATTACTTAGATTATGCAACTCATATGGTTCATATAAAGACATTGACTTATAAGCATGATGTTTCAATTTAATTTAATTCAATTTTATTCAATGTTTTATTTACATATTCACACATTATGTCATAATTTAAAACTCATGTGATGACACTGAATAAGTGAAATTTCAAAATACAATCGCGAGTATAATTAATTAGAGAATATGGTTTTTAGCTCACCTGAGCACGAAGTTTTCAAGGTTAGCTATATCTCCGAATGAATTTCAATTGATTCGCTTCCGCATTTACATTTTATCATTACAGTTTATTAAACATATTATCTCCAGCATAAAATATAGATACATTTTTATTCAGTTTCGACTTCCTTAAAGTCCCAGTATCTTATAGATGTTAGACCTTAAGCCGAATGCACTTACAACATATATGATTCAGTTTTAATTTCATCACTGAAAGACCATGCGAAATGCCTAATTTACAGGAAAGATTCTATAAGAAAAAAATGCAAATTGTGGCTGTCTCGTTCTATATATAGCTCAGAACAATGACAGCATAAAATTAACATACAAGGGATTTTTCAGAAGTTCATGGATTTTCTTCCTATTTCCTCTACTACCGTGTATCAATATTTATTCAGTCTATAGAAAAAGTCCATGAACTTCTAAAACACCCCATGTACACCGATCGAGACATCCGTGATTTTACTGAACAGTGTGTTTCAGAACAAGCTCCGCCCATCTTTCACATTATTTTGCCCTGTCTGAACAACTAAGACTTCCGGGCGAATATTTCATTATGTGAGCTTAATTAAACATTAAGAGGTTAATCAAACATCATTTGAAGCTTTGCTGATCATAAATTTTGAAAATTATATTTTTCCCAGCTAAAACGCACTGGGGCTTTAATAGACTCGTATCTAAACAAACTTAAAAATTAACATACCATCAAATCTCAGAATCTAGTAGGTATCTTGCTTGTATATTGGACAATGACTTATCTGATACATTTTTTTGTTAATGCTTTTGTTTAAAAGATAAGTAGTAGGATATGGTTTTTATACATCAATTTTTACATTTGAACTTAAAAATGTTATGTAATTCCTCTTTTTATTGTGGGATCTCTAACCAAGTGAAAAGAAGATTACAAACTGCTCAAAATAAAGTTGTAACATTAACTCATGGTAAAACTTGAAAACTACACCAAAAGTCTGTGATTTTAAAGACATCGGTTGGCTAGATGTGTAAAATAGAGTCAAACAACTAAGACTTAATCATGTTCATAAGTTCTTTTATAATAAGTGTCCATCTTACGTACATGGCAACTTTAATTAAGTCTCCAATACCCATAGCTCCTGACCTAATGGGCCGATATTAGCCATAATCGAACTTGGCCGAGATATTATGGTAATAATTTTTTTTTTTTTTTAATTATTTGTATTTATGATTTCTAGTCCTGATACTTATTGTGATATGTATATCCAAACATAAGAGCTGTGATTCTCAATAACTGTGCTATTCTTGGTAACATTAACTCATGACAAATAAGTATGAATTAATGTAAGAGTTGTCTTTCTTCCTTATTTAATTTACAGCCAATATTTTTTTAACATTGGGGGAAAAATCTGCGGCTCTAGTGCCAGCAGCTCTAGTGTCAGTGGGGGTATCCTGTGCTATACATATTTGTCTCAAAAGTCATAGTCATTTATTTTACGCAATTCTGTTCCATGATAGTTAAAATCAGTAACTTGTGTTTTTTTTTTTCTGTTAACGCCTTTTAAATAGTTTTCAGCTGGCATAAAACCATTGTAATGTTTCGATATATTTTCATTTTTCATGCCATTAGATTAAAGAAATTGCATTCGTTTTGTAGACGTATCCGTAAGTAAGTGACGTTCATGTCCAAGGGCGTATCGGCACCAGAATGGGGGTGGGAGGGGGGCATAATCAAACCTGTGAAGATGATAGAAAATGTTTATCAATTTTACTCTTTTTTACAAAAGTGTTTTTTTTTTGTATTTTTATTTTAAACCTGATAAAGATATGGCAAATAGGTTATCATATCATTTAATTAAACTGCGCTGTGCGACTTTTAGCTCAAAAGCTGAATGAAACTGGCTTTTCGGCGATCTTTCGTTTGATTATATTGTTTGTTCCATTGACAAACTTTTCTGGAGGCAGCTATATACATTTGCTATTGACCTATATTATTCACCGATTTCGACCAATCAGAAAGGAGCAGAAATTTATTTTAAGCGAACCTGCTTAAAGGCAGTCCTCTCATTGGCTTATGGTCCAGGCTGGTTTATTTACTTTTTACAAAAGAAAAAAAAATGAGACAGACTATTTTCTATATATCAGTACCGGAAAAAAAACGGAATTAAATACGATCTAGAATGTCACTGAATATCTTTTTTTTTTTAAAGATATTTCTTGTTTGAAGCTAATATCTTGGCATTTATAAGTACTTATTGTCCATATTTGTATTATTTTTTCTCAAGATACGACCCCATGTCCTTCATATAAAATGTACTTGATATAATTCCCCCGCTCAAACTCAAATTTATCACCGGTTTAAGCCTGATAATAATAAGTATTGTGGCTTGGTTTTGAAAAGACTTACTCTTACTGTTTACTCATTCTTGAGAATCTCATCCCCCCCCCCTCTCTCTCTATTATTAGGTAAAAAAGATGACACAAACACAACCAT
>CM037786.1:60370067-60420067 GCA_021229015.1 Solen grandis | reverse complement strand
ATACAATGTATGTTTATGAAATGATGCAATATAAGAGTTGATTAAATATGAATTAATAATCGGATGTGGATTTAGATCGAAAATTGGAATCATTTCAGTGTAAAGATGATGAAGTGTTTACTTGTAAAATGGTTCCATTCCTAGCACCCATTGCTCTATTCCTATCCGAAATAGATAGGTGTCAATTATTTTTATTTTTCTTCTTGCTTTCTAAAGCCAATATCTCATTGTTTTGATGCAATATACAGGGATTATTCTCGGTTGATTAAACTATTTTGGCGTAGTATTCCTTTAAATCTCATATCACGTACAAGCCATTGTATAGGTTATGTACAGCATTAAATTATTTGTAAAATATCATCATGCTTTATTATCTAGACAATTATATCATACTCTACTAGATATCGACAAACGGAATTTGAAAATATTAAGCTTGTTATTCTACTCACTGATAAGTCACGTTGTTCCCCGTTTGTACTTAACCCAAATATAAATGTCTCATTTTGTTGCAGTCTCTAGTTATCACAATTATTTAGAAACAATGTCATTATCTCTATAAAAGTAGGGAGACTTGCGTGTGCATGTAAAGTGCATTTATATTGAAAAGAGTCAAAAATGTATTGCCTTATATGTTCCTCTTATTTTCGACATCTAGTCAAACAAATAGATTAGCAACATGTGGAAGTCTTCTGATGACACTGGAATGACAATTATCCTATTTTGATGTATTTGTTCAAATATATTACGTCTGCTTGTGGCGAAGGAAAAAAATGAATTTTAAATATGAAATACATTAGACGAATGTTCAAGTACTGTATATTTTGTTGTTGATTTGATTAAAAAGGATTATTTTGAATGACACCGGTATCACTCAAAAGATCCAACCCCTTAAAAATGAGAAAGAAAAAAGAAATAGACAGTATGAGAGAGAGGCTTAATTCTTTAGCGTAAGTTAAACCTTATGCAGAGCACCTCCATGCCTCTCTTAAGAAGAATAATCGCATTGATTTTATCAATATCTTTTCTGACCATGCCACTGTAATGACGTATATTTGGTGGACATGAGAGGGCAAGGTCAATACACAATGTAAGGTTATCAGCCATTGATTCAGTAATATGTAAGTCTGGCAATGGTATAATCGATGTAGTTTGATTTGGAGACACCTAAACAACTGCTGAACAATCTGAACTGTCTCAATTAAACCAGTCATTTTGACCAGTATGATCATGGCAAATAAAAAGAATATTGAGCAGTATGTTTGGCTAGATTTATTTTGAAAAAAACAACATATGACTGCAGTAAAATAGTGATTACCCGGGAAACTAATTAGAAAAAAAATCAAAGTTCGGCTCGGAAATAAAGACTATTGATCTTCTCATCGCTCTGTAAATCGTCTTTGTGAAGGAAAACAATATAGCCCGCGTTACTTTGGATAAACCTCGAATTATACATGAAGAACGAAAAATCGAATCTAGAGAACTGCAATCATGTTACTGTTATAGCATGTTGTGTATATCTCGAAAAACCTTTTCTTTGGGCTGTTTGGTAGTTGTTGTATGATTTATTTCTCACCAGTCCATATTGTAAAATACTCGTTTTGTTCAAGCTGTGTAAGTGTTTTTTGTTTTTTTTTATAAATTCTCCGTAGATAATCAGTAGATCAGCATCATTCGGATGATCAATGACAATGAACATTCCTTCGTATATCCCAAGTCACTGTCCGTCAACAGTACTTAGATCATAATTTGTGTTTCTTGGCCATATTTCACACGATCTTTATCATACGGATGATTCATTTGATCATTGACAACATCATGCTTTGGGTCTGTAGCGAAATGCTAACTGTTGATTAACGCTTAAGATAATTATTATAGCAAAGGTGGGGTTGTTATATTGACGACTTCAAGGCAAAATCCAGGAGAAAGTGTGTCAGGAAATTGCGCGATAAATTATCGTACGCTTATACAAAAGCAAAGAGAGCTCCTACACATACAATTGGTCTAAATAAAAACCAAAACAACCAGAAAGCTTAAGCAGCAGGTTTACATCTAGGAGATAGAGTCTTAGCCAGGATGACACCATGAGATCGCGGATACGTGGCAATTAGAGTCATAAATAATATAGTAAAATGGGTAAATAAAATTCCGTTCTTGTCATAGCTTGGATTGTGTCGAAAATGTTCAGCACCGATAACCTAAACCTTTTGATAGAACTTACACGGTATAGTGTTCATCTACAAATGTTTTATTTTCTATTTTAGCTTCAAGTTATTTATACAAAGGCAATTTGAATCTAATTTTATGCATTCACGTCTTATTTAGACGTTTATTTTAAGATTGTCGATATCTTGGCAGTCTTGATTTATTTAGTATTAATATACATTAATTCATATTTGCAATTCCGTCGTTTATATTCATATATTATGTCATGGGAGATTGTCGGGGAAAATATGCCATAAGGTGTATATGTAATTCTCCACATTTAAACGCCTTATATTCAAACAGAGCGTATCGAACATATATTTTTATTTTATTTAATGAGTTCCCTTGATAATTTAGCAGTAAGATTCATTTGTTAAACTGTAGGAAAAAAGTAACCGTAGTATAGACATAATCAAGTGTAAAGTAACGTAATTGAATAACTCCCCTTCAATCGTATAGTATTCCTTTAACCCTTTCCCTCATATAGACTCATTTTGACGCACTCAATAGGTACCACATAAAGCCTGATCTGCAGAAAACCACAGTAAAACCTTACCAAATTTAATAACAAAATCCTCATTTCCAGACCACTGAGGAGCAGGGAACAGCATAAAACCTGATCAGCCTGCGAGTTACTCGCAGGCTGATCTGGTTTTATGCTGTTCGCATAGGTCTTTTCATGGTGTCCTCTACGAGGGAAAGGGTTAACTGAATCATTCAGCCATTGTCAGCAATAATCGATAAAAAGTCGAGATCACTTCCGTCGATATTTCGAAAAGAAAAATCATCATTTAGCTATACATCTGAAAACCACATTTTGTTTATTATCAAATAAACAACAACAATGTAATACATACATGTACATTACAGACCAATCGAAAGCACAAGACTTCACTGTTCATTTTGCATTTTTAAACGTATATTGTCAGGTAATATAGACGTATAATTCCAGAAAGGGGTTATATTATTTCTAAGACTCGTGTTATTCTCTGGTACCCGTACTCCCGACAGAGTGTGTCTGCGGAATGGTCTTTGTTGCCTTATTATCAAAATGCATATGCTTTATCAACAAATATTTCAAAACAAGAGAAATATAACGAAACAAAATATTCTCGAGAGGTTATTGAAAGCCCTACTCACACAATTTATAAAATTATTCTGCAATAAAAATTACACTAACATGAAATATCATATTTTATCATTATGGTCTGCAACAGTTTTTTAACCGACATTTTATGAATATATAAAGTTTAAACTATCTCTGCTGTTAAAGATGAGTCTGTCATGCCACTGTGAATAAATACTGTCTGGACAGTAAGTAATGATTATAGATATTTTTCTCCATATTTTTGCAATGACTTTAATAGTGGAGACTTTTAAGGCACTATTAATAATGCAAACGTGCTCATTTGCCATATAAATTTATTGTCAAAATATAATGAAACTTAAATGCTAACGAGGAAATAGAAATATCTTGAAACCAAATGAAAATATGCCTTAAAACTAGATTAAAAGATAAGTGAATGTCATTTCAGAGTGTACTCTATATTTTGTTTTAAACTGAGGTACATAGATCAGGTTTAAATATCATATACACAACATGCAGTGTCAATTCCACCGACCACGATAAGCGTTAAATAATACTTAAATACTAATGGGCTAATTTCAATTGTGTCTCTAATAGAATTACACGAACATTAAATTTTTGAAAAAATAGTGAAAAGTATCAAAGTTATTATTCACGTCAACCTTGTCATTTACTTATTATAATAAATATGTCGTTAAACAGGAATGGCAGACAGTGCTTCTACCCTGTCTGATAATTCAGATATTTCTTTACACTATTTATTGTTCGTGGGATTCGAGGAAGACATTAAAACTATAAGCTCCAATACCAACGACAAGCGAGTTTGAAGATAAAGCTGTCTCGCACGGGAGAGTATTGTTTGTACGACAATCACGATTCCAGTCAGTTAAAATGACGTAAGAGACATTGCAGATTAAGCAGAGGAGTTTGTCAATGTCAGACAGAGACTTTAACATAACTATGGATTAGCAGCCAACCTGTGGTTACTTTGACATAGGTTTATGCAATTCTCCACTGAAACGCTTCCTCGCACAAATAAAGCCAGTGACAAGAACGGACGCAGTGAATAGCAGCAAAATGGTGGATATAACCATTCCATGACCGATACCATGTAATAATGGTATATAGTATAGTTGTTGAAATATTAACGATCGGTACTAAAATATTGCAAATGTGTTAGCTTCAACATTTATGAAACATTAAATGTATTACAGTCATATTAGTATTATCCTCATTCTTTTCTTCATTTCACATACATCTAGACCACATATTTCCATATTGCAATTCTTCTTAGGAGAACCAATTTAATATGATATGTCATTTATATAATCATCAAAGAGAAATGCATATATCTAAGTATCATAGACATTGTCATACAACGATTAAATTCTATAATCTAATGACATTCAATAATCAAAATGAATTTCGACAGCTTGTTTTACCAAGCATCAAAAAAGGTACAATATTATTTCTGAAATTGTAAGTACATGTTCCATGATCCTGACTATTCCTTTTAATTCCACCTGCTATTAAATATGTTGCATCTCATGACATGTATAAACGGGTTGATGGTTTACAATAAAAATTCACTTTATACATGCTCTAAGAAAGAATCCATCCGACTTTTACAAACATAGTACGTGGTGCTAAAAAAGACCTTAAATTCCGACCTGAATGCCAACAATACTTACGAACTCTAGGTAATTTTTAAATTAGATAGAAACGCTTTCCACCATTTCTGATTTAAACGATGATAATCGCGCTAAGAACATAGGCATTGTAGTATGCCAAGGTTGGTTGAATTAAAAAAAATGACTAATATGATATAATTTTACCTTAATTATAATATTTATTAAAAAATGATTTTTTATACAAAACAATAACGATGACATTCGCGCTAAGTACATAGGCATTGTATATGCCAAGGTTGGTTGAATTAAAACCTGATTATTTTAAATCATCATCATTAAACCTAACCAATTAACTAATCCACCAACGCATTCGTATATTGACAAACAATCTTGGAAAGAAACACATTTGTTGCCATGCAATTCTATGAAAGATAGTGTCATTTAAAAACGTTGTTATTTTGGTAAGTTAAGAAATGAAAATGAGTTTTGCAAGCCATATTTTTACAAGTTTTCTTAATGACTGAATGGCATGAATGCAATTTTCTAATGTTGCCTGTCATAATGGAAGACATAAATTCCACTTCATAAAACACTGAATAGTTTAGGGAAATATTTATTACACATGTCCCTATACAACGATTTCCGTTTCATGTTATGTAGTATTCTTTACTATTGCGCATGGACAAATTTACAGCAATAGTACATCCAGTGGGGTCGATGATTTGAATTATTCTTTGCAGTACATGAACCTCTTGATAAAAGTTTATTTTAGATTTAATTTAATATCAGCCTTATAGTATATGTGATATTGATTGTTCAAATAGAAATGATCAAACAGTATGATATTTTCCTTTTACCTATTTTTTTTCTCTAATTTTTCATACTTTCAAAAGCCGAGATCAATTCACTTTGAAAGATGTATTGTTTCTAACATAAGATTTGTATTCATTTATATCTTCCTGTCAGTGTAATTTTGTTTACGTTTAATATTTTGAAGTTGATGACTTCATATAGATTCATTTACCTTTCATCTACAGTTTAGGAAAATGTCTCCTTTACGCATATTAGTTTCGAATGAGCTGGGTTCCATTCTCAAGTATTGTCATGTCATTTTTTGTATTGATTAAATAAATATACAAGTCAATAAACACATTTAGAATGAAACAGTTAATATAATTTAGTCATGGATCTATAACAACGTTTACTTGTCAAATAAGTCCATTAATGTAAGGATTGACCTACCTAATGTGGCCTTATATCGTCATATATTTATATTATTATATATATTTTGTATACAAAACACAAACACTCGAAAGTATTCGATTGGGATTATTTACCTTTATTTATTTTTATATGTTAAAATACGGTACTTAATTTATGATGAACTTTTATTCTGCGAAAAGCATTAGTCATTTCAACATTTATGTAAAATACGTGCTAGTTTCTTATTTCAATAAACAATAATCAGTTTAACATAGGTAAAATATTCGTAAAGAAGTGTGACATAGGGTACACAATATGAATATAACATAAGTATTTATTTAGAAATTTAAAATCCTAAATAATGACAAATAAGAGAACCATACATTTAGACAAAAATTATACGAAATATCTTTGCGCCATTACTGTGCTAATGCAGTTAACGGTATTTCACTTTAACAAACCAATCTCCTCCGAAATGCATATTGTCATTGAGCTGTTAATTTTTCCAGTTCTCCTTACAGACGTTTCAATTACTGCCACTATGTTCCCCAGAATTTTCTCTCTTAATCTGCCACCACAAACATGTCCGTACAACGTTGTGGTCCAAATATATCCAAGTAGTATCTTTTTACCCATACGTATGTACACAAAAAGTTTTACAATGCCTTAATATGGCCTGCTAATTATGGTTGTAAAGCGTACATACGTATGTACACAAAAAGTTTCACAATGCCTTGATATGGCCTGCTAATTATGGTTGTAAAGCGTACATACGTATGTGC
The DNA here is from genome assembly GCA_021229015.1 of Solen grandis. Taxonomy (NCBI): domain Eukaryota; kingdom Metazoa; phylum Mollusca; class Bivalvia; order Adapedonta; family Solenidae; genus Solen; species Solen grandis. The sequence continues at coordinate 60,413,162 of CM037786.1, read as the reverse complement.
ACAAAAAGTTTCACAATGCCTTGATATGGCCTGCTAATTATGGTTGTAAAGCGTACATACGTATGTACACAAAAAGTTTCACAATGCCTTGATATGGCCTGTTAATTATGGTTGTAAAGCGTACATACGTATGTACACAAAAAGTTTCACAATGCCTTGATATGGCCTGCTAATTATGGTTGTAAAGCGTACATACGTACGGATTGGTAAATATTTTTGTGTAAACTTTTATCAATTAATGATTTTAGAAAATTAAATGCTATTTTTTTCTAATATCTGACATTGAATAAACATCTAACATATAGTAAATTGCTGGATCATTAACTGTCTGCCAATCTTTCTAAAAGAACGAATACATAAACGTTGATCAGGTTATTTGAATGTAATGTGTAAGTTTCTCCATTAGACACACACTTGCAATCCTCTGACTTGATAGGATTCGATGAAAAAAAAACATCAGGGAAACACAAAGGAATAAAAAGGCACATGAACAGCGTAATATTGCAGAGAGGAAGAGCATAATTCATCATTGAAAAGTCACGAGAGATGCATTCCAACCCTCTCTTTACTTCATCTACAATATGATAACTTTCATAATGAAAAAAAATGAAGCAAGCATATCATCTATTAGTTCTCATGTTATATATATATATATATATATATTGTGTCGATGTGATAACTACGGTTAATAAAAGTCCAAGCTCTTATGTTGAAGTCTGAGAGTTTAGAGATTGTTTTTAGTACATAATCAAATATATTTCGTCTAGTCATCTTCTTATAATAATCTCACCATTTCTGTCTGTTTTTGTTGGGAAAGAAGCTGTGGAATGCATTAACATATTAAGCTGGTCTTGACGCCAGACGCGAATGATTATCCTGTCCTTATCAACCCTGTTGTGTAAAGATGCAATCCTACATTTAGTCCAACAGTACATATAGACATGGTCATTTGCACGCAAATGATAACATGAAGACCTAACTACAAAGTATAACGGGAATCTTAGTTGGCTGCTCGTACTTTTGAATTTCTAAGTCGGCAATATACTGAATGTAGAACTCACCCCTAACCCATTACATGAAGGCAAGATTGAATCGAATACGATCGAGGTTAGGAGCAAATGATATATACACGACTATAATCGCTGCTATTTTTTTTTTTTTATCATTTAAAAAAAACAAACGTGTTAAATACCATTGAGAAATAACTTAATAAACGGGACTTAAATAAGCCGTATTATGATACGAGTAAATATAAAGGATATTACTTTATGGCATATACAGTTTTCTGTTTCACATTATTATTGCTTCTGCTTATCTTATAAATCTAAAATTGTTCTTAGAATCTTTCCAAATATAGACAATAAATTTAACAAAATCATTTCTATGGCGATATGCAAAATATTTCCTCCGTAGTTCAAAAGATTAGCCCGATTGATGTGGTAACACTCACTGATGTATGACTTTGAACTAATTAGACCCCCACCTCATCAAGATAAAATATCGTGTAAATAGTAGTCATATGCGCACACGGGTTCTATTTTTAGATCACGTGTTCTATGTGTATGTAAGTAGTCGGTTTGAAACACACGAAACGGCGGCCGTGACATTTCGTATCACGGTATCGTAGACAATCCAAACAGACGAGTTCTTATAAAAAAAATATATATCGAACGTTTATCACAGATGCAAATTGAATCTGTTACAATCTAAGACTTTTTAAAAAATTTGAACCCTTAATATATAAAGTCCTCATTGAGGAACATTGCGTCACCTGATAGAGATAATGTCAGTCATATGTCGTATTTGTGTAATCAGTTTAAACATAAAGATGTGTAGACGACTGAGAAAGAAAATTACAATGGGTCTAAGGTCATTGTGACAACATGGGTGTAACTATACTGTAATTGTTTACCAACCCTTTCTTTACGACTCCAATTTAAGGCAAGTTCTGTGACCACCCACTTCCGTTGCAGCCGCCTTAATGACTTGGCCATGACAAATACAAAATGTTAAGAATTTAGTCAAGGGAGAAATCTAGAAACGACAGACCTACAATATAGTTAATTATTTACGGAGACAGTTTACATTGGTAGTTAAAGTTTACATAATGTTGAATTTGCTTATTTACCCTAGAGATCATACAATATTCATCATATATTGTTTCTCACTTCTAGTTTAATATCGTCTTCTAATCGTTTTAGTGAAGTTATTTGACTGTTATTTTAATCAGACACGAGATCTAAATTCTAGTGAATGCATCCACAACACAAGCAAGTTACGTTTATATTTCTTGTGATTTAACTCGTTTCTTTTGAAATTCACATAGAAACTAAAACATTTCCGAGCTATATTAAATATTAAATTATTAAATAAAATAATGTGAAATTAACGAGCCAGCTATCAATTCATTTTTGAATTTCTAATTTGTTTTGATGGGTTTGAAGCTATGTGGCAGAAATGCAATATCGATGTATTCTAGTGATACATGTATAAAACTATTACAAAACAATTATTAGTATGCTCCTTTCTGTACTACAGCAACTACATTAAAAAAATGCGGAAGATGAACGTTTCGTACTATGGACGCGAATAATAAATCGTTGCTTGAGCATTTAAATATCTTATATCAGGATTTCTCTGCATAGAGTCGGGATAATTCGGCCAATTTGACTTTAAAATTTTGCATTTTATGACATGATATTTATTTCTTGTATTTCCAATTCTTTTATACCAAATACGAGCTTCTTTCCAATATATAAAATTCGAACAAGATTATCTTTCGTTCTAATGCTAGACAACTTACTTGCTTTGGTATAATCTTTCTCTAAACCAATCAAAGGAACGCATTGTAAATAAGATTACGTATTTCCTTATTTTTTCTAAATTACACATTAACATTTCAAACGTATAGTGTCGGTATTATTACCTTTCGTAAAGTTAAGACTACCAGATAATAAACTGCCAATGCAGCAGACGGTGTTAATATATCGTCTGATAGCGTCGCATAATTTTTTTCTATTTTTGTCATGGGCATTCTGCTAGAAACATTTACTATAGATGTCTGATCATATCAACAAAGAAGAAAACAGTAATGCAAATTAGACACATTTTCTTGTAAGAAATGGAAAGCCAATACGAAAATTTGTCTAGAGCTAAACAATCTTCTGTGTTACAAAATATGTAAATAGCTGATTCTTAGTTGTATTTTGTACATTACTTTACATAGTTATTAGAAATTCAGAAAAAAAATGTAAATTTTGCTTTAGTGATGATAAGAAATAATATTTTTATGTGATTCTCGTGGTATATTCTGACAAGCGGGTAGGGTGTCTGGATAGCGTAGTGGTAACGTACTTCGCTCCCGAGTTCGATTCCTGGTCACTTACGGGAGAGGATATAGTGGTCGCCTGTCCACACATGTTGGTTTTTGCCAAGTTCTCCGGTTTCCTCTCACAATAATGACCACGTACGCCGCCACTAGAGCCATCGAGAGTTATTAATATAAGTTGTGAGAACTTCTTCGTAATCGATGTAAAATAAATAAAGTTTAACTAAGGCAAGCGGTTTTTATTTTTTTTTTTTTTTTCATAGGCTAAAATCTAAAGCAATTACTTAAAAAAGATAAATAAAAAAATGTATAGAAACAATAGCATGCAGTTGTTGAAGACATCATGAACTTTTATTTCATTTTTTTTCTTTAAATATCTGAAGAGTGACAATATCGATCTTCGAATTATTCGGAGCCAAATATATAAATTACATACCCACTTTAGGTCATCAGCAATGTATATGGGTGGAGAGAGAGAGGTAAAGAGACTAACAAGAGTATAAACTGATACCTATACAACTCTGTTTTTTTTTTTTTCATATACTCCATCACTCTAAAATTGAGACAATTGAAAATAAATTAAAAGTTTATGATGGTTTGGGAAAGAATTCCTACAACTTATACCAATCCAACAATATTTTGCGCCTGGCAAGGCCATGAAAACATCTCGTACCTTACTAGATTCGAACTTAAACCTTTTGGGTCGGCATATTCCCATCTGTCACTCTTATTCTTCATTCAAAACTATATGTAAGTTTTTCAGCACTTCTTCTGGGTTTGTTTGATGGAGGAATTGTACTCTGTCTCAAAATTTACATTGAAATTTTTCAGTTATGGGTGAATATCTTAGACAATTCAGGGTACTTTAGTCCAGTAATCTGTTTCTGTTTTAGAATTCCTAACATGCCTTATTCCACTCCAAATAACTTAAACGGCATCACTTTTTACATATCCAAACTCATTATGTAAGCCACACAGGCCCCTCAATCAAATCACTCTTCCCCAATATATGTATGCAGTACAAACACATATGTTATATATACCCATGTGCATGTATGCAATCCAAATGCACACAAATACAAAACTACACACAAACAAACACACAAGGATAAAAACATATTCAAAACATACCCCACACATATCCCAAACATCCACAAATCATACAAATTCACATATTACACAAATATAATTACGAAGATAGATATTTACATTCATCGACAGATTCAGTCATATAAATTTATAAATAAAGGCATATTACTACAAATAGTACCAATATATTTACATACATGTATAAACTTATGCATATACATATATAGTTTCAGCTTCACAACAACTTTTCCGTATTTTTGCCATTCGTAATGTTTTGTCAACCAAATAGTAAATTATTAATGCAGCGCATGCTCCTAGTTGCGTCGGATAAATTGTCCCATTATTGCAATGGACATTCTGCTAGAAGCGTTTGCTATTGATAAGTCTGGTAACGATATTTAAATTCCCTGGCCATATCAACAAAGCAAGAAACAGTAATGCATTACATGCGTGTTAAACCAATGTGAAAATATCTCTTCTCTGTTTCTTAGAGAACTTGAAAGTATGTATGGTATTACACATTATGTATAAATCTGATTCGTTTCGAACGTAGCTTTAGAAAAGGGTAAAGGCCCTTCATACTTCTGGAACCAGTGTATATTTTTCGGATAGAAAAAACCAATGTGTGATACAAGTTTGTAAAGAATGCAATCTGAATATAACCGGCGACAACTATACTGTAATGTATACAAAAAGGAAGGTTATTTAACGGAACAGTCTGTAACGAAAAATTATTCAATTGTCAGCGATTGTTTAGAAAAATACCTGGTTTGCATATTCTGCATGTGTTTGTCAATTTCCTTAAGTTTCCCATAGACCGTCAACGAATCGCGCCAACTCGATTCAGTAATAACGATAATATTCCTGTTTGGTGTAAGTAGTGCTGAGGTTACAACCCTGGTACACTTTTAAGTTTGTAGTTTAAGATCGACGATGTTTTACTCCCACAATATATCTACTTTTTTTTTGCTCATTGCCTAAAGATCTACCAAAAAACGTCATAATGAAATAACAAAAAACGAATACATTAGTACACGAGGACGGGCTGCTTTTGTTGGTTTTCTGGTTTGTAAACAGTTTAAGAACACCGGATGTACTCAATTTTAATGGGGGGTTTTATTTGTGGGTATTTAAATGTTTTGGTTTGCATTTACTTGCATTTGTTTACAGATCTGTTTTAGAGTCAGTGGAGACACACCTAAGAAGACAAATTGGACAATATAACTATAGTAAGCACAACATGTCAACGAAACTTTTAGGCAATGCTTGTATCATTATAATCAGTTTAACTTTGGTAGCTGTAGCTGAAAAATTAAATAAAATTGACTTGAAAAAAGATATTAAAAACTTCTTAAAAAAAATCAAAAACTAAGGGAAGATTCCTTCGATTTTGAACATTTTGAAATTTTATGTTCACATACCATAAACATCTTGGTATATATTTCTTAAATGGTCTTATTTGGAATAAACATTTGAATATATATTGTCTAAAGCCTGCAAGCGAATAAATATGCTATTTTCCTTATATTTATTTCAGACCCTCGCTCTCTCGAAAAAGATATTATCTTTTATACGATCAGTTTTAGAATTTTTTTTATATCTGTACATCACATCTGCAATTTAATTTGAAAAGATAGAGTACGAAGCCTGTAGAAAGTAAATGTTGCTACTAACTTGTTTCTATAAATAAACTCATGACAGAAATAGGAAAGGAATCTCTGGACTAGAAGATGCCAATATAAGCTTTATTATTCTATAAAAAAAAACCACGGACTTAGCCTACAGTATTTGTCTTCCGTCTGTTCTCTAGAAATTGAAGCGAGCAGATACATTTTTCGTGATGCAGACAATATAAATGTACCTCGCTCCAGAACAAACTTGTACTACGACTTGTTTATTCCTTCCACTGTCAGAATTTTCAATGATCTACCTGATTTGGCTAAATACGCAACCTCTGTAGATTCTTTCAAACATAAGTTGAGAGCAGAACTACATGATGTTCCGGAATATTTTCATTATGGCAAACGTTAAAACCAAATTATCCTCTCAGATTTGAGCAAATTGTTGTTCATTGGACCAGGACTACTATTCATAAAACATGGTCTTCAAACTGTGCGTATGGTTTACTAGAAAATAATTAAACTTTTTTTTTACTGTCAAAATTTAGTAACATTCGCTTTCAACTTTTAGGAAAGTAAATATTCTGTGTAAAATATCTTTTTATGTCCCAGATGAAGCATGAACAGATGATATCAAAATGTTTTCTGCTGTTCACTGCTTCATTGAACAATCTAATTGCTTCTAGATAAAAAGTTATGATAGTTTATACTTTCCAACCATTCAATAATTGAAAAGTACTGGAGACAAAGGTTTATTGTTAAAGTTTTTGAAGGTATTTTTCTACATACTACATTTGTGTTAGAAATTTCAGGAATTAAGTCTGATATCTAAAAGTTCTAAATAATGATAATGCTGTAAGGAGAAAACATATTCTGAAGAGAAAGCAAATATTGCAAAGTCTTAATAGCTTGTTGTAGGAAATCTGTTAATGGTATATTCCAAAGTTGCGAATATTTCTTCACGATGAAATGTTATTGTTGAGTTTTGTAATCACGTATATTTTGTATGTTACGTATTCTGAGGGCGAATAAAGTAAAACAAAAATGTGTTGCATGTACATGTTGTTCAATAACAAGTGGACCATATGGAAGATTGGTTCTAACCAAACATGTTATCCACTCTAAATAAAGAATGTACATTTTTACTTACTAACAAAATGTGTCGTCTCTAAGATAAAGACATTTTCAAAAACAAAGGACTATAAAACAAAATTAAATTCAAATTAACAAAAAAGAATTTAGTTCAATGAATAATCCAGGTGTCCCCTGTAAGCATAGTCTTTCACTGCACGTGGCTATATGACCAAACTACAATCGCATTAGCGGCTTAAACTACAACAACAACCTTTAAACCTTGATATTATATAAGAAAAGGGGAAATGGAAGAATATTCCTAATTATATCAGAAAATTCATTTTAAGTTACGCAGTTACTTGCATATACAGACTCGTGTCGAATATTTATGTACGCAATACCATCGTACTTTAGGACAGATGCGGTTAAACATATTCAGAATAGGTGCGTGAAATGGAAGAAAATATAAAAATAAATTGCTGGAAAGCGTGCTTGAAAACATTACTGATGTTCTTGACTGATTGAAATCTCCAGTGATATGTGATCTCAGCGAAGTGTGTGGCTTTAAATCGCAATTTCTCGACCCTGACACCAAGTCTATAATACTGGCGCTATTGGGGCCGCCTAATTACACTGAATCTGTCAGTTTGAAAAGAAGAGTCCAGTTCTGCAGTAGAGAAAGATATTTGTAGTCTGTGAATATATTCAAGTTGTCACGGTTACTGTTGATATCGATTTTCGTGTATTTTAAGAAATTTCGTCGCTCGATTCCCTGTAGATTTTTAGTAAGACTTTCTTAGAATTATATATTTTACACGAATTTACAATCGCTGCAAAACTATTTTCAGGTATGTACAATCACACATTAGCTCATACATCTTTATATGAAACGGTCTTTAAAAACATGTTATAGAGAAATTTTAGTTTTGCAATTGGTTTTACGTACAATAGTATGATAGTATATCTACTTAAGATATATATTGTTCTGCCATCCTATAGTATAGTGTCTTATATGAATGACATGATACATGTACCAAACCAAGTAACAGTGTCCTAACAGTGGGCCGTCTTGTCTAGTGAGTGTCTAACTTTATCTACATTAATTCTCAGTTTTTTTCCAACCATGTCTACGACCATGACATTGAATATGAATTCGAGAAATGCGCATGCACAACAAATTTATTTGTCATTTACAACATCAACTTATTTTTTATTATCATTTTTGCCATAAACCTAAAAAGAATATATAGAAGAGCAACATCATCGATAACTAAATATATGAGAGTTAAGCTGATGGTAGCGGTGATGGTGATCATGATGATGACGCTGTCGTTAACGGTGATGATAATTATATTTATGTTGCTAATGTTGTTATTTTCTGTTTCCTATTGAAATCTCATTCTTACGTCCATACTTTCAGTTATAATCATGTTTAATGACTATGATGCTAAGCATTAATGCCTTTCTTGCGAATGCTCTTTGGTTTGGCTCATGGACGATGCTTATGATAATGGGGTTACGTTTAATTTGGAGCATTATGAAGACGATGTTTTTGCGCATCACGCCGTAGACAAATGATATGAAAAAAAACAACTCTGACACAATATTGTGATATCTCGACCACCCAAAACTACCATTTTCTGTCAAGAACCAAGTTAGAGAGCTTTACAAATACATTGTACCACTTAACAACTTTGTTTTGACGCTAATGGTTTTAAAACCTGCAACTATCTTTTTATAGGGTAAACATTCTAGCCACTCGATTGATGACAATTTAATGTATGTGTCGTATTGAAAGATCCGCTTATATACTCGTATTGTGCTTTTTTATTGTTGTTTTAAATACTTTGTAGTTTTTTTTATTGCCTTTACCTATATTGTTCAATGTGTGTTACTGTCTTTTGTCTGTCATGTCAGTTATTTGTTCTTTATTTATTTGGTAAACGGGTCCAACAATATAAACATAAATTTGATTGAATGCGCATTTCAATTGATATTCTGCAGGCAGGACCTGCGAGTCTAAGACATAATCATAAGAAACTATAATACTTCTTCATCAAACAAAGATGCTTTTGCATTCTTTACTGCAACTAGAATACTCAGCATACTTTATATCTGCAACTCCAGGATGCGTTACATAGAATCCATTCAGACAAAACATTAGGAATGCAATTTTGCCTTATCATTTAAAACGACGCATGATAAATATAAAAGTATATTAGAGTACAAAGAACGTCTCTTTTTTGCAGACTCTAGAAAGTCGACGAATGAATAATTTGCTGAAAACAGGAACTGAACACAGGTACATTAAGTTTTAATAAAATATAATTAGAATAACATTAAAATGACAAGGAAAAGTATTAAATTTCTTTTAAGTTCTGTTACCACAGGTTTTATTCCTAGTTTTTAACATGGTCATAATTAATGATTTACCCATTGCACGAAAAATTTGAAACAAAAACAATATTGTAGCAGGAATAAAATCCTAGAATTTCATTGAATTTCCTACGGGGATTTTTTGTCATTGCAAATTTCATAAACAAAAATAAATGAAGATTAACACAACAGGAACCATTATAATATATTCCTGTGCACATGTAGCGGTTGTGGGCAGTAGTAGAGGTCGCAGTTTTATTATATTGGTAAAGGTTATGGGTTATGCAATAGCATTATAAATTTTGATATGCATGTAAGGGATGAACTAAACTGTCTATCTAAACTAAACTAAAGGTATCGTTCATTCTCCTTCATTCGTGCATTCTCCTTCATCCGTGCATTTTATTTTTCACGCGCTTTAAATATTGCGTCAAAAAAGAATGCCCGACGGTGATCATATTCCATCCGGCTACTCCTCAAGTATTGACACGGTATTTTTCGGCGCTTCGAAATGCGAAAAAAAAAACAGGTAAAACAGAAATAAATCATATTTAAATTGTAATAAAAAGGTACCTGTGAATATATTTATTGGTGTAGTCATGGAAACATATTTTAAGGCCAAAATCTGCCCTAAATACTTGTTTGTTATTTTTTGTCTGCTACTAAGAGAAATTCCAAGAAATTCTACTCGATTTGACTAAGTCACGTGGATATGTTCCTTTAATTCCAATAATCGAATAACTAATTAGATATTAATTGGATTGTTTAAAAAATGACAATTATGAACAAAAAATAAAAAAAACATACATTTTATTTCATACAGAAACATCCAAAAAAGACAAAAAAGAGGTATAATTATGACAAGAACATGATGGAAGTTGCATTTAAAATGGTGAAAGAGGGTGGATTAAACGTCAGAAAAGCTGCAAAATTACATAAAATCCCAGTTCAAACTTTGAGAGACAGGGTAAATGGAAAGGTAAAATTGAATGCCCATCTCAGTAAAGAAACTTTGTTCAGCAACAAGGATGAAGAACTTCTTGTCAAACACATTGAGAAAATGTGTGGGCTGGGCTATGGCCTGAACAGATCACAGCTTAACATATTAGCTAGTGAGTTAGCTGTGAAGCTTGGAAAAAGGACATCTATTAAAGGTCTCAGTAACCGATGGTATTACGGTTTTATGAAACGATGGGAGAACAGGTTAAAAGTTATTAAACCAAGGTCATTGACCTCACACAGAGCAGCGGCACTGTCTGAGGAAACAATAGATGCATATTTTACGCGCCTGGAAGCAGTCCTAAACAAATACAATCTCAAAAACAAACCACATCTCATATACAATGTAGATGAAACAGGTTTACAACCACCCCATCGCCCCTCCAGTGTTGTAGCCCCAAAATCATCTACTTGCGTTCAGGCGGTGACATCACCAAATTCCACCACAGTGACTTTGATTAGCTGTGCTAGTGCCACAGGCAATGTGCTGCCTCCTTTTTATATTTTTAAGGGAAAAAGACCAAACAGTGAACTATTAAAAGGTTCTCTTCCTGGTTCTGGAATGGCTATGTCAGAAAGTGGTTGGTCAAACGGAGCTGTGTTTTTGACCTATTTGAAGGAACACTTCTTAAAGTATGTGAATACAAGGCAAAATTCAGAACATGTCCTACTACTGCTGGATGGACATGCATCCCACTGCAACCTTGATATAATGGAATGGGCCCAGTCAAATAACACCATCCTATTTGTTCTCCCACCACACACCAGCCATGCTCTGCAACCCCTTGATGTTGGCTGCTTTGGACCCTTCAAAAATGTATATTACAATGAATGTAATCTGTTCATGGCTGGTGAGAGAGGGAAGATTATCACAAAGCACAACATTGCGGAGATATCCAGCTGAGCAATGCTGAAGACAATGAATCCAGTCAATATAACATCCGCATTCAGGAGGGCTGGAGTTTGGCCATTGGATAAATTGAAAGTAAGAACATATAAGTAGAAATAAATGATTTATTAGAATTATCATTCAATTTTTATTATAATCTTCATTAAAAAAATTCAAGTCTTATAATTATGCCTAAAAATAATAAAACAATAAATGTAACACATAAATTAATTAGGTGTTACATACAATATGCAGTCATGTTAACTGTTCATGATAAACAGTGCCACACCAAACGCCTAAGACACAATGGAGTCCTTGCTGGAGAAAAAATTTGAAGAGTCGCACCTAGAGAAACCATGTCAAAAAAAACCAAATCCACGTCTAGGAGGAAAAGTCATATCTGAAACTGACATTATAACAGAATTAAAAAATTATACAATTTAGAAAAAAGAGGAAACAAAAACAAAAGACAAAACAAAATCTAAATATTCTCGAGCAGCAGGTCCCAGTAAAATAATAAATGCTGCAAGATCATTGAATTTTGACAACAATGAGGTGGAAGTGCTTGATGATGATGATGATGATGATGATGATGATGAAAAATGTTGTATGTGTCACAAAAACTCACCCCCTGCTCTGAGTTAGTGTACTGACCTTGTCATTGTAAAGTGGGCTCAGTGTGAAGATGTATGCATTGGACCCATCTACGATTTTGTTCTGATGTTCGCACAGTGAGACGCCACTCAGAATTTCTTTGTCCACATTGTTGTAAGAATCATCTTGTTCCATTGCATTTTAAATGAATCATTCTAAATAACATTCATATGGTGTGTGTGTGCGGTGTGTGTGTGTGTGTTTTCTACTTCTTTCTTTTTATGGAGTATATAAATTTAAAAAAAATTTTCTTCCTGGTTGTTCATGTTTTTATCAAAGCTATATTAGAACGGAATAATAAGAACATTTTTCTATTCTTCTAAATTAAAATTGCCTACTTGATCATCAAATATTTGTTAGTGTGATTTTGGGAAACCCCCTCATACGTCAAGAAATATGTTATTTTTAATTAGCCAATCAAAATGCACGAATGAAGGAGAACGTTCAGGTCCTTTAGAAAAATATGGTTTGAATTTAGGGCAAAAATAGAGAGTTAATGTATAAAAAAAAAAACCTTGCATGCCACATATTTATAAAGATTACACCATTAACTACTTTATAGGTAACCAAAAGTCATGGACTTTTAACATAAACAGACAAAATAATATAATATAAAATGTCAATAAATTAAAATTTTTTTAAATAATAACAAGTGCCTTAATGTTCTCCTTAAACGTATGTTGCATGTATTATACAATACATAGAATGCATGTCGATTTAGGAACTACTTTACCTTACTTAAGCCATATAACAATGTCGTGATTATGCACGTGTAGCTGCGTACTTGCTGATGAACGAAGATAATGAGTTTGTCTCTTGTAGACATTTTCTTCCAAAAGATTAAAAAAATGCAGTTAGGACGCAAAACAAAGTAATACATACTAAAGAGCTAAATGCTTAATCGTGTAATCCTTACATAAAGTAAATAAGGCATCCTTGAGATGTAACCATGCTTTTATTATTCACTACATCGGCTATTTTGTGTCAGTGCGTCATTAAAGGCGTTTGAGCGGGTTTTTTCTTAAGGACAGATTTTCCTAAAAAAATGCATATAAGTACTTTAAACTTTAACTAAAAGATATATGAATTAAATATAGGCGGCCACCATGCTTGTTCAAGAGATAAAGCTTATGGTAGAGCATCCTTATTTTTCTAAAATTTGTTGAAAAAAAATGGTATAAAAATAAAGAAGATTTCGTTTCTAAATACTCTAACAGCATATTATTTTTTTAATATTTTATCACCATTTGTAACTTATAATTATTCTATAAGTTACAGATCAAAATACTGTCAAATATTATAAAAAGCAACAATTTATTTGTGACAGGAAAATTTTTATATATATATATACATATATATATATATATAAATCAACGGACAGATTTACTTTTTCAGAGTCAGTCCTCTGATGTAAATTCTTTCTGAAAATATAAAAAAATACATACCTCACCAGATTTGTTTAAAAACTAAAACGGCTTTCTTATTGAAATTTTATCCAAATTTGCATAAAAACACTAAAATGTGATTTTTTGTACCTTCAAAATTTGGCGATATACTTTTATGATATTCTTAAGACATGAATCTTAAAATGTGGGCTTTCTTCAATCATTCTATTTAAAAGAATTGAGAAATTAAAAAAAAATACCAAACTGTAACCCGCTGAAACGTCCTTAAATTCAGGTCAATAAACTGAATGATATATTTTGAGAAGATAATTTATGTGTTGTAGCTTGAAATTATAATGTCGGAAGAAGGTTTAAATATTTCTTAAAATCAAGTCAAAAGAAGTAAATAAGAGTTTCAAATTTGTGGAATTTATCATCCCTCATTATATTTATTTTTCTAATGAACTATTGTCGTTAATTTCTATTTGACTTTTGTTTCACATCCGTTTGTTAGCAAATTGTCACGTAAATCATAGTACATTATATCATTATATTCCCAGATATTCAAATTGAAACCCAATTAGAAAGCTGACTTTGTATATAAGGACAGGATAAAGTAATATTGAAATTTATAACTAATCTTATTTAAGATATATTAATACTCGCATAGTTATAATAAATTTACTTAAACTATAAGCGTAGCATATGATGTTCTTATATCTACTATTTTATGACCTAATATTGATCTCTTGTATTCCAAATTCTATATACCGAACATGAGTTTCTTTAAATTCATCAATGTCGGACACACCTGTCTAGGTTTCTAATGTTAAACAACTTACTTGCTTTGGCATAATCTTTCTCTAAACCAATCAAAGAAACGCAGAGTAAATTTGATTACTTATTTCCTTATTTTTCTTAATTACACATTAACATTTCAAACGTGTATTTTCTGTTGTTTTGTCTATCGTAATGTTCCGACTGCCATATAATACACTACTGATGCAGCTGACGGTCTTAGTCTATATTGTCTGATTGTTCTATTATTGTCATGGGCATTGTGCTGTAAACAGTTGCTATAGATATAGTCTAATCATATCAACAAAGAAAGAAAGGTGTGCATATTAGATACATGCTCTTGTAAGAAAGGGAAAGCCAATACGAAAATGTGACTACTCGAGAGCTAAAAGAAAATATAATAGAGTTACGCAATATGCAAATAGCTGATTCTTATTTGCATGGTGTACATAACTAAACATAGTTAAAAGATCAAAAGATAATATAAATATTAGGCTTTGGATATGATGAGAAATAAGATTTTCACGTGATTCCGGTGGTATATTCAGGCAAGCGGGTACGGTGTCTGGATAGCGTAGTGGTAACGCGCTTCGCTTCTCACCAATGTGTCCCGGGTTCGATTCCTGGTCACGTATGTGATTGGTACAGTTGTTGCCCGTCTAGACAAGTGGATTTTCCTGGTTTCTCAACAAGAATGACCACATATGCCACCACCAGAGCCATCAAGAGTGATTAATATCAGTTGTGGGAACTTGTTTTGTTATCGATGTAAAATAAATCAAGTTTTAACTAAGGCAAGCGGGTTTTTTTTCATAAGCTAAAATCTTAATAAATTATTGCAAAAGATAAGTAAAAAAAAGACACGGAAGACACAGACAAAGACACAGAAATAATAGCAAAAACTTATTGAAGACATTCACGTTTAGCGGTCCGTGTTTATACCGTCATTTCGTTACTGTATAGCGGGTTATTTCTGCGGGGCAAAAATTTCGCTTAAACAAGAGCGTTTTGTATTGGCGATGCTAAATATTGGCGGAAATTACACTGAGCGCCAAATTTTAACCTCCAGGTAAAAGATGGTCAAAAGTACATAACTCTGTCTGTCTGAGTCGTATACGGTACGCTACCTGTATGATAATTGACGATTATCGGATTATATAAATAATGTGAAATCAGAATGAGAGGGCAAGTATAAGTAGGTGTAAATGTTTGTAAAGGTGATAAGGTAAATGTGTTTGATTACTTGAAAAAATAATACAACTGTAATTGGTTTGTATTCAGTTAATAATAAAAAATACCCGTGTTTGTATACGAGTTGTGTTTTGAGCGATGTTCAGTACCTGCACTGTTGAATTTGAGATATTGCATTTCATTTGAGGTTTTGAAACTGGGATTCGTATCATGGATAAGTGGTTGAAACGTGGAAATTTTGAGATAAAAAAGCCACCATTAATATTATTACCAGATCCAACTAAAATTGCTGATTCAAATGTAGCCAGTGCAGTAACGGCAGCAAATGACAGTGTTTCGAAGGTATTAAAACCGTCCGGCTCGACTTCCAGTGGCAGAAAACGACATAGATCAGGGCAATATATAACTTATTCGCCAGAGGTTAGGTTGCGAATCGCAATTTAATAAGAGTTATGTCCCTTAGTAAACAATATGGCGGCGACTTATAACTACGGAGGTTTGTATTAGCGGTGTTTATATTTGGCGCATTTTCATTTTCCGCCAATAAAGCCAAAATAAAACCCCCGCAGATAATACCCGCTATACAGTATTCGTTTTTCAATTTCAATTTAGAAAAACGAAAAACCAATTTTAAATCCATTTAAAACACGAAAACCAAAACAAACAAACAAAAAAAAAGAAAAGAAAAACTATTTTCCATTTTTCGATAAAATACGATATGACGTAATATAAACAGACCTGTTTAATAGTTCATTTTATTTTTCATTTTATTTTTTAATTTTCATCATTTTTTTATTACTTGCTTCGGGTAAATTGTCATATTATTGCAATTGACATTCTGCCAAATGCGTTTGCTACTGATAAGTCTAGTAACGATATTTAAATCCCCCGCCATATCAACAAAGCAAAAAATTCATTGAATGCGTGTTTAAGCAATATGAAAATATTTTTCTCTGTTTCTTAGAGAACTTGAAAATATGTCGGTGTTGCACATTATGTTAAATCTGATTCTTTTCAAAAGTAGTTCATTATTGTAAAAGGCCCTTTATTCTTCTAAAACCAGTGTATATATTTCGGAAACAGAATGCAATCTGTATATACTCGATGACGACAACTTTACTTTAATACAAAAATAAGAAATGCTATTTTACGAAAGATCATTCAATTTTCTACAATTGTTTACAAAAATATCTGGTTTTTATATTCCGCATGTGTTGATCAATTTTCTTAAGTTTCCCATTAACCGTTAACGAATTGCGTCTATACGAATCTATACGTCTATAATATTCTTGTTTTGTATTTAAGTAGTCCAACTACCACTGAAATACATTGAGGTATTGAGGACATAGCCCTGATATACTTTAAGTATGTAGTTTAGGATAAAATATTTTCCCCCAAAATATATCCAGTTTTTTGCTTATTGCATATCGATGTTCAAAACACCTCATAATGAAAAATTAAGAAAACAAAAAACTTTAAGTACCTTAGCTGTTTTGTTATCAGGTTTGTAAGCAGTTTAAGAACACCCGATTTACTCAGTTTTAATGTTGTTTATCTGTGGGTATTTGCATGACCTGTTTTGGTTTGCATTTACTTGCATTTTGTTACAGATCTGTTTTAGAATCAGGGGAGACACACCTGAGAAGACAGATTTGACGATAGGACTATAGTAAGCACACGAACCTTTCAACGAAACTTTTAAGGCAAATGTGTATTATTATAATCAATGTAACTTTGGTAGCTTTTGTAGTAAAATATACTTCAAAGAAAAAAACAACATTAAAAACTTCTCCTAAAAATTAAAATACCTAAAAGAAAATTCCTTAGATTTTGAACATTTAAATTTGATGATTAATACACCATAACATCTTGGTATATATCTCTAAAATGATCTTATTTGGAATAAACATAATGAATATATATATTGTCTAAAGCCTACAAGCGAATAAATATGATTCGTTTCCTTAAGTTTATTTCAGATCCACGCTTTCTCAGAAAGGCATACTTATCTTTTATACGACCAGTTTTAGAATATGGTGATGTTTTTTTTTTATTTAACTGTTCAACACATCTAAAGATAGATTACGGAGTCGCTAGAATAGTAAATGTTGCTACTTAACGTGTTCTATAAATAAACTCATGACAGAAGTAAATAAGGAATCTTTGGGTACTAGAAGATGTCATTATAAGCTTTATTATTTAATTAATTAAAAAATAAATATCTGTCTTCCCTCTGCCCTCCAAAAAAATGACACTAGCAGATACATTTTTCGTGATGCAGATAATATAAAAATGTACCTCACTCCAGAACAAACTTGTACTACAAATTGTTTATTCCTTCCATTCTCAGAATTTTCAAAAAAAACTACCTGATTCGGCTAAATCGCAATATCTGCAGCATCTTACAAACATTAGTTCAAAGCAGACCTACATGATGTTCCAGAGTATTTTTATTATGGACACCAAATTATACACTCAAAATGGAGAACAAAGAGTCGTTCATTAGCCAATGACCACTATTCATAAAACATGGTCGACTCTCCGAAGTAAGTGTTTTCTTTTAAAGTCAAAATACTATAGCATTCGCTTTCAACTTTTAAGAAAATAAATACTCTGTGTAAAATATATTTCAATTTCTTCCTTTTGGACATCTGTCCCAGATGAAAGATGAACAGATAATATCAAAAAATATTTTCTACTGTTCACTCCTTCATTGAACAATCTAAATGCTTCTAGATTAAAAAGTTATGATAGTTTATACTTTCCAACATAAAGTTAAAAAAAATCCGACGTGGAACTAAGAGAATTGATATTTGGATTTGCTTCTCTACCATTGCTTTCCATTCATCCTCATCTTTCTTTTTTTATGTCTCCCCCAACCCCATATTTATATGGGGGAGACATATTGTTTTTGTCGGAGTTGTGTGTCTGTCTGTCTGTCCGTCTGTTTGTCACACTTTTTGTCCGGAACATACTTCAGAAATTATTAAAGCTATTAACTTGAAACTTCACAGGTAGATAGACTTCATGATTGAAAAGTGTCATGTACAAGAACCAAACCTTTGCGCATCATATTTTTTTAGTTATAGCCCTTTGTTAAATTTTTTTTTTTTAATTCATACTTGTCTTCTTCTTTTTCTTTAAGCATTACTCATGCAATTTGAGATATGTAACCTTGAATCTTCATAGGTTAATAGACCTAACAAAGGAGAATTGCAGTACACACGAACCTTAATTCTGCATATCATATTTTGGAGTTTTTGCTCGTTGTATAATTTCATATTCAATTAAGTTTTGTCCGGAGCATAACTCGTGCACTATGAGACATATAACCTTGAAGCTTCATAGGTGGGTAGACATTATGCACAAGAATTGCAGTATACTAGTGAATAATTCATTTCCAATGTTTCTTGTTGGATTTTTTTCCGCTTTTATGCAATTTCGTGTCCTTAAGATAGCTCCAGTTCGACTCATGCTATTGAAATTAAATTTCACTTACGGAAAGAAATTAATGAGAGAAAGTGTCATGCACAAGGTTAAAACTCTACTTATGTTCCAGTTATGGAAAGAAATTGATGAAAGGACGTGTCACACACAAGGTCCATAACTCTGTACGGAGCTTTAACAATAAAGTCAGCCCTTTAACTCTTTAACTTTAACTATTTGCATATGTCACTGTGTGCCTTAGTGTATGTGTTGGGGGGGGGGGGGGGGGAGAGAGAGAGAGACATAAGATTTCTACGAAAACGGATTTCTTTCTTTTTCTTTTTCTTTTCAAATTTCTTCCTTCTCAATTTTGATGATTTATAAATGATAACTTTCTTATATGAACAATCACAGCGACTATAGAATTAGTATCAACAATCCAAACATTGACATGTATATGATAATGTAATAAATAAAAATGTGCATTTCAAGTAGTACATTGGGTTCCATGAATTTCTAAAACTGACTGCTGTTTTCTGATATATCTCGGAATCCCCTCAAGGAATTATCACAATCAATATTTTTATAACTAAAATGTGATATTCGATATGAAGCCCGATTCTGACAGCATTAAATATCACTGGCTATTCATGAAAAAAATAACTGATAAAAATACGGTTCACTCGGTCAGTGTTAAATATTCATTATTTGAGATGAGCAGAAACTGATGAGATTTTAGATTGCATTATTCAAAACAATTCTGATAACGACATCTAAAGCGTCATTAAGATAATCTAATACAGATGGGATTCAATGTTCATCAGCAAAGTGTTTCTGTTTTGTAATTTTCGCATATAAACCCTCGATTGTAAATATGATAATGATGACAAATGATGACAAATGGTTGATGCTAGATAAATCTACCATTAAATAATTGTAAAGTATGATTGTATTGGAAGCAAAGGTTTATTGTTTCAGTTTTTGAAGGTATGATTACTACATACTACATTTGTGTTAAAATTGCAGGAATTTAGTCTAACTAAATTCTAAAAGTTCTAACTGATTATAATGTTGTAAAGATAAGACATATTAACTAAAGAGAAAGCAAAAACTTTAAAGTCTTAATAGCTTGTTGGAAATCTGATAAAGGTATATTGCGAAATTGCGAATATTTCTTGACGGTGAAATGTGTTCATTCATTAGTTGATTTTGTAATTCAGTGTCTATTTTGTTTGTTAGGTTCTCTGGAGGGATAAAAAGTAAAAGAAAAATGTGTTGCATGTAATTTTTTCAATAACAAGTGGACAATATGGAAGATTGATTCTAATCAAATATGTTACTAAATCTTACTAACTTACTTACTTACTTGCTTACTTACAAAATGTGTCATCTCTAAGATAAAGAAATTTACAAAGACAAATAACTGTAGAACAAAATTAAATTCAGTTTAACAAAATAGGATTTAGTTCAATGAAAAATGCCCCCTGTGTCCATTAGTTTTCACCGGACGTGGCTATATGACCTAAATTCTATCGCATCTGCAGTTGACACTACAACAACAACCTTGAATAAGACAGCTTGATATAATAAAAATTCCGAAATAGAAGAATATTCCTAAACATATCAGAAAATACAGTTAAGTTAAGCAAAGAATTAGCGAAACAATTCGAATATACAGACTCGCGTCGAATATCAATGTACGCAATACCATCGTACTTATGTCAGATGTGGTAAATCATATTCAAATAGGTGCGTGAAATGGAAGAACACATGAAAAATAAATTGCTGGAAGGCATGCTTGAAAACATTACTGATATTTTTGGCTGATGAAACACTCCAGTGATATGTGATCTCAGCGAAGTGTGTGACTTTAAATCGCAATTTCACGACCCTGACACCAAATCTATAATACTGGAACTAGTGGGACCGCCTAATTCTGCATTCTGTGAACATCTCCACGAGGTCATGGTATTGTTGATGTCGATTTTCGTGTATTTTAAGAAATGTCGTCTCTCGATTCAATGTAGATATTTGGTAAGATTTTTTAAGAATTATATATGTTGCACGAATTTACAATTGCTGCTTAACTGTATTCAAGTTTGTATAAATCAAAATTAGCTCATACATCTTCAGATGAAATAATCTAAAAAGAACATTGTTTTATTTTGTTTATGGTTATCGGCTATAAATAAGGTTAAAAACAGAGATATTCTGCAATGAAGTATTCATATTACTAAAAAAGAAAATGCTATAGCAATTTAATGTATGGAATTATATTTTGACCAATAAGATTGCAGTATATTTTTTTTAAATTTTCGATCGGTTAAAATCGTTAAACCACTTGGTTTAATGGGTAAATTTGTATATACCACCAATCTTTGTGCGCATGCGTGTTGAGATGGACTTGGATAGTATCGTCAAAACATAATTCCATACATTAAGTAGGTTAATGTTTGTTATCGAGGGTTTAATTTGTTAAACCCTCGATAACAAACATTAACCTTTACTTATAAAGGACCTTTAGTTTTGCAGTTAGTTTTAAGTACAACCGGCATTAAATCAATCATTTTGTGAGTATATTTATTTAGAATAGATATCGTTCTGACATCCTACAGTATAGTGTTTTATACATACGAAATGATACATGTACCAAAACCAGTATGAGTGTCCTGATAGTGGACCCAGGAACTACCTGGCCTGTATATTTTAGGTAGTCGGAGCCCAATGGGCATGATGAAATTTGAAAACTTACCAAGAGTGCTGAGATGTGTGTCTTACTTTATCTGCCTTAATTCTCACTTTTTCCATCCATGTCTGCGACCATGACATTGAATATGAATTCGCGAAATGCGCATGCACACCAATGTGATAGTCATTTAAAAGATCCAGTATTTCTTTTATTATTATCATTTTTTGCAATGATTCTAAAAAGAATATTTTCCTGTTTTCTATTCAAAATTCATTTTTACGTCCATACTTTCAGGTACAACCTCGTTTAATGACTATTTTACCTCGCCTGTGATGCTTAACATTAATGCCTTTCTTGTGAATGCTCTTTGGTTGATTCACGGACGATGCTTATGATAGTGGTGTAACGTTTAATTCTGAGCACTTCAGTTATATAAAGACGATGTTTTGGCATTACGTCGTAGTGATATGAAAAGAAAAAAAACTCCGACACAATATCTTAATACCACCATCTAGACTACCATATTCAGTCAAGCACCAAGTGAGGAAGCTTTACAAGTCCCACTTTACGACTTTGTTATGAAGCCAGCGGGTTTAAATCCCGCAACCATCTTTTTTATAGAGTAAACATTATAACCACTCGATTGATGACAGTTATGATTATCCGCTTGTGTATTTTACTTTTTTTTTAATTTTTTTATAGATTCTGTGTAGTCTGTTGATCGTCCATACCGATATTGTCCATTGTATGTTCGTGCCTTTGTGTTATTGTCTTTTCTCTATCATGTCAGCTATTTGTTCTTTCATTAATAGTCTAATTCATAAATATTACCAATTTGGTAAATGGGTCCCGCAATATAAACTTTAATTTGATTTTGCTGCAATTCACTGCACCCAAGCGCAGTTCAACGGGCATTCTAACTGCACTCTGAAGTAAAATTAATGAATATGGTTATTGTGCCTTTGCAGGTAAATTGGGTTATATTGACATTTTTGACTATTAACTACCATCCCTCTCAATTCATAATATTATACTGTACGAAGGGCGATTGATAAGTTCGCGGAATTGCTTTATTACTGAAACCTGGAATAGAAAACGCAAAAACAAAATACATCACGTTTGCTTAGGACTGACATAGAGCTTAAATTTTATTTAGATAAAATGAACAATAAAGTTTTCATGGAACATTGAACAACAGTACTATGTAGTACTTGAAGCATGCCGACGTCAACGGGGGTGACGCTGACTCAACTTAAAGGTCAAAGTCTAGTATCCGGTTAACTTTCTCGCCGTAATCACAATCTGTGGCCATATTTAGCTCGTCTGTAAGAAAATACGAGATAGTTGCTCTGCAATACCTCGCACCGTAAACAGTCTGCCATTTTCTAACAGTTCCTTCAGTAACGCTGTGTTTCCAACAGTGACTGTCAATATCGGCCGACCTGGTCTTTCGTCATCAAACACTGAGGTTCTGACTTGACTATTTGAATTTGCCGTCGCTTCGACAGTATTTTAGTCATTTAGCGACGTCCAGCTAATTACAAGTGGAGGAAGACCCCCGAACGTACAGAGGCATCCGGGTATAACCACCGACCTACCGCAAGCCAGCTGGAAGGCTTCCTCACATGAAAATCCGAATGACCCTGACGGGATTCGAACCCACGCGGTGAGGGGCTGAGTGAGTCGCTGAGGTTCTACCATCCCTAAACCGCTTGTACCAATTGAAGACACATATTTATATATAGGTTGGTAATGCATCTAACTTTTTAATTTATTTTAATGTCACACTAACGTCAGTTGCATTCGCGCCAAACCTGCATCAAATTTAACTGCGCACTAGCATGTTAATGAGTTCAGAATATGCGAAAAAAAAAGCGTGCTTCAAGTCACCAAACAGTGGTTGCTATGGACACCATTTATTTAAATATTAAATATCTATACACCTACCTGATAATGAAAGAGAAAATAAGTTGTTATACTTGTATACGAGTTTTCATGTGATTTAATGAAGAAATAAATTCTTTAGAGGAGAATTCCGCGAATTTATCAATCAGCCCTCGTATAAAAGTATGTATAAATCAGTTCAATAGACATTCTGACTGCTGATGAATCTGTCGGTGGTTATTTACTCTCTGAAGTAAAATTATAACTATTGTGCTTTTTCAAACAATATAGCCACTTTTGGACCGACCTGGGAGGCAGGACTTGCGAGTCTGGGACATGAGCATAAGTTATTTTAATCATTCTTCCTTAAACAAAAGATTCTTCTGCATTCTTTATTGTGACTAAAATACACGGCATGTTTTATATCTGCAGCTGCAGGATGCGTTACCTGTACAGTACATTCAGACAGAACATTTAGCATGAGGAACATGTAATGTTGGTAACAAAAGATTAAAAAATTGACAGTTCCACGGGGACAGAGAACATCCCTTTTCGTTGTCGTTATATATATATATATATATATATATATATGTCGCGCTGTTCTGTATTTGTAATGTTTCGTCTGCCATGTAATTATATTATCACTGCATTCCCTTTGGTTGATAACGTCAATTTACGACGGCTAAGTTGTTCTCTTATTGTCACTTTTGTTTCCTAGACGAGCAGTCTGCTTGATGCAAAAGCTATCGATAAACCTCCCAACTGTCGCTCTATTTCATGAACAAATCGACAAAGCAAAGCAAAGTTTTTCTACTTTCATATCTAAAACTAAAAACCTGCTCCGATCCTACGAGAACTTCAGTAACTTGAGAAAAAAAATTTTTTTTTTGTTACAAATATCACAAAAACTTATTCATATCGAACCAAGTTTGCAAATGATTCAGCTTTGTATCTAAAAATTTACATTTCATCCAGCAATAAGTCCATAGAGCCACTCCTCTGCAGTGATACATTATACGTCTTGGACCACTTAACTTCTACCAGGATAACCAAGGTGCCCCCAATGAAACTTTAGGAAACCTTGGTTATCTCCGTGAAAGGCCATGAGGTCCGAAATGTACCGGAACCATTACAGGGACTTACCTTAATACTGTTTTGCATATAAGTTTAGTCCCCGCACTATTTAGCCCAGTGCAATTGCTTCTTTAGTCGGAATGTCGTCAAGTACACTTTCTTGTACCTATATACACGACAAAGACAAGCATGCCTCTAAATGTGATTGTACCCATACAAATGAACATTTGAATGAAAAGCATGATGTAAAAAATCTGCGGTTCGAATTCCACCAACCATTTTTGCGTGATAAACACATACATAGCATTAGTTGTCAATCGTATCCATTTGAAAGTAATAATTATTTCAAAACCTTAGTTGTGTATAGCCGACATCTGGATCACTATGAAAAGTACTTAAAACAAAGTAAAAAGCATAAAGTTTAATTAGTAAATAAATTTATACATAAATGTATGAGCATTTTTACAGTTTATAATGTTGTATATGAAAAATAACACACACATCTTTTTAAAGGGCCATTGTAGGACTGGCCTAAGTATTTCATTTGATTTTGAGAAAGAGACTTGACTGATGATCGTAATAAAGCCAGTCCTCTCATTCTTTTACTTGGAATGACTGTTTCGTTAGTTTTGTACTTTGAAGACTCTGTCCAGAGATATTGTGCTTCCACACTGCAGACAAGTCGTGACATGATACAAAACAGAGACGCATCCTCCTTATCCTCCTCCTTATCATCACCCTCCTCATCCTCCTTCTCCTTATCGTCATCATCCTCATCCTCCTTATCATCCTCATCCTCGTTATCATCCTTATCCAAAACATCATCATCATCATCATCATCATCATCATCATCCCTATCATCATCATCATCATCACCATCATCATCATCACCATCCTTATCATCCTCCTTCTCCTCCTCATCATCATTCTCATCATCCTTATCATCATCCCTCTCCTCATCCCTTATTATACGCCCTCTCCTCTCATTCTTTACATCCTCATCATCTTCTCTCCTTTTCTCTCCTCCCCTCCTCCTCATCATCATCATCATCCACATCATCACCAATACTAGTAACATGTTCACATTTTGACGAAATTTTTATAGATTAAACGTGGGACCTCTCGATTACAGGGTAAAAGCTCTAACAACTTGGTCATCGCGATTTGATACACGTATAACACGTGAACCAACAGAGAATCCGAGTAAATGAAATTTATCCAAAATATTTATTCAATGTAGAATCAAAATATTCGTACATAAATGCATGACATGCTATTGCAATTTTCATAGCGATCACTTGTATGACGCACAGTCTATTTCAAAATAACAGCTCCAGGCGGAGTCGTGGATACAATTCCAGTCAAAGTTTTTCCATATATCAATTTGCTATATAATGTTATACGACATGCGATATGGAAAACTCTGAGAGACGTCAAATTACGATATGTTGGTCATAGATAATTCATATTTTGACAGTTTTATGGGGACAGTGTAATGCTCTTTTATCAGAAGTCAAAGAATACCGACGACCATAGAGACTGTACAATGTGACGCCATCGTCTCCAAATGACTGAAATACTGTCGGTGGGACGTTAAACCCATTAAACAATCAAACAATATGACGCCGCTACAGGATAATCAGTCAGTATTGGAGTACTGTAAAATCATCAGTTTTTGCTGACATTGAATTTCGTTAATTATATACCTTCGTGAGAATTTCGTGGATACAATTATTCATGGATTTATGTTCTAGAAAACTTGAGGTCTATGTAAGAGACAAGGTTTCGTGGGGATTGATACTCGTGGATAAAACCCACCAAAAAAATCAACGAAAATTAGTATCCCATGAAAATTAAGGAGTTCACAATATCAAATCATACTGCTATATATCAATAAGATAAAAATCAAAATGGCAACCTTAAGAAAATTTATATGTTTTCATAGGTTGTGAATTTTGTTAAATGATAAAGCTTTCTCAATGTATCAAATATATCTAAATAACTGATTGCTTATATATTTGTTTCACGGGCCTAATTACTACTACCTCGGGAATTACAGCATGATTTGTCCAAACGTATCATTGTCATTGTTTGTCCAAATGGTTCATTGTTACTTGTCCAAACGTATCATTGTCATTGTTTGTCCAAACGTAATAGTGTCATGACTTGTCCAAACGTATCATTGTCATTCTTTGTCCAAACGTATCATTGTCATGGTTTGTCCAAACGTATCATTGGTATGACTTGTCCAAACGTATCATTGTAATTGTTTGTCCAAACGTATCATTGTAATTGTTTGTCCAACCGTAATATTGTCATGACTTGTCCAAACATATCATTGTCATTCTTTGACCAAACGTATCATTGTCATTCTTTGTCCAAACGTATCATTGAATTTGTTTGTCCAAACGTATCATTGGTATGACTTGTCCAAACGTATCATTGTAATTGTTTGTCCAAACGTATCATTGTCATTCTTTGTCCAAACGTATCATTGTCATTCTTTGTCCAAACGTATCATTGTCATTCTTTGTCCAAACGTATCATTGTCATTCTTTGTCCAAACGTATCATTGTAATTGTTTGTCCAACCGTATTATTGTCATGACTTGTCCGTACGTATCATTGTCATTCTTTGTCCAAACGTATCATTGTAATTGTTTGTCCAAACGTATCATTGTCATTCTTTGTCCAAACGTATCATTATCATTATTTGTCCAAACGTATCATATTAATTGTTTGTCCAAACATATCATTGTCATTCTTTGTCCAAACGTATCATTGTCATCATTTATCCAAACGTATCATTGTCATCCTTTGTCCAAACATATCATTGTCATTCTTTGTCCAAACGTATCATTGTAATTGTTTGTCCAAACGTATCATTATCATTATTTGTCCAAACGTATCATTGTCATTCTTTGTCCAAACGTATCATTGTCATCATTTATCCAAACGTATCATTGTCATTCTTTGTCCAAACGTATCATTGTCATTCTTTGTCCAAACGTATCATTGTAATTGTTTGTCCAAACGTATCATTGTCATTCTTTGTCCAAACGTATCATTATCATTATTTGTCCAAACGTATCATATTAATTGTTTGTCCAAACGTATCATTGGTATGACTTTTCCAAACGTATCATTGTAATTGTTTGTCCAAACGTATCATTGTCATTCTTTGTCCAAACGTATCATTGTCATTCTTTGTCCAAACGTATCATTGTCATTCTTTGTCCAAACGTATCATTGGTATGACTTGTCCAAACGTATCATTGTAATTCTTTGTCAAAACGTATCATTGTCATTCTTGACCAAACGTATCATTGTCATTCTTTGTCCAAACGTATATTGTCATTTTGTCCAAACGTATCATTGTCATTCTTTGTCCAAACGTATCATTGTAATTCTTTGTCCAAACGTATCATTGTCATCATTTTCCAAACGTATCATTGTCATCTTTGTCCAAAGTATCTTGTCATTCTTGTCCAAACGTATCATTGTAATTGTTTGTCCAAACGTATCATGATCATTTTTGTCAAACGTATCATTTAATTGTTTTGACCAAACTACATTTCAATCTTGTCCAAAACGTATCATTTATATTTTCCAAACGTATCATTGTAAATGTCTTTGTCCAAACGTAATCATTGTCATTCTTTGTCCAAACGTATCATTGTCATGTCTTTGTCCAAACGTATCAATGTCAAATTCTTTGTCCAAACGTATCATTGTATATTTGTCCAAACGTATCATTTAATTGTTTGTCCAAACGTATCATTGTGATTTCCAATACTTGTAATCGTTGTCAAACGTATCATTGTCATTCTTTGTCCAAACGTATCATTGTCATTTTTGTCCAAACGTATCATTGTTTCTATGTCCAAACGTATCATTGGTAATGACTTGTCCAAACGTAACATTGTAATTGTTTGTCCAACCGTAATCATTGTCATGACTTGTCCAAACGTATCATTGTCATTCTTTGTCCAAACGTATCATTGTAATTCTTTGTCCAAACGTATCATTATCATTCTTTGTCCAAACGTATCATTGTATGACTTGTCCAAACGTATCATTGTAATTGTTTGTCCAAAGGTATCATTGTCATTCTTTGTCTAAACGTATCATTGTCATTCTTTGACCAAACGTATCATTGTCATTCTTTGTCCAAACGTATCATTGTAATTGTTTGTCCAAACGTATCATTGGTAATGATTGTCCAAACGTATCATTGTAATTGTTTGTCCAAACGTATCATTGTCATTCTTTGTCCAAACGTATCATTGGTATGACTTGTCCAAACGTATCATTGTAATTGTTTGTCCAAACGTATCATTATCATTATTTGTCCAAACGTATCATATTAATTTTGTCCAAACGTATCATTGGTATGACTTGTCCAAACGTATCATTGTAATTGTTTGTCCAAACGTATCATTGTAATTGTTTGTCCAACCGTATCATTGTCATTCTTTGTCCAAACGTATCATTGTCATTCTTTGTCCAAACGTATCATTCAGAATTACTTATAGCTTCAAGATCGTTATCATAATTTGTCTAAACGTGCAGCATAACTTTTTTTATCAAATATTGCTACCACGAATCATCTAAACTAACCACCCCAATTATGTGTTCTGTTAAGATTGCTACATTGATTTGTCTTAACGCGACCCACCCCACCCCACCAGCCAAAAATAAACGTATATAACTCTAAGAATTCTACCATGATTTGTCCAAATGTACCCCCAATTACCTATGCCTCTAAGATGCTTTCATGCTTTGCCTAAACGTTATTCATATTTCTTTTATTGTCTGATCGTGTCTTATTATTTAAACGTCTCGAGCTCTTGAATAGTATTTCTTAGACCCTACATATGCTGCTATGTCCAGAGTGATGTCTTCTAACCAAAAGTAGCATGTTGTTTTTTTTGGAAACGAAATTAGTAAATACCCGAGTAGATTATTTGCTAGAATCTAATAATATATTTACTTGTAGTTTACCACACACACACACACACACACACACACACACATATATATATATATATATGCACAAATATACACCGCATTAAAAAGTCTTAAATGATACAACAATAAAACCTCAAATTATTACATGATAAGATCGCCGGCCGTGATATACTAAGGTTGCAATGGTTGCTTGACTTCGTTGTCAGAAAAAAAATGAATCGATATGGTATCACGTCCCTTGTCTACGGCATGTTACCACTATATGGTAGCATTATGTGTGTTGTAAGTACGGCATGTTACCACAATATGGTAGCATTATGTGTTGTTGTAAGTACGGCATGTTACCACAATATGGTAGCATTATGTGTGTTGTAAGTACGGCATGTTACCACAATTGTAGCATTATATGTGTTGTAAGTACGGCATGCTACCACAATATGGTAGCATTATGTGTTGTTACCACAATATGGTTGCATTATATGTGTTGAAAGTACGGCATGTTACCACAATAAGGAAACATTATATCTGTTGTAAGTACGACATGTTACTACAGTATGGTAGCATTATATGTGTTGTTACCACGATATGGCAGCATTATATGTGTTGTAATTACGGCATGTTACCACGATATGGTAGCATAATATATGTTGTAAGTAGGACATGTCAGAACAATATGGTAGCATCATATCTGTTGTAAGAACGGCATGTTACCACACTTTGGTAGCATAAAACAAGTGACTGAGACATTGGTGATTGGACGTAAAGCCCACCAGTTTAATAATGCTTCAGTATGGACGGTTTCACAAATTGTAAGTAACTCCTCCCCTATTGAAATTATGATAGTTTCCATCCATGCCTAGGTCAAGTGCTCAAAAACAGTATTACAAAAGAAATAAAAAATCATGTGCTTTGAAGGTCAACTATTCAACACTTAAACTGGCTGAATAAGCCTGTTTACGTATAACAGACTTGATTATCAGTTTAGGAATCAACCATTCAATGGTGGTGCATTGTTTAAATATAGTATGATTACTGCGAGACAATTTCTTAATGGGATCTATCTTTCCATCTTATTGTCAATAAGGTCATAGATTTATGATGGGAAAATGAAGCATCAATAACTTCAACTCATTACATAAAATAATGTATTTCAAGAAGATATAATCCATCTTACTCTAACGTAAAATAATAACATTTAGAGTTGTTGTTTTTTATACATGTTTGTCAAAATCGATTTAAGAGAAACAAATCGTTGGCAGTGTTTCTAAAAGTGTGGAGTTTCTCAACATTTGTCTAAAATGTTCAGTTAAAATATATCTGCCTCTTTCCAAATGTTTCGACCTGACACTTATATAGTTTCAGCTCACATCACATACGTTTCTTAGTTTTGAATGCAAACATGTGTTAAGAAACCAGAATCAGTGGCAGATTTACCTGGTGGATGGTTCACTGGGGCTTTATTGTACGTTATTGTACGTTATTGTACGTTATCTGGCAAGATAAGATTAATAGGCACATTAGTTGAACATTTTAGTAAAATTTAACATCACACAAGCATAGTGAATGACTTGAATGCCTGATTACGAGACTGACAATAATAGTTGCATGATATGGTCAGCTGGCTTTAATCTGTTGCGGACACATAAATATGTTGGGGTGTTGAAATAGATCAAGACCAAAGACAACCCTTTCAGCCTCTTATTAATTAGTCTTTTGATAAAGTTGATTCAAAGTCACCTAATTTAAATATGTATTTTTTCTTTACAAAAATGCCACATTGGGCGAGGGTAGGGGACGGCACATGCCGTATCCACCCAAAACACACAGGTTTATCCACAGATTTTATTAAATAAATGGTCTCATGTTCAAATAAGATAAAAATAGTTAAGGCAATGGTCATGACAAAATGGCTGTTGATTTCAGTTCAATGAAATGCAATGTTATACTCAAGTAAACAACCCATGTTAATGGCTCATAAAAATAAGCTTACGTATCTGTAGTATAATATCAAAGACACATTTATTTTATTTCTATCTAGTTATGATACGAAAGGGACCTCTATGGCCGAACGAAATTGCGTCGCCCACTATCACTCCGGTGTGTGTTCGTATCTTACATTATTAAGTTGTTCCCTCAAGTTATTGAGTCGTTCCTTCAATATACAAGATTAGCAGTGTTCGTCACCTTTGTGTTTCCGTGAATATAAGAGAGTTACAGGACTGCACGACCTGATGTCATGGTAACGTGGTTTGGTGATATGTCGCAAATCTACGGCGTCATACTATAGCGTGACAGCTATTTATCAGTCTGATGGTGGCAGTGCAAAAAACAACAACAAACAAACAAAAAAAATAAACAAAAAAAAACCACAGACATACTGTCGATGGGATGCAAATATGTATGTATCTCGAGTCACGAATCGTAAACACACCGTCTGCTCTTGGCACCGCCACCTAACAAGACCGTCTGTGTCAGAATAACTGAAAGTCATGCGCGGTAGTTAATCATTTAAGAAACTAAAACTGTCTACAGAAACGTCACACCACTGTCAGAATATACAGCTGTGATCCATTCCTGATCTGCTAAAATACTGGCCTCCAGGAAATTCCTTTCCTTTTATGCACACACATTGTTTTAGTCTCTATGTTTTGCCCGTTTTTGATGCATGCGTCAAGCACATACACATCTAAATTCAATTAAAGTTGTTTTTGTATTCAATTTCAAGCATGGATTTGAGGAAAACTAGAATGTTGTTTATGAAACGACAGCGAAAGTTCTTTCATTCATTTTATTTGATTAGTTTTATTTCATATTTTTTTTTTTTTTATTATTTACCATCTAATTTCTTCATGTTAAGTTTTATTTTATACTCAATTATCGATTGTTTAATTGATTGATTTGTTTGTTTCAGGTATTAAGTACGATGTGAAAGGTATCTTTTCCCGTCAAATATTCATACAAATCAAATCATTATCTAAAAGGAGAAAATTGTGAATGTTTTGCTCATATAAAGAACTTGCATGAGATAAAGATATTAAAACAGAAATAAGGGTCGATTTTGACAATTACACTCTCACTGCGTTTCTCAAAATTGTCGCTTTTAAGTACTCTTTGTTTGAAATAGTTTTATTTGCGAAAGAGAAATCTTTTGTGAAAATCTCCATGATCCAAATGTTTACAAATTTGCAAAGCAATATAATTAGACCCTATGGGAGTGATTATTCTTGTTTGTTTTAGCCTTAGCCTCAACGTTTCTTCGAGGCATATTAAGACAGAAAAGTCGTTCAATGTAATGGATAAAACTGGTGCACTGATCCACCGTGTTTTGAAGGGGAAAAAAGACAATACAAACATTTCTTTAACAAACGCCTTGTCTTTACGTTAAGTCAAATAAGTGACTCATATAGCAAAACTCATATCAGTTGAAGGTCCTGGCTAGACTTTTCCGCCAGTGAATCTTACACCACTTTATCAAGTTGAAAGGCATTCCACCATTCCCCATTCTATTTTACCAAAATATTAATGTACATGGCCAGGTTGGCCTAATTTATTACCTCAGTATCTAATAATACTTGATAAGAAATGATAACGAGAATGACACAAACCTCACCTCAGTATTTAAGTTTTACTTAGCGCTAAATATGGTTGGTAAGTCCGAGGCATGGCTGTTAGTCAAATAACAATTGTTACAGTGGTCGTGATAAAATTAAACTATAGTTACAAAATACATTCTGCAAAATGTGTGCATTTATGCAAGTTTGTCTGTATGTTTGGGGACGAGTTGTCTAGGTCCATAGTTTGGATACGGTAAGGGTAATGTTAAGGGGAAGTCTGTGAATGGTTAGGTGAAGTGTTGATATAGTGATTGATTTCATTCATTTGCATATTTTGGAATACCTCGGTAAAATATATGTAAGCGTATCAAGACACTGCTTGTTATTTCGGAGGAGAGGGGAGAGGGTATGAAGGGATGCAATAATTCCAGTAAGTATTGTAAACCAAATGTTATCTTTCATCTTTCTTTGGTGGCATATTCTGCCAGCCATTTACTCACTAAGGTATGTCGAAACTTTTCTGAAAAGTTACCACATATTCAGTTAATATCTGGAAAGTAGAATTAATGATCCTCCTAGGTATCTTAAAAGAATTAAACTGTCTGTTAGTGCCCACTACTGCCAACTCTTTTATTCACTTAAAATAACTGGTTATCGTGCTTTTTTTTCAAGTTAGTTAAATAATGTGGAAAACAAGCATTTTTCACATAAGTATCTGCAAATAAGCATGATATCCATTTGACCTAAGTTCTCAAAAATTGTATTCGTGTAAAGGGGTTAGAGCCATTAAGTGACTGTGAAAAATTGACAATTATGCGTAATATCTAAACAAGAAGTAAATATATTTCTCTTTAAACCGAAAGATCACCGCTTTGGGACTCGCGGAATCCATGACGCTTTTCATATAATCGGCCTCACTTGTCCGACCAATCAGAACGCTTAATATTTAAAAATATGTCGGGAAGATCGGAAATCGCAATGGGGTGATTAATCGATATGAAAAGAAAGTGCTTTTCACTCAAATATATATATATATATATATATATATATATATATTTGAGTGAAAAGCAGCATAATTTGCGATTTCTTTCACTGTGTTTAGACCAATGCATGTACTTTTAAATTCCCATTAAATCTTTAGATCACACAGCCGTTATGTTGAAACAAATTTTATAGCGTATGGGGGGAAAAGCCAGTGGCTGATGATTAGAGTGTTCGCATGGAATCGTTCGTACGATTCCTTGCCGTGAAATGTATTAAAATTGGTATTCTGTGACCCTTAGAATATGAAGGTATTTCGAAAACTGGTTGGCCCGGAGTGGGGTCAGTATAATGTGACTGACAGTGGTATCATGCCACATGTCTACAACGTGATATAATGTGACTGACAGTGGTATCATGCCACATGTCTACAACGTGATATAATGTGACTGACAGTGGTATCATGCCACATGTCTACGACGTGATATCGCCGTGAGGCAGCACTATACCTGTCTTATGTAGATAAAATACCAAAATGACTACAATGGTGTATATGGAACGTTAATCCAAATAAAAAAGCAGAATAGTGTGGGATGGGGTTGGTTTGGGCTGGTCTAATGCCAATAATTCAGATACAGTAGCTGACAATACATGTAAAAATACTAAACTCTCTCTCTCCTCTCTTCTCTCTCTTCTCTCTCTTCTTTCATCTTTCCTCTTGCAATTTCATGATTAACATCATTTAATAATACAAGATACTCTCACTTATGCTTCAGAAATAAAATCAAGGGGCATAATAACAAAATGTGTGCAAAAGGATTATCTATTACTATTTTCAGATTCGAACCCTTTTTGGTTTAGACATTGTTCATGGTCTTCCTTTATGCAAAGTACAGGACCGGTCGAACTTTTAATAATCGACCTTAAAAAGAAAAGAATAAATTAGTAAGCTGAAAGCTAACTGAGTTTCTGATGTTTTTTCCTGTTTGGTTGTTTTTTTTTTATTTTTTTATTTTTTCCTTATATTGTTTGTTTATGTTTTTTTTGTTTTTTTTGATAACCATGATTGAGTAAATTTTATTCATATGTCTAAACAAATATCTTTGCACAAATTTCTGTTTAATGAATACTGGTTGGACAACGATTTATATTGATAAAACAAAACTTATTTCAAATTTATTTATTCCCCTTTCCTTTTTTATAGAGGGACTTTTATATATTATTTATACTTTTTTGCATCGAGGAAACGCTTGATGCCGGTTTATAGAATGTTTATGCGTCTGATGGTTCTAATACTCGTCTCCCTCTTCCTCTTGCTCGCCTTCCACGGAGTCGACTCCAACCTCCTCGTAGTCCTTCTCCAGCGCAGCCAAGTCCTCACGAGCTTCGGAGAATTCTCCCTCTTCCATGCCCTCTCCAACATACCAGTGGACAAAGGCCCTCTTGGCGTACATCAGGTCGAACTTGTGGTCAAGACGGGCCCAGGCTTCGGCGATGGCAGTGGTGTTGCTCAACATGCACACTGCTCTCTGAACCTTAGCCAAGTCACCACCTGGCACAACAGTTGGTGGCTGGTAGTTGATTCCGACCTTAAAGCCAGTTGGACACCAGTCGACGAACTGGATGGTCCTCTTGGTCTTAATGGTGGCAATGGCGGCGTTGACGTCCTTAGGTACGACGTCACCACGGTACAGCATACAGCAGGCCATGTACTTGCCGTGACGTGGGTCACACTTTACCATCTGGTTGGCAGGCTCAAAACAGGCGTTGGTGATTTCAGCCACGGACAACTGCTCGTGATAAGCCTTTTCAGCTGAAATTACAGGTGCATAAGTAGCAAGGGGGAAGTGGATACGTGGGTAGGGCACCAAGTTGGTCTGGAACTCTGTCAGGTCGACATTGAGGGCACCGTCGAACCTAAGGGAAGCGGTGATGGAGGAGACAATCTGACCGATCAACCTATTCAAGTTTGTATAGGTTGGTCTCTCGATATCGAGGTTACGCCTGCAAATGTCGTAGATGGCCTCGTTGTCGACCATGAAGGCACAGTCAGAGTGCTCCAGCGTGGTGTGGGTGGTCAGGATGGAGTTGTATGGCTCAACAACAGCGGTGGACACCTGGGGAGCAGGGT
Organism: Solen grandis; assembly: GCA_021229015.1. Classification (NCBI taxonomy): domain Eukaryota; kingdom Metazoa; phylum Mollusca; class Bivalvia; order Adapedonta; family Solenidae; genus Solen; species Solen grandis. The sequence goes on along the minus strand of CM037786.1, from coordinate 60,377,051 downwards.
AGACGGCGAACTCTAGTTTGGACTTCTTGCCGTAGTCAACACTGAGACGTTCCAGGAGCAGGGAGGTAAAGCCAGAGCCGGTACCACCACCGAAACTGTGGAAGACGAGGAATCCCTGGAGACCGGTACACTGGTCAGCCAGCTTCCTGATTCTGTCCAAGACAAGATCGACAATTTCTTTGCCGATAGTGTAGTGGCCGCGGGCGTAATTGTTGGCGGCATCTTCCTTGCCTGTGATGAGCTGCTCGGGATGGAACAGTTGGCGGTAGGTTCCTGTTCTTACCTCATCTGGTTAACAGATATATACAACTAGTGTTGTTATTTGATTATTAAGTATTGGTATGCAGTATAATTAAGGAAGACTACTGCAAAAGTGAATCAACTGTCAAAAATCAATTAAATATACACTGAATATAGTGTTTAATATGATAAAAGTTTAAATATTAAATGTATCCAGCGTCATACAGTTAGTGAGAACTATTACATATCATAGCTGTTTTAAAGAATAAGAAGTATGATATAAGCGCTAACCGACAACAGTAGGTTCCAGATCGACAAAGACGGCCCTTGGCACGTGCTTCCCGGCCCCGGTCTCGCTGAAGAAGGTGTTGAAGGAGTCATCACCGCCTCCGATAGTCTTGTCACTGGGCATCTGGCCATCAGGCTGGATCCCGTGTTCTAAGCAGTACAGCTCCCAGCAGGCATTACCGATCTGGACCCCGGCTTGTCCAACGTGGATAGAGATACACTCACGCTTTAAACAGAAAAGAAAAATATGAATTGAAATGTATTTTAATATCTAACAATGCATCTGATAAACCGCCTTTTGGGGACAAGAATTGTCCATGACCTTTCCTGGCAGGCGCAAATTCTTGTCCAACCTTTAAAAACGCGGAGACAGATAAGTATCTGACTACCTGTAGTAAAAATTGTTTTGATTTAATAAATGTTTTGAACGATCTGTCACCTCATATTTTATTTATTCGTATTCAGTTAAAAATCGATATATCTGATTGAAGCTTTGATACCACATTCGATGTCTAAGTATTTAATACTACTGAATATAAGAGAATTCTCATTTAATTCAATTAACGCACAGCGCGAGACGTGTTTATTGGAGAAAAAAGTGGAGATTATTGACAGAGATCATCCGATCAATCCTTTACTTCACACAGACTTACACACATGTTTTGACGCCCTTAACCAACAGAGCAGACCCAGATCAGACAGCTTCTTAGCGGAGCTATCTTATCAGGGTCACCTCTGTAAGGTCTTTCAATATTGCCACAATATTTAATATTCACAGTCTTCATGGCAAAGTAAATTTCATATTTTCATTTGCGATTAAATGTTCATTGAATCAATATTATCAAGTCATAAATTTGCATATTGACATTCATGAGGTGAATGGTTTAATGTACATCGGCATGATCTCAATGATGTTAACACAGTAGTAAAATTTTAACATAACTTAAGTTTTATATTGCTTTATGTGTCTATACCGAAAACTAAGCAGTGTTGAGATTTTGATCGTCTTTCAACAAGCAGGTACCTCATTTGGATAACATTTCAAATCTTTTTCTTACATTGTCATTGCTTTAACTATGTAGATATTCAACTTCATGTTTAAGAAATTGTTACATTGTATGTAGAGAATAAGATCAAGTCATTTCTGCAAATTAAATATTACGTTACTTTTTTAATTTTGGTAACGTCACACCTTTGCACCGGGGCGCCTGCGCACTTCGATGAAATCGTAAATGGCGAAAGCCGCATGCTTATCTTTGTCTGTTTATTGTCTATGTATTGCCATGTCATTCTTTCATCATTCTCATACATTTCTGTTACTCATTTTATTCATTTCAATCCATTTTCTTTGGCGCTTAGATGAGATCGTAAATGGCGCAAGCCATGCGCTTATCTTATCTGTTTTATTTATTTTATAAAACCCCATTCTAATTGCTTGCAGACCATAAGGAACTCGCACGCCGTGAGGCGTTACATAATCATCATCAAAGAAAGACACGGATTAAAGTGTGTGTTGATGTTTCAAAGATAATCATCGAAATGAATTAAAAATAGTATTTTAAGCGAAGTCTACCAATGCTTTTTATGTAAAAAAAAGGCTGTGTTTTACAAAACATCTCAATTTAAGAATTAATGATAATATTATTTGGTGTTCAAACAACATTTCAATTAATTGCTCCTGTGTTGATGTTGCAACAAAGCAATTACAAGAAAATGCGACATGTCAAATACACTGTAAACCTCTATAAAATATAGCCATAACACGTCTGAAATAATTTCCTAGTTTCTTATATTTCTCGAATGTATGAAACTCCTTAGGTAAACAAAACCTCTCTTCTAAATTAAATTAATTGAATAAATAAAGTATTTTATATTGTTATACTGTGTTGGCAGGTCTTTACAGAAAATGATAAGTTTAGTTATGATAAGAATAATAACAAAAATAATACAGTTATGCAAATTTAACATATATGACAGGAGGCAATTTCTTATGTTCAAATAATTATCAATAAAATCATTTAAGGAAATATATCAGTTAATGTACTCACCATCGTGTAAGATTACGGCAATAGAAATCTCAGAGTAGACTCGATGTGTCCTTATGAGAACTATCAAGTTGTCAAGAACGCACGGGTACTTATACCCAAAGCATTATATGTTTACACGTTGCTATGGTAGATCCAAAATGAATAGCCCGGTCACATCACGTGATATGTTTACGCCGATGTATCTATATGTATGTATACAGGTTTAAACATATAATGCTTCTTCTTTCATCACTATCTGCCGTGTCCCACTCGTCAGTGTCATTCTTTCTTGACCTCTAACATCATTATCATCTTCTGTTCTTTCTCCTCATCCTCCTGGTGACTAACGATAGGTCGAAGGTTATGCCCAGGTGCATCAGTGTACACGTGGTCTTCCTCCACCTGTAATTAACTAGACGTCGCTATTTGACTGAAATGCCACTGTAGTGACCGTAACCTAAAATACAATCTTTCTGTTCTTTCTGATTATCTCCTGTAATATATATAGTTTAAATCCATCATTATCACGCTTTTTTTACTTATCATACGTTAAATTAATCCGTTTATTGATCCCGGTGTATCCAAGGATCAAAGCATAACGGAAAGTATTTATATTTTCAAAGGATCATGAATATATATATGCGTTGAATATATTAGTATATTATTATCGATTTCTGTATTGAACCGTATCAGTAAACACTAAAAGAACACACTGTAGACGACGTGTGTACGGTCGCGCTGATCTCGATAAATATTCATACTTTTCATGATTATAAAATACCTTCATAACCCACCAGGTTTTAATACGAATAAAATATGAATATCTTTTCATCATTCCTTTAAAATCAAAATCTATACATCAGTAAATACACGACTCAATACCACATCCATCTATTTCTTTACATCAATTGAAACGCTTAAATTCTCCTACCATATTAATTTATTCAAGACTTTCACAGGAGAACGATATAACCTAGACACTAAATGAATTATGATTTGCATTTTTATTAAAGGGTTTATAATGTTAACCTATAAGGAATAAAAATATTACATTAACACTTTTATGTTGGTGTATACCGTCGCTAGGATACATAACAACAAATCCCCTCGTGTAAAGATGTATCCGGGTAGAACCAGCGACCTACCTGGATACCTTCATGGTGTTGCCTATAAAGGAACATTGTAAAACCGAACGATCCTGCCAGAATTAGAATCGACAGTGGTGAATGACTTGGCTGCTTTAATTACTCGGTCACTGATTCCACTAGATACAAAAAAGAAGACAAATGTTTAGCACACACATACCATCAAAGTTCTCTTTCTGGTGAAATTTCCACATCATAGTATTACGTAGTCTGACCAAGTATACTGCATTGATTGTTTGCTTGTGTATAAGTTTGACACATCTGTAATATATCTACTGCATTAATCACTTTCCATCCTGTTTTAATTTCTGATATTTTATCTTTATTTTGTATGGGTAAAATGAAATATTAAGTATTATTTAAAAAAAAAAAAAAAAAAAAACGTCCTGCCGGAACTTGAACCTGCACGATGAGAGGTAGTCAACGACTATAAATACTGTAAATAAGTTGTAAGGACTTACTTCAAAATCACATGGAAAAGCCAGTTGACTGGGACTCGAGCCTAGAGCCGTGAGAGGCCAATCAGTAAAATTTCAGCGACTGTTCCCACTCGCTCATGGAGACCCCCAATTATGATGATCTCTGATAGGGTTAGGGTAGGTCTTGTTTAGACAAAAAGGAAAACATTCTAATATTGTGCTACATTACGAAATCCTCGCGGGGTAGAGAAGTGTTGGTGTGTTTTTTTATTATTCGACTGCTTTTTATGTCATATTTAATCCAATCTCCATTTTCAATACGGAATACTCCAGGGGCTTTGTAACTGAACACGGCAGATATCTGAAGCAGTAATGCTAAATATATCAGGGCCAAGGTGTTTTGAAATTAATTTAAAGAAAACGTAAAAGTATAAAAGCCTACAAACATTACATGCACAACACACATACGGTCAAACATGTTTTTAGCGACCGCCAATGGGAAATTATTAAAGTGGTCTCTTAATAAAACGATGTGTTATTAAAATAACTTACTTTTGATTTTCAATCATAGTGTGAAAATAATGACTGATTTATTGATATAAATGAGTGTGTGCATGTTGAAGTATTTTTGGTGTTGAATTCTCCCTTCTTTCTTTCTCCTTTAATTCATTGTATTATCAATATAACAGTATGTGTGCATTATACCTATTCCAGGAGGATATCCCTTCTCATTTGTACTTTATGAATACTCATGTACAAATGTATGACTTGGTAAATATTAACTACCTGAATTTGAAATGTAGTGGATTTTACTTTGTCGTGCAGACAGCAGTGGATATGATCTACAAAACTGAATGAGCAATCTGGTGAGACCCTAAGAAGATAACCTTCTGTTCTGGGCTTGTTCTTTGACTGATCAAAGAGAAAATGTTTGTTCGAATTGGGTACAGCGCCTCAACGATAGATGACGCAGGTTAACAAGTGGCATTATACCAAGAGCTATCTCTTCATCCTGTTACTAGCCGACCCATACGGTTCGCGCAGGTCGCAGTAAGTGATCAAGTCACAACATCGGCCTGATGCGGACTGCTTAAAATGATCTTCTTGACCAATGTATGATATGAATATAAGCGACTTGATTCTCGTACATGATAATTTACATCTCACCATAGACCAGGATCGATTTCTACCAAAATACTCAGCATTAATTAATACTTAAGACTTTATAAACGGTAAGGGAGACATTCGGTCATTCTTGAACTGTGATTAATATAAAAGTGCGTCCCTAAATAGGGGTGTATCTGAGAGGTGACCTTTACATTTGGTTACAATAGAACTTATTCAAAAATATTGCCATGTGGACTGCTGTTATATCCCTAGTTGTATCGAATCGTTCTTAATCGTACAAATTTAAAGGGTCATGGAGCTATCTATTACCTTAGCGCTGGTAAATGTTGATGACATTGGCTCTAGATGTTATAGATAACGATTGTTGTGACAATAAGAGACAACAAGAACCACGTGTCAGAACAGGTGACACATGCGTCTTCTTTTTGCGTGACCGGAACTCGAACCCGGTACACGAGCGCTACGCATCTGTGCCACTGTCTGTACTTCACATTCAATAAGCTAAATAAAATTTCCTATGCGCAAAGCTTGTGTGAATCGTGTTCGTAGTGTGCGATGGATTGATCAAGTCGGTGATTTTTCTCATGGAGGAAATTTATGATAAGCTCCTGTAAATCAATTTTAATCTGTTTCGTATGCCTTATAAGATTCAACCGTGACGATTTTCGCTCTTCATGTTTCACTGCGACAAAATCTATAACAGGTTTATAATATGTAAATATCCACCTGCCATATACTGTGAAATCATTACTTTTCGTGAGACACTCAAATTGTCGATTTCGTGGAGGGTTTTATCAACGAATATTTATCCCTACGAATACTTGTCTCTTATATAAACCTCAAGTTTTCTAGAACAAAGATCCATGAATAAATGCACTCATCTATTCCCTTAGGTACATAATCAACGATATTTAATGTTAACGAAAATTTATTATTTTACAGTAGCAGTTTTATCGCGAAATAATAAAAACAGCAAAACCATTTGCCTATCTTGACACGACAGATAATATACATATATACGATAAATACCCGTAAGCATATACATATTTCCGGTCATGTGCGTCAACGGATATTGAAACTGAGACATACTGGTGAGACTACTCAGAACTTTTGCTTTGGGGGAGGGGGGACTCCCACTTCTTGCTACACTCGCTTACATCGTTTGTTCCATTGATGCATAAAGACGTGTAAAATTGTCTAGCCTCTTTATTGTCAGCAGGAACATTTTCATGTCCGGGTCCTTCGGCTCGGTCCTCGAAATAGTTTGACCTCATGGAATGCCTAGCTCAAAAATGGCTATACCAGTAAAAATGTTTACTTTGTTCAACATGTACATCGGCAGAAATATATGTGTGTTTATTTTCGATGTGTAATATGTTCATCGTTTCACAAGATCTATTATTCTGGCAGAAAGAACCATTTCATATTTTTCTGAATAATGACTCAGTACGTGTGCTATGAATGTTCATTTAACAGAAAATGGAATCTGTTTTGAATTAAGCGAATTCTGAAAAATCAAATTTTATGTCTCTACCGTTCAAAGTCAAACAGAAACTTTACAAATTCCATCGCATGATGTTTTGTATGCTTGTATTTTGAGCGCTGACATTTGAATCAAATCAATTGCTTCCATTTTCGTACAGCAAATGGCTCAATTTGATATACACTGGAGCACAAGCTAGAAATTGGTATGAAACACAAGATAATAGTAGACGATTAACACTCACTGAGATATTG
>CM037786.1:60340003-60369967 GCA_021229015.1 Solen grandis | reverse complement strand
CCTGAAAAACTATAGAAACTTACACTACCATTTTGAAATTATTCATACCTTGACCTAAGTAAAAGACTAATACATACCAATACTTTACTACAATTAACTAGGTCTACATTTACTCTTAAATATTACATTATTATATACAAGATCTTTCTACACAGAAAAGTTTAATCCGTATATATCTTTAAGAATGAGAATATGCAAAGGAACTATGATTTTTACACTAACGAAGTTTATCGTATTACCTTATATCCCTTTTGACTTCGACCTTTGTTGAATAATATATACCTTTTTACTTTATTATATAATATCACAATTATTTTATGATACATGATTTATCAATCATTGTTTTTATTAAATATTAAAAAATGAAAAGAAAGATATCCTACTTGCAAAATATTATAATCCATAATATTTCAAAATAGATCACTAATATATGTATGATACTATTATGTATTTTATTAAGACAAGTGGCATAGTTAAAATTCACTAAATATGTTCAGTGGTATCTAAAATGCTGTGAAAATGTTGATGTTCAACCAAACATTTTCTCTTGAGGAAAATTACTTGAAATATTTGCAATAAAATTAACAATTTGGGCTCAAAATTGTATTTTTTGTGCACTTTTGACCTTGGACCTTGAAATTGACCTTTAATATTACATTGACTTCAAATAAATTATCAATATCACCAAAAGACATTATTTCAATGAAGTTTTAATTATTTCTTTTTCCCTATTATTAAAATGATTAAAAAGACATCTATTAACATATTTTAGCCTCAATTTTTCATATGGCGGCCATCTTGGGTTTCTCGGAACGACACTACTTATGTCAATTTATACCGGCAGTTTCATGAAATAAAAACTCTGGCGAAAATTTTATCCATAACACTGCTTGTTGCAATATCTGTCCTACCAACCCCTATTCTAAGCAACTTTTTCACTTATGTCACACTACCAATATGTCTATGCTCGGATGGACCAATGCTTTCTTGGAGAACAGAACCCAGAAAAATATGGTAGAGGGTGAAACATCAGATGCAGAGTAAGTAGTCAGCGGCGTCGCCATGGGTAGTGCACTTGAAAAAAAGTGTCACACTTTTTTCACTCATATCGTCCTAACTTAATATAAACAAGAGGGCCAAGATGGCCCCGAATCAGTCACCTGAGAAAAATTGCTTTCATTGCCTTTTACAACATAGTCATACTGAACACAAAAGCCATGCAGAAGAACAGCAATATAATCTTAATTCAGCACAAAAAGTTTACATGTGGTAAAAAAACAAACAAGTTAACCCTAGCGTGGGACCAGTTTTGACCCCAGTGCCATGATTTGAAAACTTGGTTCAGGTCCACAAGGCCATGTTACATATCAAATATCTAAAGCCATGATCTTGTGGTTTCTGACAAGGATATCTTTTAAAAATCTTTCCTATGTAAGTTTTGACCCCAGGACCATGATTTGAACGTACTTAATAAGGCAATGTTACACACCAAATATCTAAACTCCAGGCCTTGTGGTTTTTGAGAGAAAGATTTTTCTAGATTTTCTTATATAAGGCTATGTAAATTTAAGTGACCCCTGGGCGGGGCCAATTTTGAACCCAGGGTCATGATTTGAACAAACTTGGTAGAGACTTACCAGACAATGCTACACACCAAATATCTGCATTTTTAAAATATATCTTTAGCTCCTGTGGCTTACTTTTTCAACCAATCAAAATAATTTGGACAACTTTGATAGAGAGCATCATGAGAATGATTCCAGTGAAGTTTGGTCAAAATCCATTCACCGGTTTAGGAGGAGATGTTGTATAAAGGAAATTGTTGACAGTGGACAAACGTACGCACGGACGGACGACAGACGCCGGACAAAAATCGATCATAATAGCTCACCATGAGTTGTGCTCAGGTGAGCTAAAAGTCGTGCCCTATCAGGATAAGTAAAATAGCCTACAATAAAAACACAACCAATGAAAGCAATTCACTAGCAATAGAAACTTTATCCATTTAAATCTTAGCAAAATGCAAGGTACCAAGCGTAACCAAACTAGCAAATAGGTGCGCGTGACGTCACTCGTCAACCGTTTGCAAAGGCATTTTCTACCAATGAAATTCGTTCAAATATTATTAAGTAGTTGAAAACACACTCACGAAAGTGATTTTATTTGCTTATAATGTTACACATATATCACTCAGGTAATAGCGTGTGTCCCAGTCAGTGAATCATAGACTCGCTTTATTTATTTCCATGACCTCCCTTATCATACATCCGTGACAGCGTTGAGTATATAAATGCTGGGACTTATCGTTTTCAACCAGTATCTGCCTAGCAGGTTTCTGTTTTTGTAGTGAGATATTGGTATGTACACCATATTCGGATAGTTAAGTTGAATCTGGTTTGACAGGTGAGTACCCATTAACTTTCTACGTGTAGGATAGTCGTTTAGGGCATTCCTACAGACAATAGAAGCTAAAGGCTGAAGAGAGGGTAGCGAGGGTGGCCTTCTATATTTCTAGAGAATTGTCTAAACAGATTCTATCCGAATTATAAGTCATTCTAATAGGTCGGTCTTTAAATAGACAAAGTGTTCTATTGAAAAAAAATATTGATAAAAATTGAATTATCAAAACTTTTGATTGTCCACAAATTTAGGATGACTTCTGCTGTGTGTTTTCAGTAGATGCACTTAGTTGCGTAAATGTTGGTTGTTTGTTTACGTGTATTGAATACTTTACTTAGTGTTTAGAGTACATTTAAGTCTTGCATGACATACATCTACATATATATATATAGTTGATAGGTCATGTGGCTCGCCCAAACGTATTATACCGACTAATACCGAAAATCTGATGTAGTCGTCGATTTTCAATAACTTAAATTCGAAATTTAAATATAATTTGAACTTAAGATATTTATAATCTTTATTGTGGATAACTAACTTAGGGGAGAGAGAACACATAAAACGTCGTATATTTTGTATGTATCTTTCATCATATACTACAAAAAGTCAATTCTCATTACGATAATTTGAGAATCGATGGAGGAGTGTAAAATCTTAGGATTTACGCGAGTATCAGTATGACGAGTGTGTAAAATCCTTGGAAATACGCGAGTGTCAGTATACAGCAAGTGTAAAATCCTTATTGTGTAAAACCCTCGGATGTACGCGAGTGACAGTAAACCAAGAGTGTAAAATCCCCGGAAGACGCGGGTGACAGTATACCGAGAGTGTAAAATCCTTTGATGTATGCGAGTGACAGTATACCGAGATTGTAAAATCCTCGGATATATGCGAGTGACAGTATACCAAGAGTGTAAAATCCTCGGGTGTATGCGAGTGACAGTATACCAAGAGTGTAAAATCCTCGAAAGTTCGCGAGTGTAAGTATATAGATATTAAATGTATGCGAGTGACACTATACAGAGAGCGTAAAATCCTTGGATGTACGCGAGTGTCAGTATACAGAGAGTGTAAAATCCTCGTAAGATGCGAGTGACAGTATACCGAGAGTGTAAAATCCTCGGGTGTATGCGAGTGATAGTATACTAGTACCAATAGTGTAAAACCCTCGGGTGTATGCGAGTGACAGTATACCGAGAGTGTAAAATCCTCAGATGTATGCGAGTGACAGTGTACCAAGAGTGTAAAATCCTCGTGTATGCGAGTGACAGTATACCAAGAGTGTAAAATCCTCGGGTGTATTCGAGTGACAGTATACCAAGTGTGTAAAATCCTCGAATGTACCAAGTGTCAGTATACATATAATAAAATCCTTTGATGTATGCGATTTGCAGAGAGTGTAAAATCCTCGGATGCATGCGAGTGTCTGTATACAGAGAGTGTAAAATCCTCAGATGTTTGCGACTGACAGTAAACTGAGAGTGTAAAATCCTCGGAGGACGCCAGTGACAGTATACAAAGAGTGTAAAATATTCATGTGTATTCGAGTGACAGTATACCAAAAGTGTAAATTCCTCGAAAGTATGTGAGTGTTAGCTTACAGATAGTAAAATCCCTGGAAGTATGCGAGTGACAGTATACCAAGAGTGCAAAATCCTCGGATGTATGCAAATGTCAGTATACCGAATAGTAACAATTCAACGTGAGGACTAGAACTATATTGCCTCTTCTAATTTTTTCTAAGGACTTTAGCTCCATTAACAAACTACAAACTTATAACAGTAATAGTTCAATGTGTTATCAAACACCAAATCTCTTGACACAAAGGAAATATATCAGCCATAATACCACTTAGTAAAGTAAAAACATTATGGATGTCAACATTGTCATAAAGTTTAAAATGTTTACTGATGGAGTGAAGTCAAAGTGAAATATGGATTTTTGTGTCTTTCAAGATCATAACTTCAGGCGAAATGGTAAAATATCAGCCATAATGATTCTTGGCTGAAATATTATGGCTATAAATACTGGCATAAAGTTAGAATGTTGCTTCTGCATGGAAGATGTAAGAGTGTACACAGAGTGAAATCTGTTCTTTTATTATCTATCACAGTCACAGTGAACCAGACTTAATGAAAAAATATCAGCAGTGGTAAAAAATTCCACTCGTCCTGCTTAGAATTAGCCTTCTTTGTCAATATTGCAGGAAGAGTGAGTTATCCTTTTTGCTTTCTAAGCATATAATGCAGGACAAGTAAGAATCTTAAATATTTTTGACCCCTGATCAGCCATAATTGAATTGATAACCAAGACATTATTGCCTTTAAACATAAATATATTTATATAAAATCAACAATATTTATGTAAAAGTATATCAGCCACAGGGTAATCAAATTTAACCAACAACAATTGCAAACATGATAGCCCTGGGATCTCTCACCTGAGATCAAGATACTAGTGGGAGAAAAAGAAATTACAAATATTGTGTTTTTGTCATGGCCCATTGCCCTCTACACTTTCACCTTTATGGCATAGGCTTGCTCTAAATGTCTTTTAAGTTTTGCATAATGTTTCATACAGTATATGTACACATTTTGTTTTTTTTATCCCATATCTCTTACCTTTTTGAGTCATCTTTGACGCTGCAATGTGTATGGTATTTGGCTGAACATTTACTACTGGGCTACTAGATTTTTCAAATTCATCATGCTCGTTGTTGGAACCAGATTTTCCTACGAAGTCACCTTCGTCTAATTGTTCAACAGCGAATCTACAAAAAAAATATTAAAAAATCAATAATGCAAATGAAATGTTTATGAAGTTCTTCTGAAGGTGTAGCATGGTGAATGAGTTAGACTCCCTTTAAATAAGCTTCTAAGTCCTTTACACCCTTCATATAAAAAAGAGATTGAAATATTAAACAGGAAGTCTAAAGGACAGCTATGTCCCCTGCCGCTGCCTTAAAGAAAAACCTTTTCATCACTATTCAGGAATGAACACTGAACCATCAAATATGACCTTGAACTCAAGCCAACATGACTGTCACCTGTGCTCTGCACATCACCTCAATTTGGTTTATAATTTAGGCAAGTTTCATTTAAATCCTTCCAGGAGTACAGGAGATATGGAGAGGATACAAATTTGTTCACTGAAATTGAAGGTTCAAACACTTGGCCTTCAAGTGTGACCGCCTTTAGCTGCCATGGCTGCAACATGTGTTCTGCACATTGCCTTAATTTGGATTATAATTGAAGCCAGTTTCATTAAAATCCTTCAATGAGTACAGGAGATATGGAGTTGATAGAAAATTGTAAATGGAAATGGAAGGATCAAACACTTGACCTTCAAGTGTGACCTTGACCTTAAGCCAACATGGCTACAACCTGAGATCAGCACCTTGTCTCCATAAAGTTAAAATTTGGGGCAAGTTACATGAAAATCCTTTAAGGGGTAGAGGAGATATAGAGCGACATGATATTTCTTAAGGAAATAGGAGGTTATATTAACCATGATAATTTGAGTTTCAACATATGAAATATGCATGCGACCGAGGAGACGCACATAATTTTAATTTTTAATGTGTGCGTCCTCGAGAGAGATCTGATTTACATGTGACTTAAGTGTTTTATATATTTACGCACATATATACTTGAATTACTGATTTTCATTATGGCAAAAATATGTAATATTTATGCTTAATATTGCAAAAGAAATTAAAAAAAAACAAAAAAAAAAAAAACAATTAGCTGTAAAAAAACAAAAGGGGAAAAAAAAACGACTGGGACACAAACCTACAATTTATATATTGTCGGTTATATAGCCCCGAACTGTTGTCAAATCCAAAATGTGTGCTTCCTTAGAACAGTTTTGCAAGCAATCCTGTTCTAAAAACCTTAAGATTTTATATTAATTAATATAATACTAGGTTTTTATTGATTTATTTTTGTTTTGAAATGAAAACCCCTGTATACCAGCACAAATGGAAGAGAATAAGCCTGTTGGTCGGTTGGTTGGTCAGTCGGTTGGTTGGTCAGTCGGTCATGCAGTATTTAAGCAAAATCTTGTCCGGTACTTTCAGCCATTTCACCTGATACTTGGCATAAATATTTATCAGAACAGGGCTACAGATAAGGTTTGAGGTCAATTGGGTATTTACTCATCAATTTTTCAAGGAATTGGGTTTTCACAATTTTAATTGAGTAATGAAAATATGGTTACTCCATCAAAATTAAGTCAATTGCTTTTTTTTCATCAACTTGATTTTGGAATTGAATTAACAGTACATGTTCTTACTGGTATATGCGCCTGCTGTCCTTGTATGCAACAATGTCAATTTAACAATTATCATATGCAGGATTTATCATTAGCTCCTCAACAATTAAGCAAAATAAACAACATTCAATCATATTTGATCTTCCTGATGCTATCGACTATCTCTCAACTTCCAGATCGTCAATTATTGCGACACAAATGCCTGATGTTTGGTTTGAAGTGCTAGGTATTTACTCAGTGTTTTTTTTAAACGTTTACCTGTTTCTTCCTGCCTTATGTAACCATATTTGAAGCAAACAAATAGAAAAGAGCAAACAAATAGAAAAGTGTCAGATGAACAAATAAGACGGACTGGATTTATGTTTTACTTGAATGGAACCCAAAGTAGGAAATTACCGGAAATCGTTTGAAGACTATTTTGCGGATTTGCAAGTAACCAGTCAAACATATACGAGTATTTGTAAACATCACTCGGTTTCAAAATGTTGCGTACCAGTACGCTTTAATATTTTGGATATTTGAGTAATCTAATTTTAATTGCTTTTTGATATTATTGCCCCTGAATCAACTTGAAATGTCTTGTCCAGTGAATTCCTCTTTCAATTTCAGTCTGATTTATCTAATACTTTGCAAAAATGTTCTTCATTAGCAGTAGATGTACAAGACGCAAAATTCACTTCGTTCCCACAAGGATTACGGAGTTATTGTCCCTGATTTGACTTTAAATATCTTGTGACGCGAACTACATTTCTTAACCAACTCGATTCAAATGTTGTGTGTGAATTGATAATCAGGTGGATAGGTGCATGTCATAAATTTCACTTGAGTTGTCTCAAGGATCGCAGAATTATTGCCCTGGTTTCATTTTTGCATTATCTCCCTTTGGTTAATTTTGTTTTTCTTGTCCGGAACATTGCTCAAATATTATACAATGTATTGACTTGAAATTTAAAATGTAACCAGAATCTGATGGCAACTAGGAAAAGTGCAGTGTCCAAGAACTGTAACTCTACCTGGTCCCATTTTTTAATTATCTCCCTTTGTTAAACTGCTTTTTTTTCTTGTCTCGACATTAACTTGAATATTATACATGGTATTTACTTGAAATTTAAAATGTAAACAGATGGCGACTAGGAGAAGTGCAATGTCTAAGAACTGTGACTACACTTGTATACGGCTGTGCCAAATAACCATAACTGATTCTCTATCCACTTTAAAAAAATGACTTTATTTACTTATTGATTGCTATCATATATAATATACTATGTATACAATTGCTTATCTATGCTCCGCCTGGAGTCTGGCTTCTCCTGTATCAAAGCATTTTGCGGGGGTATTAATCACCCACAGTGCAGACATAGGTGCTGATATCAGTGCTATATATTGGCCCGATAACTTCTGCTGACTGGGTATATTCTGTAGTTAAAAGCAACTATGAACTAACCTATACTACTTAAGGGTACTTTTCTATGTTGAAGCAAAGACAAAAGTTGGCTGTTTTGTCTTGGTTTTGATGCCTTTAGTGATGTTCTGGTCACATGGTTTTGCTACACTGTAAGTTTAGCATTTTTGGAAAATAGAAAATAGCCTACTTTCACATAATTTTAAACATGTTCGGAAAATGTAATTGGCAATGGCCCAGAACAGTGAAAATTGTATGGCAAATATTTCAGACCATGTCTTTTGAATGCAATGATTTTCAAATTCATAGCACATCATATGACATCATAGACGCTAGATTTGACGTCGGTTAAAACATTTGTATGTGCTCTGCAGAATTTATTTTTGAATGGATTTTCTAGTAAATTCACAGAAGGTATAAGTTAGGATTTTGTTGTGCATCCTTACTTTCGTTTCCAAAATATTGAAAAGACCGAGGTTCTGTGGTGAAACCAAGTTTAAAAAAATGTGACCTCGAAATTAAATTTAGTACAATCTGACTAAATAACACGATCTTCCTACAATCTTATATAGCGTAGTGTTTATATAGGAGATGACTTTAATCAGATTGAGTACTCCATATGAGATAAAAAGCTGAAATTCACACATATTGTAATTTTAAAGGTTTTCTTCAGATTTTCATAGGCCGGACGTCATTTGACATCAAGGGATTATTATATGTTTTCATTTCTATTGCAATAAATTCAGTGTGATCCCAATGGTCCAGAACTACAAAAAATTTAGGGCATATATTAAATATGCTGAATTTTCATATGCAATTATATTCACATCCACATGACTTCAGAATAGACGTCGGATCAAAAAGTTTGTAAGCGATCTGAAATATTATAAATTGATGAATTTTTCGAAAATTATCAAAGAATGTATAGGTTACACTCTAGATACCTAATATTTTCTGCGTATTCCGTATTAATAATTTTCAGTTTGATTGAGTTTTAAACGGTTTGCAGAAAGTCCTATCGTTTGCCGTGCAAACGAAATCTAGTTATAAGTGATTCTATTAACATTTAGTGCCCCTTACCACCTACAAAAAGTACCAAGCAGTTGGACTGACATAAAGTTAAAAATCATCAGACCGGTTAAAAATGTATTGGTCAGGTCCATGGGTCCAACAGTTATCAGGAAGTATGTGTGTTCTCAAGTAAATATGCTATAGAGACCAAGTTTTAAAAGGCATTACAATTGCAAAATACCCTAAAAATTCATGCTTCATGCACATCTACCAATAATGGTTTTGATATTGTCCAAGTTTCATAAAGAGATCTGTTCCAGAACCAGGGGTGGAAAATTCTTAAATTATCACTCGTCCTGCTGTGCTGGCTTAAGAATTGAGATAGTAAAAATTAAGAAATTACAAAGAAATGATAGATTTTTCACTCTTCACTCACTCTTTCTACTCGCCAGGTCGAGCGGACGAGTGGATTTTTCCATCTCTGAGAACTAAGGATCAGTTGCTTCTGTTCAACAAGACTGCCATATCAATCAGCTACAGATAACTGTAGTTATACAACTTCACATTACAGTTATGACATTGACCAAGTATTGAACAGATGTGGCAGAAATGTATGAGGAGTTGCATTCACAAACAGAAACTAAGATTCAAAAGGACCCAACTCTTGTAAAACTAAATGACCTGGAAAAATTACTACTTCATGCACATTTGTGCATTATAGAAATTATATTGACCAAATATTAAAAGGATCTGGCCAGAAATGTAGGAGTTGTGCTCACAAGGCAGCAATATCATTCAGCAACAAAAAGGGACACAAATCTTGTAAAAATCAATGAAGTGGAAAATCTCTGCTTTATGCACATCTTTGCATAACAGAAATGATGTAAACTTATAAGTAATTATGTAGGAGGAGTTGCGTTCACAAGGTTGCACTATAATTCAGCTACAGAAACTAAGTTTTGAGGGACGAAACTCTTGCAAATATCATATGCTTATGCTTGGTTTTGAAAAATTGTACTGAAATGACTAAAATCAGTGCATTGACTGCCAAATATATAGTCTTGTGACATGTTACAAGTAATAAAAACAAGAGGGCCATGATGACCCTTAATCGCTCACCTGAGTACCATTGCTACAACTGATTTCAAGGTTTTTATTTTAAAAACAAGAGTTCTGATATACCTCAATCTTCAACATTTTACCCCTGGCAATACTACATACCAATTATCTAAGCACTGGGCCTTATCGTTTCAGAGGAGAAGACTTGGTGCAGGGTCATTTATCACCATAGGGCCATGATTTTAACAATCTTGGTAATGAACCATTAGATTATGCTACACAACAAATATCTAAGCTCTAGGCCTAATAGATTCATAGGAGATGATTTTTAAAGTTTTTCTTATATATCTCTGTGTAAAACAAGTAACACATGGTGCGGGGTCATTTATCACTGTAGGCTCATGATTTCAAACAAAGTGAAATCTGTCTTTTTTCAATATTAAAAGGATCATAACTCCTGACCTTACGGTCCAAGTTCAGCCATAATCATATTTAGCTGAGATTTTATGGTTATAAACATTGTCATAAAGTTTGAGGATGATTGCTAAAGAAAAGAAATGAAGAGGCTATAGTGCAAACAAACTAATTGTGGACAACGGACATTCATTGATCCTAATAGCTCATCCTGAGCACAAGTGCTCAGGTGAGCTAAAAATCAGACACTGACAATACTATTTCATTGCAAACAGGCTAAATATACCTTTCTCTGAGTTGATCTGTACAAATAACTCTACAAGTTTGCTTTCTTCTTTCTGCCTTCTTCTTTTCATGATTAAGGATCTGCAAAAAAAAAATGAAATAAAAAATTTAAAAAATGAATAATTTGATTTTTGTACCAATATTACTTAAAACAATTATGTCAAAATGCCTGGTTGGCCCAAACCTTTATCTTCAAGTTTTTGTGTCACATTTTTGAAAAAGATTATATTCTTCAACAGAAAGGCTAAAATAAAATTGTTAAATTGGTAGAACATTTTGACTGGATTTGTATATAATGTTTAACCAAATAGCTTGCCATTAAGGCAAATGAAACAAGAGGGCCATGATGGCCCTAAATCACTCACCTGAGTACCATTGCTACAACTGATTTCAATGTTTTTAGTTTAAAAACAGACAAGAATTCTGGTATAACTCAATCTTAAACATTTTAACTCTGGCAATACTACTTACCAAATATCTAAGCACTAGGCCTTAAATGGTTTCAGAGGAGAAGAATTGGTGCGGGGTCATTTTATCACCATAGGGCCATGATTTTAACAATCTTGGTAATGAACCATTAGATGATGCTACATACCAAATATCTAAGCTTTTAGCCTTATGGTTAAAGATTTAAGTTTTTCCTATATAACTCTATGTAAAACAAATGACCCCTGGAGCAGGGTCACTTATCACCATAGGCTCATGGTTTGAACAATCTTGGTAAAAGACCATTAGCTGATGCTACATACCAAATATCAAAGCTTTAGGCTTTATGGTTTCAAAATAGAAGATTTTTTTAAAGTTTTTCTTATATATAATTCCATGTAAAACAAGTAACCCCTGGTGCAGGGTCATTTATCACCATAGGGCCATGTTTTAAACAATCTCGCCAACTGACCATTAGATGATGCTACATACTAATTATCTTAGCACAAGGCCTTATCATTTCAGGAGAAGATCTTCGAGTGTTTTTTCGGCGTAGCTGTATAATTTCGATTTCAACTCGCATCTTAAACCAATCAAATGTACGCTAACAGCGGTAAATAATTCTAAGCTGAATAAAAGGACTCCTGTTATTGGTTAACGCATCGTTATGGACTATAAAATTACTGTAAATAAGGGGTGCAGCTTGTATATATCATTCAGCTTGGTGTTATTACTTTTCTTTTTGATGTAAACATGAAAGTGATTTCAGTAAGTTAAATACAATCCTTTTCCATCAATTGAGGAATGCTACTTTGTGAAAATGATTTAAAACAACAACAAAAATCCACCGTGTTATGACATGAAACCCCTTAATTACTATGTATATTGAATTCTTCCAGCCTGCCGAGATGCTCTCATTGAAAATTAATTCGCCAAAACCAAAACAACTAATAACGCTTTTATATCATAATTGTCATATGCAAAAATGATATGAACAAATATCAAACAAGCCTATTTACAGACATAATTTTTGTATTACCGTCTATAAATAAGTATATTTCATAGAAAAATACTGAGCTATTTCTAGAGCGTACTAAATTTGTTGTGCGTCGGTCTTTCGCGCGCTTTTCCTCGGAATGTTCTAGAAGACTGGAAGAATAATATTTACGAAGCGGAAAAATTCACATCTTTTACTTTCTTACCACATGTTGATAGTTGTGATTTTTTTTTTGCTGTGTTTTTAGCGTCCTAACAAAACGCTTATTAAAGGTTCTTCTTTATTAAGCTTTTATTCTAACATTTAGTGTCATAAATATAAAAGGCATGCCTGCTAGTGGGCGAGACTTACTTGCATTATAGTCTAAATGAATAGCCTATGGGTAAAACTTAAAACACTCTCCTCAAAAATTACACATACACTGGCAATTTAAGAAAAAATGAGTCACTTATTTTTCCAGATTAAAATGGGATCACTTAAAAAATATTCTGTAACACCAGAAAGGCTACAGCTTAAATATTTGGCATGTAGCATTGTCTGATGGAACATATCGAAAGATAAACGGCCACAACCCAGGGGACAGTTATTTTACATAGACATATATTGGATAAACATTCACATTCTTCTTTTTTGAAACTATGTCGTCTAGATCTTAGGTATTTAGTTTATTGATGAAACCATGTACTTCAGGTGATAAAATTTCGCACCACTGCATCAGGGGTAAAATATTTTTAAGTTATGCTAGAATAATTGTCTATTTTTTATATTAAAAAAAAAAAAATGAAAATAAAATTGTAGCCGTGATACCCAGGCGAGTCATTCAGGGCCATCATGGCTGTCTTGTTTATTGTAACTTCCTTTATCAATGAATCTATGCTTTAAGGTGCTGATCATTAATGTATATGCCTGTATAAACTATTTTGATACAGTTTACAACTGATATAATCAGACCTGAACAAGCTTTTGTCAGTAAGAAATCAAATAAAGGTGAAGAAAAAATTGTATGTCCTAACTACAACGAGCAGATAACTGCTCATTACATGATCAGCCTGGAACTAAATTAGGTTTTATGCAGCGGATTATCATAGATTTTTTTATAGTTAATAGGATAATTTATAACATTACACTGCTTTTAAATAAGAACATTTGGAGGTACTCTAAATATTTGTTAATCAAATCATTTCATATTCTGATTTTAATCATTTTACAATTTTTTATGGTGCAGGTAAGCCTGTTTACGGTAATGGTCAGTCGTGTCTTTTGTATAAGTCTAGTCATTCTTTACTGTATATTTTGTTTTGAATATATATAGACATTATTTTAAAATGTACCTTTTTTTGCTACATTCCTGTTGTTGTACACATCTCGTGGACTATTTTCCTATTTGCAAAATAAACCTTGTTAAAAACATTGCCATTCATCATTGTTCACTACCAAAATTAGACATGTTTTTTTACAATTATTTACAACAATGCTTTTATAACCTATCATAACATTAGAGTCTTTGAAATGTGTTTTGCAAATATTTCCATTTATAAGTTTCTTAATTAAAGTATATTTATGCATGAATGAAAATCTCGTTTTTCTTTCATCCTACGCCGAATATCTTTTTTAAAGATATTTCTTGTTTAATAATAACAAGAAATGTTTGTGAAACATATATGCCCCCCTCATATGCCATAATATGTATATAGCTATATTACATGCAAGGAGTTTGCCTTCATAATGTTGGCTTGTCACAAAAAATTCTCAAACTTCAAAAATTTGAGTGAAAATATAATGTGCTAAAATGTGGAACTAAACATTTACTGAAATAAAACCAGACACAATGAGATTTTGAGTTATTAGTCAGACAGTGCTTAAATCGTACAAAATATTTATAAGAATCCAACTTATTAATTTGAAAACAGGGTTTTCTACATTTATAAGCAACAACTACATGAGGTTAGGACCTTAAGAGTAAAAATAAAATAGAAGCTATCACTTGGGCAAGACATTTATATAATGAAAATATATCAACATGTGACATTGTGAACTTGACCTTTGGATGTTGACACCCAAATCAATAGAGGTCATCTACTCATTATAAGGAACAACCACATATAGTCTGAAATAGGACTAAAATTTTATTTGGACAAGGCCAAGTCATCAAACATATATACAAATGCAACCTTGTGACCTTGACCTTTGAGGTATTGACACCAAAATTGATAGGGGTCATCTACTAATCATAAGCAACAACCACATGAAGTTTGAGACTTAAAGGTCAAATAGAACTTCAAGTTATCACTCGGACAAGGTCTGGTATTATACATACACAACATGTGACCTTGTGACCTTGACCTTTGAGGTAATGACACAAAAATCGATAGGGGTCATCTACTAATCGTGAGCAACAACCACAAGACTTAAAGGTCAAATAGAACTTAAGTTATCACTCGGACAATGTCTGGTATTATACATACACAACATGTGACCTTGACCTTTGAGGTAATGACACTAAAATTAATAGGGGTCATCTACTAATCATGAGCAACAACCACATGAAGTTTGAGACTTAAAGGTCAAATAGAACTTAAGTTATCACTCGGACAAGGTCTGGTATTATACATACACAACATGTGACCTTGACCTTTGAGTAATGACACCAAAATCAATAGGGTCATCTACTAATCATGAGCAACAACCACATGAAGTTTGAGACTTAAAGGTCAAATAGAACTTAAGTTATCACTCGGACAAGGTCTGGTATTATACATACACAACATGTGACCTTTGACCTTGACCTTGAGGTAATGACACCAAAATCGATAGGGGTCATCTACTAATCATGAGCAACAACCACATGAAGTTTGAGACTTAAAGGTCAAATAGAACTTAAGTTATCACTCGGACAAGGTCTGGTATTATACATACACAACATGTGACCTTGTGACCTTGACCTTTGAGGTAATGACACCAAAATCGATAGGGGTCATCTACTAATGGTGAGCAACAACCACAAGAAGTTTGAGACTTAAAGGTCAAATAGAACTTAAGTTATCACTCGGACAAGGTCTGGTATTATACATACACAACATGTGACCTTGTGACCTTGACCGCGGTAATGACACCATATCAATAGGGGTCATCTACTAATCATGAGCAACAACCACATGAAGTTTGAGACTTAAAGGTCAAATAGAACTTAAGTTATCACTCGGACAAGATCTGGTCTACCGACAGACCGATGGACCGACGGACATACGGACCAACATGAGCATAGCAATATACCCCCTCTTCTTGGAAGGGGGGCATAAAAATAATATTGGTTATATTTGTAATAAGTAGTAATAGTAATTAGTAATAAGATCTAGATTTATGTTTCATTATAGTGAAGAAAGACACATTAATACATTTAATTATAGAAAATTATCATTTTTTTTTTCATATTCTAAAGTAAGGATACATCTATGTATATGTAGCATAATTACAGGGGAAAAAAAGTTGGAAATAAATCATGTCTATGATCTTTACAAAGTATACTTGATTATGAAATTGAATATTACTGTTGATGCTATTTCTATTAAGATAATTTAGTGGTATTATAAGAACATAGAATATTATTCATTCCCATTTCCTTTTAATTTACCCATACTCATCATGAGTATTAATACACCAGTTAACATAATTACAAAGTTTCCTACTCTGGCTCTAAAGTGGCTCTAAAGTGGCTCCAACTTTTCTCAAGAGGCGAAAATGATGGCGACAGGTTGAAAAATTCCAGTGGAGGCCCTGATATTTGTCCCCCATTTGTAAAAAATATTCCCCCTCCATGATACTGCATTGACTTAATGACATCCTTAAATGTTATGACCTTTATAAAACTGTTAAAATATGTTATATCATTTTTCCTAAGTTATTATTGTTGCAATAAAACACCATGAAATAGAAATAAAATACAGTTATTTGCCAACATTAAACAAGAGTAGAAAGTTCCCCCTGAAGCTGGTTCTTGCAATACCACCCCCCCCCCCCCCTTTCCTTTGGGCCTGGACCCCTTCCCCCTGAAGTAAAAAAAAAAAAAACACTGATGGTACAGAATAAAAAATTGGAGTACACTGTATTGATACTACCATTTATTTCAAATGTGTAAAATGTATTGATGTAGCGAGTTAGCAACATATTTAAATGTAATTATTAATGAATCATTTGCATAAGGCTTCTTATGTCTGAATTCCCTTATAGCCTAGAATCAGAACTGGCTGTTGCCTGTTTATATTCAATTGGAAATGAACATACAGTTAAGATATATACAATTTCAGACACTGCTTGAAAAATATTCATGTTATAACTTGGTTGGTTATAATAAAAGTAAGTGTGTGTGTTGTTTTTTTCAATGTATATAAATATCAATTTCAGAACTTAACAAATATTAAACACACTTTTTAAACTTATGTTTCGCTTTGAAAGAGGGATTGTGCACATTACAAGATAGCCCAATATTTTCTTATTTTTCCAAACTTTACCCAACCCACTAAAATCGCATATCAGTGGAGTATTTTGGTATGTCATGTTACCTATTGATTGCATGTACATGCCTATAAAATGTAGTCTGTTTATGATATCTATTGTGGTTTTATAGCAGGAATGCTCATAAAATAATTGTTCTCTTTTTTCATTTTCTTACGTTGCAACCCAAAAATCATGTACTGTATTGTACTGTACTGTACAGGTTCTGTGCTTTCAGGGTTCGACATTAACCTACGACCGAATGACATTGTCTAGTACACAGTTGGTGCGGTCTTGCAAAGCTCACGAGTAACTGGCCCAACTGGTCTAGTTAAAAAAAAATCCAGCACTAACATATTATTTAAGTTTTAAATTTGTTCATTTGCGTAACAATAAATAAATAAAAATCAATCTCTTAACTCTTAACATATAGTTCTTATATTGTTTACCGATGTTTTTCATTCAGTTTGGAAAATCCGTGTTTATTTTAAGCATCTCACAACAAAATTTGTGTATGGCTTTTTGATTGGCTGCTGAGGCGTCACTGCTGATGCGCATGGGGGCACTTGCGATGTCGTATTGCAGCATGTCGTTAACGATTGACAACTGTTTAAATAATTAAATTGGTGTGAGTTTTCAGGGATTTTAACATCTTTTCTCTCTTTTTTTTTTTATTAAAATTTGATTTTTGATCGTAAAAAGAAACATTTTATTTTTATAATAGGAGTCCCAAATATTACGCATTGCTTCGATTTTTTGTTTGTTTACATTTAACACACTGATCCTGCTATAATTGCTTTTCAAGTTTTGGTTTTTGACTGATAAAGAAGTAAAGGATAAAAAGAAAAGGAAAACAGGATTCGAAAGAGCATTTTCGGACAAAATTGACGCTTGCGTTTCTCATTTTCATACTTCTCTTTCAAATCCTGTTTTCCTTTTCTTTTATTCGGCGAAAAGGAAGAATGATTTCCCGTGGCTTGATCACAAAGAAGAAAGCGGCCAGTTATTTCAGTGCTTTTTTTAATGTTTAGCTGGGTGACATTTAGTTAATAGTAAAATCCTAATGTGAGTTGAGCAGAAAATTCAGTTATAGTTTAAATGTGTTTGTAAGGTCTGTTGAGATTAACAATAACAATATATGCTCTTATGACTTTATTTTTAAATAGTAAACAGTGTTATTTTTCACTTTTGGGGGAATGGGGTCCGGGCCCATTTGAGGGGGGAAAAAAGCGCGCGAACTAGCTAAAAGGGGAATTTTTTTACTCTATACATCATTAAGGCAGTATATTTTAAATTATTTTTTCATCTCTATTTAAATGATAAAACTGACCCTAAGTTAACACCAACACAAGCACTAGTATGCTTTAACTGTTTTAATAAAATTCAACATTTTCATTGTGATGCCCATCTGTTCAACACAGAATCATTAAAGATAGTTTGCATCATTAAAAACTTAAAAAATTAAAAAAGGGGGTTGTTTTTAGATCTATCTATAAACTTTTATACATTAAATTATGCACTTCATATATTATCATTTGTTGAATTGTGGCTTTGGGTGGCTTAAATTGATGTAGGAAAACAAAACTTGCAAAAAAAGAAAGAAAAAAGATGTATAGATATATCTTAAATAAGTCCTGTCTTCATTAATTAATGCATTACCCCACCCACTTCACTATTATATTGTAATATATTTTTTAAAGACAGTCTTTAAAATGTGTTTTCTTTCATAAATAATATGTTTGATAACATTATTGAAGCTTTTTAAAACATTTTAACAAGTTTTATCAGTGCATGCTTTTTTCCATTATTTCCTACGAACAAACCGGAAGTAAACAATAGATTCAACCATAACTGTAAAAATGCATGCTTTTGACATGCTAATCAAGAAAACACATAAAAACAAGTTACATAATTATAAAAAATGACATTTCTTCAACACCTGGCCCATACCTTTACCAGTTAACTTTATTTTTTGCCATTTTTAGACAATCTGCCCTGTTTACTAGGTATTGTCTGCATATAACAATCTGTCGTATAATGCAGACGATACCTAGTAAACAGGGCAGACGAAATATATTCAGCTGATATTTTATTGTGCAACATTTGTTGATTTAATGAGAGAAACTCATCATTTTGCACCCCAAAATGAACCCTAAGTGAGGGAATTTTCAGCATAATAGGGGGAAAAATATATACTTCTGGCAGGGGGGAATGCCGCCGAATTTCGCCGAATATTTTAACCAAAAAAAACACTGGTAAAAAATCTGAGATACTTTTTCATGGACTGTTGCTGTTTGGTTAGCTATTGGCATAATCATTTTGTATACATGATTTTTTTCAGTTTCTTTATCCAAATATTTTACATGTATGAATAATGTTACATAGACTTTGTTTATTCCTCAGAAAATTTGAAACTTCATTGGCAGCATAGCAGAAAAACAATGTAGATTTATATTATTTGAATATATTATACTATATCATATGCTAGACAAATCTAGATTAATAATACAATATCTTTGATAATAATTTGCATTATTCATACCATACTGTTGGTGAATACTATATATGAAGTCAGGTCCAGTTAAAAATTGGTCAGGTCTAGTAAAACCTCAGGGCTACTGGTCCACTGGTCTAGTGTTTGAAAAAGTTAATGTTAAACCCTGAAGTGGCTTTACATATCTTCGAATTTATTGACCACATACTACCAAATGTGATGTTTTCATTATGGTAACAGTGCATAAATGAACAACTATAGTATTAATAATTACAATTCAAAGATAATTTTGTACTCCAATTGAGTACCCTTTGCGTAGGCACTTGCCAAAATTAAATTAAAAGATGTTGATGGTTTCAGAGTATTACTTTATCAAGTTTTGACAAGGAAACACTGCAAATGCACATGAATACCAAAGATGTAATGAAAATATCACTTCATTACACTTGACTCTTAGAAGCAGTAGAACATTTCCATTGTGCATTTGAACATCAGCACGCAAATAAAGTTGTCTCCATCATTATGAAGTAGGAAAAAGATCTGGGCTTTATTGTAAGTATTTTTCCCAAGGTCTTGAGCATCAAACTTGGGATGTACACCATATATGATTGCCAACAATGCATGAAATTTTTTTCAAACCTGCGTGCATGTACACATCAATGTTAAAAAATTTGAGTGCACATACTTTTTTGCGTGATTCACACAAAGCCTAATAGCTCATCCTGAGCCTTGAGCTCAGGTGAGCTAAAAAGCCCTGAAACATAATGCTGAACAAAGAATTTTTACTTTTCAATCACCTATAACCCTTTTATAACTTTTTTGTTTAAGTTTTCATTTTAAAAAAAAAATTCTAAAAACTGATTTTTCCCCACAAAAAGGCTAGAGTACCTTCCCAAAAACTGGTAAAGACCCTGATCGCAGAAAGTTTTGATATGTTCTGGACTGCCAAATTATATTCAGATGTATTTTTGTCTAATAATAATTGATAGTACATGTAGTGTATCCAGGTAATTATATGGGTTTCAGTCTAGTCATTGATTTATTACCATTTTTTACATTAGACCTCAAATGTGGGGCTCAAACCGGTAACATAGTCTCATGCTCTATAAGGACTGAGCTACATGCAGCCATGCGTCGGTTTGGCAGTTCTTGAAAATATGTTTTTCATGTTTGTTTTTAATCTTTTTTATGAAATCATAATGGATAAAAGGGTTGTTTCAGCCTGATTCACAACACTACATTATTTGACATGTGCATGGCTTTGAATAATTTTGTTAGTCTATTTTTATGATGAGTATAATTTTAATGAGATTAATTATACTGTAGCACTAACCTAAATTACATTTACTACAACTGCATCGAACTGGCTTACAATAACGAAGTTTGACACTTCTTTCAAATCTCTTAAACTGAACAAGTAAAGCCTGGGAGACGAGGTGTCCACGTGGAAGACAATATCTTTAAAATTGCAAAACTCTATACACAAACACATTTGCCAACATTATTCTAAAATAAGGAATCCTTTAGCTTTCGTAGATGTCATCATGATTACTATCACATATCGGAAAAAAGGTTCTCTAAATGGTATGTAAACTTGAAAACTTACCCAAAAAAGGCGCCATATAGTTGATTATCACTGTCAGTAAACGCTCTGAGACAATCGCCTATCGGCTTTGACGACGAAGTTCAATCGGAACTACTCGGGAAATTCCGTCATAGTTCGACAACATTGACAAGTATCAGGTATGTAGATCTAAATGTTTTTCACTGAGATGTGTTTTTAGACAGTAGATGAAAAAAAAATGTTGAACACCATGACCCTTTATGTATGAGTGATTATTCACGGTGACTAAACGAGTTTACTTCCTGTTCGCGTAAAAGAGATATAGAGTCGAAAACAGTAGCCTAGGCCTAGATAATGCAAGTTATATAGAACGCCAAATTTACGTAAGCTCAAACATTTGAAGGGATCTTCAAATATTTGTTGGTCTTTTCAAATGAATTATTGAGATCAACAATTTTTTTGAAGAGTTCAACAAATCATTTGTTGATCTCTTCAAATCATCTCAATAAATAATTGTTGATCTCAACAAATCATTTGTTGATCTCTTCAAATCATCTCAATAAATAATATTTAATCTCAACAAATCATTTGTTGATTTCTCCAATTGAATTGTTGATCCCCGCTGAAAAACATGGCGGGCAGGGGCGTGGCGTATTTGCCATATATGTATATAGTGAAACTTTAAATGACATCTCCTCTGTTCAAGACAGATGAATAGAATTCGATCAAATGGCAGGGATGATCCCGTGGCAAAACTACTTTAAAAGTGCCTGTTTTTAAAACTTGATTCATGAAGAACTCTGGTTTTCTTGGCCATGTTTTAGTATAAGTTAATGTGTAACCATGTAATCAGGTGAGCGATCTAGGGTCATTATGGCCCTCTTGTTTTATTTCACTACCAGGGATTGAATCTACGGTCTCATGCGTCTGAAGTTGATACTGTAATCACTGGCAATGTCTTCCTCAAACATTTCATGTCTGTTATGGAAAAACTACATGAATATCATTGTGCCACACAATTGTTGTGGTGACAGAATTTTAAATGCTCGATAACTTTTACCTTAAGAACAAGTAACTGCAGGAGAAAATTCATTTTTCCAAAGTACAGCTTAATTCTTTTATTCACATAATACATTTTTTTCACACATATAATACTTGGCTCATTGAATCTGTTATTGTGATACCTTATTGTTGTTATTTTTGTTTGCAGGTCTGCTATATTTTCAATAGCACCAAAAAAGGGAAGAAAAGTTAGAGGCAAAATTTGGTTGTTACAGACATTGACAAGGTGGTGCATATTGGATTGTAAATAAAATATCAATCTGTCTTTCTGTCTGTCTTTCTGTTTATCTGTCTTTCATATAGAGCTTCTATATGTGGGAAGAGATATTTACGCCATTGTTCTGCAGCTAGTATGTTGACCTATAGGTTCAAATTCATTTATATCATTGTCCATTTGTTCACATATCTCTGAATAAAAATAAAAATGATAAAATGTTGTTTTACAATAGTTTCACCCCTATTGAAAGGGCCAGCCAGTTTTTCCTCTTTGCTTCTCACTAGTCCCAGTTTCTTCCTTTTTGTCATGCACCTGGCAGGAAGACAATCAGAAACCATTAACTATCCAGACCATATCCGAACAATCCTCTGTCGGAAATCGAACCTCCCGCCCCCGAAGTAGTTGCCTTTACCACTAACCTAGAATGGTATGAACTTCCCCATCTATAAGATAATGTCACTCCACTTTCAAACTGTATCTTGACAGGGTTCCATTATACTTCTACCACGTAGGTTAAGGACTCGCTACAGCGCACGTAAATCTCACTTCATTAAATAATATGAATCTATCACCATTATGATCTTGTGGAGCCAGAGAGGATAATTATCTCTTTTTTTTCTTTTTTTTTTTTTACTTGTCCTCACCACACGAATCACTCAGTCCCTCACCGCGTGGGTTCGAATCCCGGTAGGGTCATTCGGATTTTGATGTGAGGAAGCCTTCCAGCTGGCTTGCGGTAAGTTTGTGGTTCTACCCGGTTGCCTCTGTGCATTCGGGGTCTTCATCCACCGGTAATTAGCTAGACGTCGCTATATGACTGAAATACTGTCGCAGCGACGGTAAACCCAAAACTCACTCACTCACTAGACGAATATGCGTCAATCGCTTTAAATATAATATGACATTTGCGAAAAAAGTCTAGCTGTTATCTTACTTGGTAATCCCAGCTAAGATCATGTCACCACATGTAAAATAATTGACAATGTTCATAGATTTTTTCGAGATACCAAAAGATTTACATGAAATAAACAGCCTCGCTTAAACTCAAATTTCAGTGATGGTCACGATGAAGGCACCCGGATTTTTTATCATCTGTTCCCTTCCATATCATATCTTTACACCAAATATAATTATTTCTGTTTCTATTATTATTATTTTTAAATGAAACAATTTCATCACTTTATATCAAGTTTCAAGTTTTTATTATGGCAAATCGGCAGCATTCTGCCTTTGACCAAATACAAAGATGTAATACAGAAAAATGGCAAATACAAGTACATGTATATATGGACATTAAGTACAAATTATGTCGAGTACTTGTAATATACATTCTCAAACAAATACAATATAGAACACATGATTTGTGCGGAACAGTTAAATTACCCAGAGTTTCATTTCGAATTTGGTTTGCTTCATAAATAAACTTGGCAATACTTGTTACTTATTTCATACTATCAGAGGATAATAGACATACGGATTTCGTTATTGAAGGCCATGCTATACTTTTTATATATTTTTCTCTCAATCCTTTATACTTATTACAGCCAAGCAAAAAACGATATTCGGATCTAATTTTATTTTGATTACACATTTTACAAAATATATTGTTTCTATCTATTCTATTCAATCTTCCAATTTCTATTTCAAGTGATTGTGAACTTACTCTTAAACAAGTTAGCGCAATTAAAATTTTAAGCTCGCCGGGACGAAAGGCCATACCCCCGGCGTCGTAGTCGTCGTTGTGGTCCTTGAACAAACCTTTAACCTGGCTTATATCTTCTGAACTATAAAAGATAGAGCTTAGATATTTCACATGTGGACACCTCATGGCAAGACCCCTCATTTGGGACCATTACTTTTGACCTTGACCTTGGACCTACTTTTCAGAAAGTTTAACCTGGTCTTTATCTTTTGATCACTTGGAGATAGAGCTTAGATATTTTACATGTGGACACCTCATGGCAAGACCTCTCATTTTGAACCATGACTTTTCACCTTGTGACATTGACATTGGAGTTTGACCTACTTTTCAAAAACTTTAACCTGACCTATACTTCTGAAGTCTTAGAGACAGAATTTAGATATTTCACATGTGGTCACCTCATGGCAAGACCTCTCATTTGGGACCATGAATTTTGATCTTGTGACAATGACCTTTGAGTTTGACCTCCTTATTAAAAAAATGCTGTAACGGCGAGCTATGTTGTCTTCTGACAACTCTTGTTTATATATTCAATATACTTTTAAAACAAAAAGAAGATTTGAATTTACAAAACTACTACAATTTAGACATCAATTAATAGATTTATCCCATTCTTGAATAAAGTGGTCACTAATAAGCCGCTTAAATGTTATTTAATATGTATTGAATGACGAATAATCAAAATTTTCTCGTATATCAGTTAATACCTAACTGGCGATTACCATCAATGTTATTCATCTGATCAATGTACATACTGTGAAAAAAAGAATTTTCGCTTCATTTTATGTCTTTAGCCATAACTTAAGTGCTCTTTCATTTGCTTTAACAGATAGCGGGAACCTCCCTAACTCTCCATAAACATGGTGTTTGTTGTCGGACTCCAATGATTTTTTAAAGAAATTTAATATACAATTTGTCAACTTCCTTATAATCATATATATCCCATATACCGGAACCATATTCAAATGTAGTAATACCGATGTAACAAATCAACCAAACAGTGATTTTTGTTTTAACATCTTAGTTTACTCTATCGACAAAAGATGATGATATGCCATTAATGCTTGTTCGGATAATATTTTCAAAGTCGAATATAAAACACCCGTATATGTGAAGTTTATTCCTAGTTATGTAAAGTTATCGATATTTTCTATATTTTCTATTTCCATCCCATTAATATAGTATGTATCAGTATGGTTCCCTTTCCGCTTTTCAAGAATACATATAGTGTTTTTCAGAAACATTTATGTTTAGTCCCCATTTTAATGAAAAATTATAAATTTTATCAATCTGAGCTTATAGGCTAGTTGGGTCCGTTGTAAATAGTATACTATATAATCTGCAAATAGAATAAGGAGAAGGACAAAAAGGTTTAAGTCACTTTCTGATAATATATTAAAATTAATATTTTCAGCAATATCAGTAATAAAAAGGATAAAAAGTATCGGGGATAGGGGCTCTCCTTGTTTCAGTTTGATTTAGGTCCACGCCCAAACACGACAAACCAATCTCATTTTAATGATATTGGTAGCTAGCTCCCTGCGTATCCCTAAAATATATATATGTAAAAAAATGTACCTACCAAGAAATATAGCTGGGCATTGTTGTAACGGCCCCGACAAGTATATCTGGGTTGATTCTAAGTCTGTCCTTGGGCAAGAATCATGGATCTTTCGCGTGAATTTCCAGCGATCGTATATCAAGTTAAAGCCCGGACAAGCATTTTGGCAATGATTTTCTATTGTTGACTTCTATGTTAATGTCTCTGGAGCTATCAAATATCTTTTATTTGTGCAACACTCAGTCTTGATATTTTAAATAGCTGTACATAAAAAAAGAATCCAGCGAGAAATTATGATTCTAGTGAGGCATTCTGTCATTGATTTTCGGTCGTTGGCCTCTAAACACCTTAACCTTGGACAGTTTTGATATTGTAAATATTTGTGATATCTTATTTGTAAATCCAGCGATTCTTTGTTCATACAGGATTGGCCTCTTAGTATGACCTTGACCTTCTAGATAGCAATCTAGTTCTTTTGTGCAACAATTCCTCTTATGATAGTGATCATAAATGTCCAACCACTTGGAATTTCAACTATTCTTTGTTAATTTAAGTTTGCTGGACAAACATACTGGCTTTATCGCGCGATTAAAAAAAAAAGCCACTCTATTTGGTAATCTAGCGAGATATTGTAAAGTTTAGGACATGTTATTATTTTTCGGAACATACGATGGACGTACGTACAAAATAATTCCTACATACCTAAACACATGTAGTTGTATATAGAAATACACAAAACTGTTTAAACCAAGAGTTTCTTCTCTTCTACTTTACCCCCTTTTTCTTGTTTTCTTTGTGTTTTCTTCACATATTAAAAAAAAAAGCAAGATAATGAATCAATTAGTTGTCAAAAGTCATAACTATCAATAAAACCTTGTGTAGAAGCAGTTGATAGAATTTGACCCTGAGTGGGACAGCCTTTTCAATTTATGTGGTTATATGTTGAACCGGTGTTTTCTTTGTTACGATTACGGATGTTTGTTTGTTGTGTGTGTTTCTCTTTCACACTTTCTTTCTCTTTCTTTCGTTTGGGGAACTCGCTTTGCTTATGAAGGTACCGGTTGGTTCAACTTTT
This sequence comes from Solen grandis, assembly GCA_021229015.1. Taxonomy (NCBI): domain Eukaryota; kingdom Metazoa; phylum Mollusca; class Bivalvia; order Adapedonta; family Solenidae; genus Solen; species Solen grandis. The sequence continues at coordinate 60,343,535 of CM037786.1, read as the reverse complement.
TTTTAAAGGGAGTAATCTGGAAATAGTCCAACAAAGAGTACAGTTGATCGTACGAAGTTTTAATGAACTGATTCAGGAACAGACAGTGAGTCAATCAATTATTTACATGTTGAAGTACAAAATATCGAAACCGAAAGTAGAAAGGATAAAATGAATTGAATGTTTCAATATGTTTTTTTTTAATCAGTCAAGTCAATAAAATGAAAAGCAATTATTTCCGAACATATATGATCTTGTAAACTTATCTTGCTGTGTCGATCATCCTTCAATTTTCTACATTTTACATTTTATAACAGCTAAATAAGGTTTCCCGTTCGATTACTTAATCTTACGGGCGTGTCGAAATAACGCAACAGACGAAAATCCAAAATGAACGTAATTTATCGAAATGGTATATGTGTGGATGATCAACACAGAAGATTACATATTAATCATAATGAAAGACACTTTTTCATCTCAAAACAATCAGAGTTATACAATATTATAAAGTCTCAACTATAATGTATTATGATAGAACAAAAGGTTTTTCAAATACACATTCCTATAAATGTAATTTATGATGAACATAACAAAATAGAATAATGCAGTTTCTCAAATGCATAGGAAATGCTAACACGAAAGCAATTCTCCTAGCTGCATGATTTAAACATAAAGAAATTTATTCAAGAAAATATGTATTAAGTAAAATTGAGACTTACCTGGAAATAGTCCAACAAAGAGTACAGTTGATCGTACGAAGTTTTAATGAACTGATTCAGGAACAGACAGTGAGTGACAAGACTCTTTTTTTTTTTTTTTTAATTAGGTGTTTAAAGACTCACAGCCTTAAGCCAGGGGCGGCTCGGCATTATGCGAAATCTTTTAATTTTGAATTTCAAATGCAAATTTTAGAAAAATACTTTTTACTTAATAAATTAATCCCTAACTGCCAAAAGTAGTGCCAAATAACTGAGGAAGGTCTTGGAAAAAAGTTCCAGTTTAGAATTTTGATAGCTTCAATTTGAGCTAGCAAGGATTAAGTCCTTGAAAATAGTTTGCCAAAGAATTTGTTTTAAGAGATATCCGGGTGTACATTTATATTTTGTCCCTTTTGGACTGTGGTCCATCAGGGCTCATAGGGGTAGACTTTTATTTTATTGTCGGACCAGAGGGACCTCCAGCAGCAAGAGAGTGCTGCTTTTTTGGTAGGTTTATATTGTAGTCAGAGGATAGACAATTGTAATAGTTAGAAAAGAGTTGGCCTTATTCAGGTCGATGTACACCCTTCTATCTCTGTTTCCGGTCTCTGGGGAGAGAAAAGAAAAAGAAAGACGTTGAAGAAAAAAGAAAAGGGGAATTTCCCTTTTTTTTAATTTTGATAGCTAAATATGCTAGTAAGGAAGAGTTCCTTATAAATAGTTATGCCAAAGTGCCTAAAGATAAACTCTAATTTAGAGTTTTGTCGGCATATTATTACTTATAAGAGATTTAAAATTATTCTTTAAATTTTTTAAAAATGCCGACTTTGTTTCCTGTGTGTCCGTGGTTATGCTTTTAATTTTCCGCGCGTTTCTTGCTCATATTATTACGGTTTGACGTTTTGGGCATGCAGATTGTTCTGTTTTGCCCTCCACATCACCCCGAAATTTCCCTTAATATGCTTTATATTGTTACTTTCGTCTTTCAATTTACCGCGCATTTCTTTTAATTCCCACCCCTTTTGTGACTTGTGACTGTTTTTTTGACCTGGTGTCACTTGTCATTTACTGAATTTAAATATCCCACCCTTCCCATCCGCCTCTTCTGTTAATATTAATTATTTTAGTGCTTAATTTTACTCTTTAATTGTTTAATTTGATTTGTTTGTAAGTTACATTGATTATTTTACGTCCCCACTGTGGTGCCCAGAGGGGATGGGTCTGAGTACGCCCACAGAGACTTAAGGTCTCTAATGTGTCCCCGCCAAACACCACAATGGAGAGTGCCTTATTTGAGTTTTGTTTTTTCCTTCTCTTTCTTTTTGATTTTCTAAATTTTTGTTAATAGTCCAATTTCACGAAGAAAAAGGATTACATTTCTGATAATAATATCACTTTTAGTTCCACCTGGGTACAAGAGGGATTTGATAGTCAGGAGTGACAAGACTCCCTAGGCAGACAGTACTTATCCAGCCCTTCGGCCAATGCGAATCATTAGCCAATCACCATCGATTCCTTAATCGACAACCAATCGCATGATTGATTGTCGATCTATCACGTGATCAACTGCAGGGTCCGAGGACCCACGCTTATGCGCCTCTTTGTCTTTAATTGTCCAGGTGTATCATAAAATAGTTACTGCATTGTTAATTGGCTTAGTGGGTTTAAACACCCACGGTTACTGCCAAGTTACATAACTGATGGATTGGAGACTTGATAAGTAAAACCGTCTAGGATGACATCAATAAAAATGCCGTCATCTATTTACGCGCAATAAGCCGATTAAATAAATTGGCATCTTTAAAGACCTGATAAACTAATAAGTATGATGTACCAACAGATTAACCTCTGTATTTGCAGGATGGTTTTAAACCTTAACTTCGTGAAATTAGAACATTTATAAGGTACAAAATTTGAAATATAAAAATATGATGTAGTTAATTCTAATAATTTATAACTCATTTAAGCTACCATACTTTAGCATGGTAGCAATCCCACCAACTGGTAACCCGGTGAAAATAGGAAAGTTTAGAGATCCGGTAGTCCGTAATAACTTTTCTTCCGTAGTTACACTTCTGGGTGTATAAAATGCAAAGTCACTGTGTTGTTAAATAAATATATTTCAACACAGATATATCCAATCAACTAGTAATATACAGTATTCTGTATAAATTTAAAGCACGATATTTGACATCAAATACGTTAAGGTTGTCCTGACAGACTTCTGCACAGGACGGGTGTTAAAATTAGAATCCTTTTTTTTTTTTTTTTCTTTTTTTTTTCGGCGTAGCTGTATAATTTCGATTTCAACTCGCATCTTAAACCAATCAAATGTACGCTAACAGCGGTAAATAATTCTAAGCTGAATAAAAGGACTCCTGTTATTGGTTAACGCATCGTTATGGACTATAAAATTACTGTAAATTAGGGGTGCAGCTTGTATATATCATTCAGCTTGGTGTTATTACTTTTCTTTTTGATGTAAACATGAAAGTGATTTCAGTAAGTTAAATACAATCCTTTTCCATCAATTGAGGAATGCTACTTTGTGAAAATGATTTAAAACAACAAAAAAGAATCCACCGTGTTATGACATGAAACCCCTTAATTACTATGTATATTGAATTCTTCCAGCCTGCCGAGATGCTCTCATTGAAAATTAATTCGCCAAAACCAAAACAACTAATAACGCGTTTATATCATAATTGTCATATGCAATAATGATATGAACAAATATCAAACAAGCCTATTTACAGATATAATTTTTTGTATTACCGTCTATAAATAAGTATATTTCATAGAAAAAATACTGAACTATTTCTAGAGCGTACTAAATTTGTTGTGCGTCGGTCTTT
>CM037786.1:60289903-60339903 GCA_021229015.1 Solen grandis | reverse complement strand
ATGGATGGATTTTTATCTCACCTGAGCATGCAGGGCTTTGGTGAGCTATAAGAATGCTCTGTCTGGCATCCGTCTTCGTCTGGCATCAGTCGTGCGTCGCCAACAAATTTTTTTTAAATGACATCTCCAATGAAACCGCTGGGCATAATTTGATTTAAAGAAGTGTTTGTCATAACAAAAGGCGTATCACAAGCATCAACCATATACTCACTTAAAAGGTCATGGTTACAGGAATTGTTAGAAATTATTATCGGTAAACATAGGCTCATTGTCAGACCACTCTATAAACTTCCTTATCTATGTTTGGATTTTCGTAAACTTAACAAATGTGTTTTTTAAAGACACAGTGATGTGTCAAGTGCATCAACTGTATGCACCTCTGAAAGGTCAAGGTCACAGGGGTTGTTTTAAATTGTCTGGAATAATAGGCAACATTGTCATTCCTCTCTGTAGCTTCCATATCTATGTTTGGATTTTCATGGAACTTTTCAAAAAGTGTTTGTCATAACTCCCTTTAAAAATGTAGAGTGAAAAACATAACAATGGCCATAGCTTCTTAAACTTATCAAAGCTTCTCTCATTAAACATACTTCACATACTTTCTCACTATAGCAAGCCGGCTACATTATTCCACCAAGGGCCAAAATTCTTCTGTCCATTTTGACGAATGTATCTTCCTTTTTAGCTCACCTGAGCAGTGAGCACATATGCTCAGGATGACTTTTGTGACCACCTTTTGTCCGTCGGCCGTCATTAGCAATTGCTTGTGAACACTCTAGAAGCCACAGTTTTGGCCCAATCTTCATGAAACTTTGCCAGGATGTTTGCCTATATGACATCTCGGATGAATTTGAAAATGTGTCTCATGGGGTCAAAAACTAGTTCACCAAATCAAACATTAAAAAAACTTGTGAAAAATGCTTGAGGGCACATTTTTGGCCCTATCTTCATGAAAATTGGTCAGGATGTTTTTCTTTATCTATGTCAGATGAGTTTTGAAATTGGGTCAAGTTTGGTCAAAAACTAGGTCACTATGTCAAATCTTAAAAATCTTAGAAAAAACCGTTTAACAATACTAGAGGCCACAGTTTTGGCCCAATCTTCATGAAAATTTGGTCAGGATGTATGTCTACATGAAATCTGGATGAGTTTCAAAACTGGGCCACTTGAGGTCAAAAAGTAGGTCACCAGGGCAAATTTTAGAAAAACCTGTGAACACTCTAGATTTGAGGCCTACATTTTTGTCTTCATTAAACTTGATAAGAATGATGACTGCATGAAATCCCAGTTAAGTGCAAATTCAGGTAGGATCAAAAACTAGGTCATTTAGTCAAATGTTAGAGAAACACTTTAGATGCCACATTTTTTTTTAATCATTTCCTAACAAAGCAATCTTACTCTGGTGAGCGAACTGGGCCATCTGCCCTCTTGTTTAAATGTGTATAGTGAAAAAACATTAACCATGGCCATAACTTCTAAACTATTAAAGCTTATGTTATCAAACTTCACATACTTTTACTTTTTCCCACTAAAAAACAAGGGCTATAACTCTTACATCCATTTTAACCAAATTCATCACCATTCTTTTTTTAAGCTCACCTGAGCACCGGGTATTGTATCAGCCTTTCTCAGCGTCCGTCATGCATCAACTGTGCCATCTTCCTCTACTTTATTTACTTCGAACACTGCTACATATCATTATAGGCTCACCTAATTTTTTAACTGTTTTCATTTATATTGCGTCGTCAGAGTCGGCGTTCCCCCTTGGTTAAGAAATTATTTTTAGATCAACCTTACACATAAATATCATAACTAATGTTTGGAAACTTGGAACATTTATTCAGCACCATTAGTTGACTAAGGCTGCCATAACTGTATCTTGCTCTTTGTAAAAATAATTATTATTTTTTTAGAAATTTTCATGGTTTAAAATCTTCTCAAAAACTACTGGCCAGATTATGTATTATCTGCATGTATATCTGTACACATTGAAAAATCTTTTTGTGCAAAAGTACTGGCTGGATTTTAAAGATATTTGGCACAGATGTCCCTTAGGTCAACCAAATTTTCAAATTATTTTGTTAAGTTGAAAAACATGGCTGCCAGGGGGCGGAGCCAAATTTCCCCTTTTATGTATATAGTAGAAATTTGAAAATCTTCTTATGCAAAAGTGCTGGGTTGGATTTCGAAGTTATTTATCACAGATGTTTTCTTAGTCCCTCTCTGCCAAGATTGTTCAAATATTTTGATCCATTGAAAAACATGGGGGCAAGAGGGGAGCCCGTTTTTTCCCTTTTATGTATATCATACAAATTTGAAAAATTCTTCACGCTAAAAGTAATGGCTGGATTCAAAGTTATTTAGCACAGATTTCCTTACGTCTCTCTCTACCAAGATTGTTCAAATTATTTTATCCAATGAAAAAATGGCCATCAGGGGGAGAGCCTGCTTTTCCTTATAATTATATGTATTTAGTACAAATTTGAAAAATCTTCTTGTGCAAAAAAAAACACTACTATTTCTTTGCGGGTACCAGTTTTGTATCATGTGTTTCGAATAAAAAAAAAAACATTTAACATTAATATTTTTTGGATTATTCCATGCCTATGAAAACCATTTTCATACAACATCTTTTTTTTATTTGAAACCCATAAGTAGAAAACCTTAAACAATCATTCAAACAAAAAAAAGACACTCGTTTTTAAAATAATTTTATCAAATCTAAAACAGTAATTTGAACCATATTTTTAAAATACTCAATAACGTTTTAAACAAAGGGTCACCCACTTTACAAAAAATTCCCATGAACATATCGTTTTTCTAACCTTAAAAATATTTGTTAAAAAATTTTTAATGACTTTCTCTACTTCTTTAGATCTTTTTAAAACCCAAAATCTCGAAGCATAATTTAAAAATTAAAACGAACAAACAAATCAAACTTTTACATAAAATAGAGGGTTTAAAATGCATATTTCTGACATTAATAAGCAAAACATTTCATGCTTAAGTCCTTATAGTAATAAAACTCTTTTTAAGAAAAATTCCCCTGTTAATTAAAAAACGCCCTAGAAAAAAAAAAATATAAACCTATCAAGCTCAAACCGTTAATGACCTACTCGTTTTGCAGAAACCACCCCTTTTTTCAAAAAACCATGACTTCATTTTTAGAGAAAACGGGAAAGCACCTTTTTTTCACAATATATATTATAATCCCGAATAATCAGTTTTTCTTGCGGTGTTTTACCAAAAAATTACCACATCATTCGAAAATAGTAACATATTCAACAAAATATCTCTACGCTTAACCCCCAAATTTTAAAAATTAATACTTTTTGAAAAAAACAATTCTAGATCGAAACGAAAGGGCGAAAAAATCGGCAAATTTTCCCCCTTTGCCTTAAGCCAAGTGAGTATTAAAAAATGGGAGAATTAAAAAAAAGGTCAAAACGCATGATTTAACTTACAACTTTCCCTTTTAAAATTCAAAAATTTTTACCCTTTATTAAAAAAGCCATTAACATTTCTATAAAATGAATCGAATTTTTTTTCCATATCAACAATGACCCCCTTTTCTAAAACCAAACTGAGCATCTGATAAAGTATTGAAATTTTTCACAAAAGGAGACAATACTTATTCAATATAATGTAAAAACTTGAAAAACAACTCAAAAAAGCTTCCTCTGTATTTTTAACACGTTACACCCCCCTTTTTACTAAAGGGATAATTATCCCATCAGCCCATTTTTCGGGGAAACACCAAATTTAAAATTGCGTTAAAAAGATCACACACATGAGACCTAATATACAAATTTTGAAATTTAAAATATTTTTTTCTAATATAGTCCTACATGTATTTTTAAATTCCCTTTTTCAAAGAATTAACCCCTTCTACAACCTAAAAACTGACCGTTTTCTAAAATTTATCACAAAAATCTTTACAGCTAACCCCCCCAAAAACGTCCCCTCCCAAAAACGACATCCCCTTCCACGTCATTATCCCCCCGTCCGTTTGAATTCTAATTTTTTTTTTATCTCAAAATCATAAATTTTTAAAAAAAAAAATCCTCGCTTCATCTTTAAAAACATTGAAATACAACCCCCCTAAGTCAAAAAAATATTTTTGAGTTTTCTCGAAGCTATAACATTATTTTTTTTAAAATTTATATTTTTTCCTTAAAATACAAGGAACCTCGGATATAGCAAACAAAAACCATGATTCGAACCGATTTACTGTATTTCCCAATAAGAATAGTTAAAAAATTTATTCGTCGCTGTCTTACCCCAACAAAATATTTAAACTGAGACTAGATATATACAACATAATTACTGACAAACAATCAACAAATAAACGCACAAAAAAAATACGAAAAGAATTATATGTGTATACGTTTAAATTTTATTTCTAACCCCAACTTTGTCATCTGTCTCCCCTCTTCTCCCAAAAAAAAAATGGGTTCGTTTTTGAATTTTCTTTAAAAATTTTTTCCCCATTTTTTTTTTTTACTTTTTTTAAAATAAAGTTTTTCTGTTCTTTTTTCTGTAGTTCAAGTCCAAAAGATAATTAACCAAATTAATTTTTTAACCCAAAATTAAACCCAAAATTTTTGGGATAATTAACCACAGGGGAAAAAATCATGTCTTAAAGCATTTAAACCCAGTTCACCTCAATTTGCCTCATCCCGTCTTGCCTCTTCAATACCGCCTGTTTCCCAACAGAAAACCCTGTTTAGAATATTCATAATAATTTACACCGTGTCCTTGCAATTTTTTTGGGAAAGCTTGCTCCGACAAATTTCCTGTTTTTAAGATTGAAATTATTCTATTAAATTAAAAACGGCAAGTTTTTTCCATTTTAAGCAGAATTCCCCTTAATCATGACGTAATAATTTTCTCCGCCTTTCGATAACGACCATGCTTTCACATTGTTTGGTGAAGGGCAACAGTAATTTTAAGTGTCAAGTCTCGCGTTTCTGACTTTCCTTTAAACATGAAGGGCTAACACGAAAATACTTAAAGGTAAAATTTTGAAAACTCAAAGAATTATTGAATAAAATTATTTCCCAAAAGAAAAACGGGAAACCCAGGGTTTTGGGGCTACACACTATATTTTGGGGGGAGGATGTCATTCAAAGGCCGTTATAGTCAACATTTCTGCTAAATATTTTTTTTTTCCCCCTAAATTTTTTTTGTAGAAAAACACCATGAAAAAATCAAACAGTTTTTCCCATGTTTTCATTTCGAATTTAAAAATTTAAACAAGGAGGGGTTTGGTATTTTTGCTTAAAAACTAGTAAAATTTTAAAACCGCAATAAACCATTTACCTGTTCTGTTTTTTTCACAACTCTTATTTCCCCAAATTTAACGAATGTTTTAGTATGCGAATTAAAATCAGCATCTTTTTTCTTTCAAAGCCCCAATCATAGGAACCGTAAGCGGGGAAAATTTTCCCCCGATAGATATGTGATCAATGGCAGCATTTTTCCCCAATTTTTTATAAAATCAGCAACATTTGTTTAAAAGAAAAAAAAGCCCTCGTTTGGTCTCTTTGTACTATTAATAAACCAGAAAGTTCATAAATTTTTTCCCCCTTGAAAATAAGCTATTTTTTGCTAATTGTGCTTTGGGTAGAGTATGGTAGCTAACGCCCCTTAGCTTTTTTATGTTTGATTTCGGCCCGCACCGAGGGTACAGGGTCCCCGTCCATCGTTTTTTTTTTTTCCATTTTCCGGTTTTCCCCAACAATACTGACCACAAATGCCGCCACCAGAGCCACTGGGAGTGATTTAATTTAAGTGTATAACTTAAAAGAAACGAATAAAAATTTAAACTTAATAAGGTTTTAATGTTTTTACGAGGGATTTTAGTTCTCACAATATATTTAATCATTCCGATGGCTCTGCGGGCGTAGCGGTCATTTTTTTAGGAGAAAAAACCGGGGAACTCGGAAAAAACCGGGCCACGTCCCGGGCCCCTCACGTACGTGACCAGAATCACGTACCCGGCATTTGGGACGAAGCGAAGGGTTTACCACAAAACTATCTTGCACCTGATAGTCAGATCGGACGGGGAAAAATAAACAGGGGGAGCGAGGAATACTTCATGCTTTTTTACTTTTAAATTTCGATTTATTTGTTTTTTTCAGTCATTTAAAACCCCTTTTCCCCCATATAACTCAAAAGGACCACAAAAGCCTGACCAAAAACCACATTAAACCTTAAACCCAAAATTTAAAAAACAAAATCCTCATTTCCAGACCACGAGGACACGAACAGCATAAAACCCGATCGCCTGAGTTACTCGCGGCTGATCTGGTTTTTATGTTTTTTTCCATAGGTCTTTTAAAATTGTTTCCTCTATGAGGGAAAGGGTTAAGATGTCACTACTTTTGAAAAAAAGTCAAAAAAATGGTACTGGTAGACTAGTCTGTCCGAGTCGGGATAATGTGACAGTGTTGTACCCTATGGAGGCTATTCGTTCCCAAAAAAATCCAGCCTTGTTTAAATCTATTTGAACAGTTTATTTTCCCGACAAAATGCCCCAATTCTTTTAAATTTTTTCCTTAAAATTTAAACCCCCAAGATACATTCTTGGACTGAATTTCCGATGCAACATTGTAAATCCTATTTCAAAAAAAGCTTTTTGAAAAAACTAAAAAAACGCCTTCTTACTTTAACGCTCCCCAATTTTAACTTGCCCCGCCCTTTTTAAAAAAAAAGGATTGGGCCAGTTTTAACCCGGGTTTACCCCTTGCAATGTGAAAATAAAGCTGCGCCCTTTTCCCCCGCCCACTGCACCCACCCGAAAAAAAACGAAAATTGTCCCTCTTTTTGGGGAAATTTTCCGACAACGACTGGAAAATCCCCAACGCATTTTATTCCCATTTTCGAATAAGGAATGTTGCAGCGTTTTAGGCCACATTAAAGGGAAAATGCTTTAATGAAAATTAAACAGTATCACAATTTTTTTAACAAAGCATCATGGGGTTCATTTGCATGAGTGCCATTGTATGCGGTTTTGAATCAAAAATCAAAAGGGTTATAAAAAAAAATTTAGTTTTTGAAAGGGAACCTCATCTACTTTGGTAAACCCAGCAATATACCGCAGCACCCAAAAAATTTTATTTTTTAGTTTTTTTATACCCTGACCAGGTTTTTAACTTTGACTTTTTTTTAGTCGAGCCACCAAAGCCAAAAGATATGAAAAACCATTTTCACCCAAAATTGATTTTTTTTAAAAAATTAATATCTAGCCACTCCATTACTGGGTTGTAAATTTTTCGCCTAAATGCCATTTTTCAAAAAAAAAAGCGTTTTTTTTTAATTCACAATATTCAGAAAAAAAAAATGCAAATTTTTCCCCAAACAAGTTAGGTGTACCGGCCTAAAATTTTTTAAATAAAAAATTCCAAGAACAAAATCCAAAATTAAGGTCCCTTTAATATTCAATATTGACTATTGGGCAGTAAAAAGTTCAATTGAAGTATTCATTAGTTTTTAATCAGGAAAAGGGTTCAAATAAAAAATAAAAAAATATCTCCTGTTTTAATAAAGGGATTGATCCTTTAAATTGTCACCTAATATTTTAATGTTTTAAATGAAAAAAAAAGTTTTTTGATTTCCCAAAACTTAAATTTGAATCTCTGTTTTTTGTTCATATCCATACCTGCAGATTGATTACTTTTTTTTTAAAAAAATTCACAAAATTTTCATGCCATCAACTGCTTGTCTTACTCCAACTCTTTTGTTTTTTTTTTTTTCCCAAAATAAAAAATTTCTGCTTGACTATAAATCCAAAATTTTTTTATAGCAAAAAAATATATTTTTTAGAAGGAAAAAAGTCAAATTGATATTTAAGGTTCAGTTTTTAAATTGCTGCTTTACTAAATTTTCCAATTTTCCGTCAAAACAGATGGAAGATTTGGGGACAGATAGATCATCCCAAAAAAATTTCAGGCCAAATTCTGGCTGCTGCCTTTTCCCCAAAAAATTTAAATAAAAAAATTTTAAAATTTCTAAATCACAAATATAACCTTAATACTAGGGATGACTGGATAAGAAAACAGAGAAAAAAAATCTATCAGTTTCTAAATTTTAAAACTTTCATTTTTTTATTCACTTAAATTTCGTTAGAAAAAATTTAAAACCCAAAAAATGACCTTTAAAAGTCCCCGTAAAATAGCAACTTCCCCTTTAAAGAGCTACATAACATTTTTTTTAAACCCTAAAATTTTTTTTTGTTTTTTTTTACCATGTTTTATATTAAAAAGATTTCCCAAAAGGAAAATATAATGATTAACAATTTATGTATATAAAAAAATTGTATCTACAAAGAAACATTTTCCCGACTTTAGGTTAATAAAGAAATCTTTCTGTAAATTTTCCGATTTATCATGGTGTAAAGTTACCCCTCTATTTTTCCCCTCGTGAAATTTTTGGGTCCGCCCTTTTAAAACTTCGCCAAAATTTTCCCTGATACTTTCCCAAAATAAAGTTTTCAAAATCGTCTAAAAAATGAAAACGCGTTTGAAATGTAAAAGTCAAGAAAGCCTTGTAAACCTGAAGTGTTTTCTGATGCCCGGGTCCCCTTTTCCCAACGTCGTGATGAAAGGGGTAAAACTTTTCGTGAAATTCCCTTTAACATTTCGTAAATTTGAGTTTTTAAAAATTATAAAAAATTATTTTCATTTTTTCTTAGCTCATGTTACCAAAATTAAAATTCAAAAAGTAAAAACGTTACTAGGTTTAAAACGAATAAAACAACTCGCACAATACGACAAAAAATGTACCACTCCAAAAACGTTTATTTCTTTTACAAATCTTTTTTTGTTGAACCGAAGTTAAAAAAATTTTCCCTGTTTTCAAGGGTGGATTTTTGGGAAAGAATACCCCAAGTATTTAAATGTGAAAAAAGGGTTTTATGGCCCCCTTTTAAACGGAAAGTAAGCTATATAAGGAATTTGTTGCATTTCGTGTGCAAGATTTTTCATTATCTGAAGCAAGGGTTTGGACTGAAAAATTTGGGTTGCTCCAAGTCCCGCTTTAGGAAGTTCAAGCATTTCTTAAAAACATTTGGTTTAAACCCAAGGGTTAAACCCCCTTTTTTTTTGGGGCAAGTCAGCCCCAGAAAACCCCCGGTTTTAAAAATTCCCGTTTTCACTACTGTTTTTTTCCGTTGGGGGGGTTTTTTTAGTGATATAACTTCCCTTTTAATGAATATTTATCACTAAATGCTAACCAATGAAAACCCGTGTAGTTTTGAAAAATTTTTTCATTGATTCACAAAAAACATAAGTGATTTTCCCTATCTGAACATTTACGAATCCAAAAAAAAGCTTTTATTAAAATTTATAGTAAGAAGTTTTTTCTTTAAACAAAAAAACCCCCTCGTCGGTTAAGAACAAAGCATACGAAACGAACGCGGGGTCCGACGGTGAAAAGCAAATGTGACCCAAAATTTAAAGCGTGTAGTTTGTTTAAATTGGGGCATCGCTCAGAGTTTTTAGGCGAAGCCTTTCTCCCGGGCAGGGCTTATATCTTGATGAGATATGTTGGAACACGTTGTTTTGAACTCACTGTGGTTGAATTGTCGTCAGTGCTCCAAGTCAGGCCAGTATCGAAATTACTCAAACAATGTATGCAGCAAGGTATGATGAATTCTATAAATTATATTCTATGGCTTATATAGGGTCCATGATGTCTCAAGTGCAGTTTGAGAAGAGTTTTGTATATGTTTTACTTTGGTTTGAAGCAAGTGTTTGAGAAACAAATTTGAAAAGTGTATGGTTAATCTAGGGTTCATACAGTTTTTAAGCATCGTTGTTTTGAATATTTCGCTGGGGATGGTTTGATATAATGTTTCACAAAGGGTTTTGAATTGCAGTGTATATTTAGATTTTTGAGCTAAATAATGTTTGGAACAAGTTTAATCGTTGGCTGTAAAAATTTAAATTGTTTAAATAAGTTTGTCTGTACATATTCCACAGTAGATAAGTTCCAATCATAGGTAAGGGAAATCTCCAATGAGAATTTGCATTTTAAAGTGTCTCAGATATACGTTTGAGTTTACTTGTTCGGTTTCAGTATCTTTCTATGTTTTGTCCAATTAGCTTACATGTTACTGAAGTGTTGGATTTGGGTACCAGTAGTTGGTAGGTGGTGTTGGCAGAAAACGACTTTACGACTTGGATAGCTTGGATAACTAAAAGCACGCTATGACGTCATTATTAGGACAATGGCCTATTGTTTAGGGTATGACAATCGAGTTCAGAGAAATCGACTTTTTAACTTGCAGCAGCTGCAGCCACGAAAGCACGCTATGACGTCATCAATCGATACCATAAAAACGGACTCACGCGCGGTGCCCGCAGCGCGTGCATTGACGTCATCAATCGATACCATAATATCAGACTCAGCGCGGTGCCCGCAGCGCCGTGTTATCCAGTTCTTTTAAAGAGGATTAATTAATCGCGGGAAAAAAAGCGAAGCAATTTTTGAAGAAAAGTTCTATGTCGGACCAAGTTTTGTTAAATATATATTGGGTCGCGTGACCTTTTTAGGGTCACAGTCATTCGGCGTTAAAACATGGACGTTTTACCAGCCCACTTATGCGACGATATATACCATTTCCTAGTAGAAAACCCGTTTATATCTTTGAAACATATTCTCGGATACGAGATGTACAAAAGGCGTTAAAACAAAGTGTATGAAAACCACGATAAAGACCAAATCGTGTATTAAAAAGGGGAGTTAAGCGAAAAGTCCACTTTCGGACAATTTAAAACGCTTTTAATACGTTTACTCGAAAAAATGGCGCTCATAAGTTATAAAACGTGTCTTAACAGCAACAAATTAAACTACGTTTCCACGAAGTCGCTTCTTAAAATTACGTTCCTTAGAGAACAGTTAATGAGAGGTCTTTCTTTTACAAAATCAATAATATTATAAATAAATTATAATTTGAATATAATATAAAATTATATTTTAGCATTAATTTTAATTACCTTATATACGTAGCAATGTAGATTATTCGCCTCGCATTTATACAACATGAAAAAAACATCACATCACAACAACAACAACTACTACTAATACTAAATTCGACTACTATCTTCGTCCTTTACGTTTGACAAAAATAAATGAATAAATAAAATCGTATGATAACGGTTTTCTCGTGATAACGTAAGTAATTATTCGTAATTAATACATATACGTTTAAGAAATTATAAACTTAAGCTACAAAAAGGCTAACACCGAGCTATAATTATGTAAAATAAGTGTTTAATCAACGAAAAGAACTCATAAATAAATATAGCCTAAATAGAGTAAGTTTTTTAATACACCGGCTTTCGTACACGGGTCCCGGAATTTTTTCGCAACTTTCTCTACAAGTTTTAGTAAAAATTTTTTTCGCTCAAATCGTCAAGAAAGATACGAGCCAGTGAAATATGTCCCGCCTCGAGTCGCATTACGATTAAACATAAAGTATTCCTACGTTAAAAAAAATAACTTTTGGTTCAAAAGAAAAACGATTTTTCAAACGATTTTAATGCGATTTTCGAAGCATCGTATACTTCCATATTGTAACGTTAAACCCGTTGAAAAACCGATCCTAAGCAGCGCGCACATCGTGAAGGGAGAGAGGAGAGAGAAAGAGAGAAAGGAAAGGGGGTTGGGGTACATATGCTTCCAATGACGCGTTCGACGATTGGTCGGTTGAATTCTGCCGTTGTTTATAGCCCGAGAACTTCGTATGGAAAAATCGATCGCAGACCCGATTTGAAATTCCGATAAACAATGATATATTGAATGATATATTTTTTCCATTTACTCTCGAATTCCGCCTTATTTACTTTACTAGACTTTCCAGTCTTTATAAAAGAATACCTAACGAATAATATTGCCGAGAGAGAGGGCGAAACATAAAAAAAAAAACAAAACGATAAGAACAACGCGCGCATTCGTGAAATTTTACAAGAAAGAGAGAAATGATAGAAAAAAATAACAATAATACGCATTATAGAAACGAACGATAGAAACATACACGCGTGGCAAAACGCGCGCATTACGGAAATAAGACGAGATAGAGAGAAAAATGATAGAAAAAATAACAATAATACGCATATAATTAAAATGTTCGGTTAATTCGTAACGCGAGGGTCATACATTAAATAATCATTATACCGTCCGAGGACGTGTGAGACATTTGTTACGTATCAAATAATTGTAAGTCGTAATAGAAAAGCGCATCCAGAACTGAAGAATTACCTGAAAGGAAGGGAGAAAAAAGAAAAACCACACGCACGCGCGCGGTCATGAAGAGAGGAAAAGAAATAAAATTCGTTTATATGTCAATATCGATAACGTCAATACAGTACCTTGTCTACCCCCGCGTTTACAATTTTTATCATCGAGCCAGTCACGAAGATGTCATTATCAAGTATTATTGGTTAAGTCGACAAGATCGCCGCGGCGAAACTGCTTTTTCCCATAGCAACTAATAGTGAGTAAATTCTAATTAAGGGATGCGGATTCCAATTTTTATTGATACTCTCGGACAATGGTAAACGCGAAGTTTGTACAATAATCGACATTGCATACGTATATAAGGAATTATTAATAATGCTATAATAGATATAATAGATATTCAAATATAATTATTTATAATATTATTGAGGAGATTCCTCGTAACATTCTTTTTATACAATAAGTCCTATAACGCAAATACCTACCTGTATAACCCGCGTTTACAATTTTATAATCATCGATCCAGTCACGAAGGTGTAATAATTAATAGTATTGTAAGTCAACAAGGGTCCGCCGCGGCGATACTACGTTTTTCAATAGTCGGACAAAATCGCGAGTAAATTATAATTAAGGATGCTGATTTCAGATTTTTATTTTTTGGTGCAGTATACAATTGATAAATGCAAGCTGTACATAATCTACATTGCATACGTATATAAGGTAATTAAATTAAGCTAAAATATAATATAATATTGATATCAAAATATAATTTTTATTTTTAATATTATTGATTTTAGTAAAGAAAGACCTCTCAGTAACTGTTCTCTAAGGAACGAATTAAGAGCGACTTCGTGAAACGTAGTTAATTTGTTGCTGTTAAGACACGTTTATACATTATGAGCGCCATTTTTTCGAGTAAACGTATTAAAAAGCGTTTTAAATTGTCCAAAGTGGACTTTTCGCCTTAACCGCCGTTTAAATACCACATTTGTTCTTTATCGTTGTTCTACAACGGTTCCGTATAACGCCAATTGTGTACATCTCGTATCCGCGAATATGTTTCAAAGATATAAACGGTTTCTACTCTAGAAAATGGTATATATCTCGCATAAGTGGGCCTGGTAAGAACGTCCATGTTTTAACGCCGAATGACTGTGACCCTAAAAAGTCACGCGACAACCCGATATATATTTAACACAACTTGTCCGACATAGAACTTTTTCTTCAAAAATTGCTTACGCTTTTCTTCGCGATTAATTAATCCTCGTTTAAAGACTGATAACACGGCGCCTGCGGGCACCGCGCTGATTCCTGATATTTTGTATCGATTGATGACGTCAATGCACGGCCTGTCGGGCACCGCGCGTGAGTCCGTTATTATGGTATGGATTGATGACGTCATAGCGTGCTTTCGTGGCTGCAGCTGCTGCAAGTTAAAAAGTCGATTTCTCTGACTCGCTGTTCATACCCTAAACAATAGCCATTTCCCCATTAATGACGTCCATAGTGGTGCTTTTAGTTATCCAAGCTATCCCAAGTCGTAAAGTCGGTTTCTGCCCAACACCCACCTAACCATACTACTGATACCAGGTTAAAAAGCAGTCGTGTATATGCAAGAAGAGGAGTCTTGGCATTTTTAATGATCATAAAATTCTTATTCTTTGCCCATTATCGATTTTTTGAAGTCACCGCAGCCAATGAAACTTCAACGAGACCCGGACGAGAAGTGGTGAAATCAATATATTTCATGGTAAGTTCCAATGGTTATTCAAAGTAAAATGGTTTTGATGGTTAATTTGGTTTTATCACAATTACTTGTTCGATTACTTTTGAATTAAATAGACGTCAATGATTCTGATCGACCCACACCGACGAGACGCAATTTAAGGGGACCCAATAACATGAATCTGTTAACAACATTCTACAAGTTTTTGTCACATCTCACCAATTAAAAGAACCAAGAAGACTCTAGCCGGCAAAAATCACGGGTTATTCCTGCAGTGCACGAAGGCTATCATGTATCCGCACATCTTTTCCCATGCCGCGCTGAGTCATATCGACTAGTTATCACCTGGCTTTCTCCTCTCTCACGCTTGATTATGAAACAGTACCCTTTACAATACTTCATTAGGTTTAATGCTGTTCGCGCTCGTCAGTGGTCTGGAATATGAGGATTTTTTTATTAAATTTGGTATGGAGTTAAACTGTAGTTTTCTGCAGATCAGGCTTTATGATGATACCTATTGAGTGCGTTCAAAATGATCTAATATGAGGGAAAGGGTTAACCCATGCCGCTGTATATGAATTATTTGCATAAAAAAATATAAGATTTGCTACTTGTATTGCAGACGAAGGTCGCCATGAGACACAAGTGTACCTTCCTACATAAATATCTGTTTTGTACTAAATATGAATTTATATATCTCAATTCAGTTTTTTTGTTTTGATTCTATCTAAAGAATTGCCTTTCTTTTATTAGAGTTATATATGATTTGCGACAGATGTAATAATATTACCTTGCCTTATTAAAGTTACTCAACTAAATGTTTATATGAAGATAATGAGTCCTTTGTCAACAATCTTATCAGTAATATGCTCATGTGAAAGAAATAATCGTTCGAATTGGTAAAATAAATGTGTGCCGCGACAGGGCGGTAAAAGAGACGTTATAGGTCACTTATTGCACAACGTACGGAACCCACGGTTCACATGTATCCTATCATCTGACAGAAAAAGTGTATGTTGAAACACTGTATAAAAGTTTAGCGTGCAAATATTTATATTCCCATAAGATTGAAACAAGTAAAATTAACAGATCAAAATCCTTAAAAACAACAACAACAAAACAAAAAAACAAAACAAACAAAAAACGACTTTTTAACTAACGAATACACACGAAATTACCGAAACAAGCCGATCGCATCAGAAACGCTCGGAACGTCATGAATACTTGTGAGCTAACATGCAACAAACAGGCTCTATGGGGCATATTTTCTGCCACCACTTATCCACTTTCGTAGGAGAAATAAATGAATTAAAATTGTTTTTGAATATTGTTGCTTTTTTTTTTCCCACTGCAAACTACAAACTGGGCCGCCGGCCGACGTTACAGTCGAGGACTACAAATCTCTCAGCCCCTCACCGCTGAGGGTTCGATCCCGTGTGACTTCGGATTTTTCATGTGAGGAAGCCCTCCCCAGCTGGCTTGCGGTAGGTGTGGTTCTACCCCGGGTACCATCTGTGTACCGGGCTCTCTCCACCTGTAATTGCTGGACGTTCGCTATTATGATTGTAATACTATCGCAGTGACAGGCAAACCCCCAATACAACAACAACAAACTACAAACTAAGACGACAATAATAATTATAGTACTAAACCCTATTTATACTAACTACCTAGTCACGTTCTACTTTTGTGCGTGTCTTCATACAAAGCCCACTACTAACAACCGCACGTGAAGGCCGTCTTTCGAAGACCGGGATAATGCAGGTATGAATTATTTAGAATATTTTGTGTATCTTGAATTTAATGTTATTCAATTTTGTATGTACCTTTTCATCGTCAAAGTAAATAAGAAAAAAATAATAATTATTCCACTCTCTGCTTTTTCCCACACAGTGATCCATATCTAAATGGTAGGAATAATGTTGTAGAGTTTTAGTTTACAATAAAAAGTTTAACTTACATTATAAATGCATGTGATACTCATTGACATTATGTTTTGGTTAAAAAGTATTATTTTTCAAATTGTCTTTTTGATTTGTATTCATCATTTAACAAGTCATTTAATTATTTTCATTTTGTATTTTCAGATATAAAAACTATTCATATAAAAATACCATCATCCTTCACCCTGATTCAATCATTATGAACCCACCGACACACATCTATGTCGAAACTTTTTCCTGAAAAATTGTCACATATTCAGCTATTAACAAGCAAGTAGAAAATCTTCGGTATCCTCTTAGGAATCATAACAGGACAAAACTGCCTATTAGTGCCTTACTTATGGAAGCGTATATATGGAAGCGGAAATTGACCCCCCGAGTGACGTGAATGTGAGGCAAGTCGACATATTTCATCCGCCACATTTCCCGTCTTACATCATGGCTCGAAGGAAAAAATTACGATGTCTTGCAACATATGTAACTTACATTATGACATAAAATTCTTGGTACTAGCCCTGAATGTCGTTATGTTGACATAACTTTATTAGCTTTTTTTGCCCTAAATTATTTCGTCACGACAGTAAATGTGAACATCATAGAAGCAATGTTTTTCGCTGTGGTGCGTTTTGAATTCATCCACTGGATGAATTTAGGTGGGGGGGGACTTTGAAGATCAAATAATACGGACTTTCAGTATTGGGCTCGACTTCTGTTTAGCCTAGGTCTAGATGAAATTCCGGATTGGTGATCTGCGCATGCGCAGAAATGAATGAATATAGTCTCGTGCTTGACATGTTGAAAAGTAACATTAAATGTTTAAAAGATCTAAATAATATAAATATGAAATACTTTATTTCTAAATTTTACTACTACCTAATTTATATTTCTGGAAAAAAATGTGTATTGAATAACGTAAAGGAACCTTCGCTCCGACAATGTCAATTTTTGGTAAATAATGAGGTTCCCAGGGGGTCAATGCATAAATTGTTGGTATTTACTGTGCCCCAAAATATACCGGGAAACCTTTCACGGCCTTATAAAACCATCCCCTGTGCACATTCACCTAAAATCATTTGGCTAAAGTCCCCCAATTATGGTAAGGAAAGGCGCCGACTTGCGGACTCTTGTCTCGGCACTACTGGTAACATTAACTCGTCACCTGAAACATTTTTTTTAAATCGCAATATGACAATTTAACAAATAGTTTTAATGTTAAACAGTTTATAAAACTTTATTTTATCTTTAACAATATCAATAAAGTTTATATTGAAAATCTTATCAGTCAATATTAACACCAAACAAAGACAGACATCTTCAACTAAAGTCTTAAAAAACACTACCAATTTCTTATTATAACACTTGTCTTTATGTCATTTTAACTAATTACCTAGCAGTTTCGCCAAGGTTTGATTTTAATTTCAGCAGAAGTAAGAAAATGTTGAAAAACAACAACAAAAAAATGAATAAAATATTCAATTGTCTCTTGAATTTTTGATACTTATTGAGTGCTTAATAAAGATTATTGTTTTCATGTCCTCCATATTACGTTTAAGTCGGTGATTGGGCAGCGCCACTTACTTCTTTATAAACTATATTACACAATATTCTTCAGTTTTTAGGATTTTTCAAAGATTTTTTTTTCTTCTTGTTTTTATTTCACTTACAATTTTCTTATCTGTTCCCTCTTTCATAGTTATACATGTCTATACATGTATGCGATGAATGTCTGTATAGGAACAAAATTGAATTAAAAACTATGGTGTAATGTCTATAATTTCCTTCGTCGACATAGCTGTAAATATAACACAAATAAATAAATAAATAAATAATAAAAACAGTAACCAAAAAGGCAGTAATTAAAAAAATAATAATCCCAATACAAAACATTGTTTTCCCATTAAAAAAACCAATTAGCCTATATTAATTTTGGATTCTTACGTTATAATTATATTAAGCAAAGTATAAGTGACCGACTACTGAGAACCACAAAATGATAAAACCATAAATTCAAAGACTATGTCTAACCACATATTTCGAAAATAAACATAATTCATTATAATTTACTGATATTTCAGCAAAATCTAAATGCAAAAATGGAGTCGAGACTGGTGTAATTTTACAAAGTGGTGAAGGTAATTATTAAAAAAGGTTTCGTAACCAAAACACGGAGTCCCGTAAGTCGTCAATGGATCCCAAACTCGTCACTTATTTCAACCTTTAATAATAGCGGTTTTTTTTCCATCAAGGTATGTTTTAGTGATCTATTTCTAGACTTTATATTCCGAATACATTGTATTAGTACAATAACGTTGATTTTAAACATATATTTAAAATATATTTAGTCTTTTTGAAAAATGCAAGCCTTCAAACATTATGAAAAGAGAGAGAATAGGCTCGGCGATGTGATTTCCATCCCCAAAAAACCCCTGGGTAAAACAAATAATCCAACGTTACTTTAAAAAAATAATGACCCTTAAATGTTTTAACAACAACTGTAACTTCACCATACATCGGTCTGAAAAGCCTAAAAGTTTCCCATCTTACACCTTGTTTAATTACTTATACCCTAGCGATCTGTCAATGCAGCGTAGCTTCTAAAAATCAATGATACATCAAAATAATTCTTTTGTTTGATTGTGGGAAAGGAACAATTGTTCATCTTTTATATAGAAATATTAAGACTATTTACGAAATGTCAGTATATATTATAATTTGAAAATACTAAACATAGAAAATATTTTAGCTAAAAGCGCCTTTCATCACATAGATTAAACAAAAGAAATAAGTTAGACATAATAATATAGAAAGACGGATAGGAAAAGAACGCACTGCCGATTTAAATGATATCGAAGATGAATTTTCATTTTGTATTTAAAATTCCCATTGTATACGCCATTCCGTCATTTATAATATTCCGAGATTTTATACAACTAATCAAAAGTAGAGCAAAATTTATTTTATTACTTCAAACGAATATACAGTCATTGTTAAAAAAATTTGGCTCCTGTAATTGTTTGGAAGCTTTCAGTATTAGAGATCGGGATACAACATAGTAGGGAAATATACGTGATGATTATGAAAGTTTATATCAGAACAGAACAGAACAGAACAGATTTTATTACACGTAAACTTTACAGTTTTTTGTGTTTATATCCGAAGATGTTATATCCGTCGTGTGTGTGTGTGTGTGTGTGTGTGTGTGGTGTGTGTTTTTAGTACTCAATGACGATAAAAAAATTATGCCATTTAAAGAACCTTAGGCTACCCTATAAAAGTAGTATATAGCTACTTTTTTATGTATAGAAGGTGTGCGTTTAAGTATGATTATTTCGGCAATTATTTTTCGTATGTATATTGGCAATATGTATTAAAGACAAAAAAGTAAAATATCATCAACCTGTTTACATTATATTTGATTTGTTTTATTGTAATTTATATTATGTTTTTTTCTTCATCTCTTTTTTTATTTTTTTTATTTTGTTTTGTTTATTTTTTTTTTTGTCGCTTTCCACATGAACGGTATTTATTGTGTGTGTTTTTTTTTGTGTTGTTGTTAATATAAAGTACTATACTTTGTAATTCTAAAGTAAAATATAAATAAGGATAAAAAATGTGTCTCTCTGGGTACATTGTCAAAACCATCCAATTCATTAATATTTATATCTGTGATGTATGACGATGACTTATGTATGGCTTAAGAGGCTAAACCATCGTATGTAAGTTTTTTTCGATTTCAGGTTCGCGAGGCTTGTGTGGAAGCAGGCATTCAACTTATAGGGACTGCCATTCTTATGTCCAGTGAGCAATTTCCACTGAGGTTAATGAAAAAAGAACGTAAACTGATTCCAAAACTAAAAGACTGCAAAACGATAGGGGAAAAGAGCCTGGATAGCGTACCTGTACGCTCTATATCATGGGCGTGCCGTCGGGAGTGACTAGAAGTCCCGGGAATGTTTTGAAAATACGTTTTAAACAGATACAAATTTCATAGTGATTTCTATCATAAAATCCTTTAAAGGAAAACGATATAATAATTTTTAACAGAGTCATTGGACCGTAATGAACATTTCAAAGAATTGCTATTGAAGGCTGACCACTGTTAACAATTTTTATAGAAAATTCTATCCATAAAAAGCAAAACGTCATAGCGGCGATATAAATATATATGTAAATAATAAAATCAATAGCGGATCTCAATTGTCAAAAACCAATTTTACACAATCATTTGGCTAAAAAATTGATAAAGATTTTTTCCATTTGGATAATGATTTATACCTTTTGTGGTTTATATCTTTTGGACTGACGAAACAACTATAAGTAATGTATCGATGCCGATTGGTTAGAGTATTAAGTGAGGATATGTTTTTTGAGACAATTAGGGAAATTAATCTTAGCAGTGGACTGGAATTGAAGAACAGGCGAGCGATCAGACTAATTCAGAATGCGATTGTTTAACGACGTCTTAGACGCAGTCGATTACACTCCAGACACCCCCTGGGTTGGGCCTCCGCAATAAAGTCATGTAATGCACGTGGTATGAAACTGTTTTAGAGTATAGCCAATGGGCGGTTAGGTGATAATGAGAACCTGGTCATTTCACCATACTATAAGTCATCAAGCTGTAGCACCATGATTACTGTTACTTACGCGATATCGATTTCCCTATGATAAACAACTCTTTTCAGAGTAATGTCCTTTCAATAATTTAGCACCCACGCCCCACTTCTAATTTACCATTAAGATCAATGCACGTGATTCTTCACGAGCCGACTTGACTTGTGATCAAGAAAGAGAAAACCTTCTATAAATGGTGCACGGAAAAGATTCCTCGTCGAGTAAATATCATCGCAACCTAACCGAACTAAATAATTTTATTTTTAAATTTTAATACTTCGGGAGAAACAGATATAAATAATCTTGGCGACTCTTTTGCAAATGTTATTTATAAAAGCCTGAGCCGTATTTTAAAAAATCGTTTAACCGCAAAGCACGAGAACACTATGATAACGACTGGTTTGATAATGAAGTTATCAGATAAAAAGCGTTAGATGATTGTTAAACAAGTGTAAAAGTGTAAAAATATATATGTGGTATATATTTAAAAAAGAAAGCAATTTAAAAATAGTGTTTAGAATGGAATAAACATAAATATATATTGCAAAAATCCAATGAGCTTAAAACCGACTTAAGTAATAAAAAGCCCAATGATTTTTGGAGAATTTCAAGAGAGATGTAAGCAAGTATCAAATTACATTGAACATAGAGAGTTTAAAGAAATTTCACAAACTTATTCATGACATACCACGATGATTGAAGTTGAGGTTTTTCCAATAATTCTGATTTATGTAAATATACCTTCTTTTTGGAATGCTTAAATTCTCCTATAACACCAAGGAAGTGCAGTCGTCAGTAAAAAGGATAAAGCGAAATAAAGCCGCATATCCTGTAGAACAATATTTGTTAAAATGATTTTTCCCTGATAGACACAATAGATATTATTCTTGGTCATTTAACAGATCTTTTCAGATTTTGTTTTCATTATCCGGATGCTTCCCTCTAGCTTGGCTCAATGGATTCATTGTTCCAATACATATAAAGGTGATCCACACAACGTTAACAATTATAGAGGCATAACACTTACAAGTAATCTTGGAAAATTATTTACGAGCATCCTCACAAAAAAGTGAATCATGGTTGAAGATAATGAATATAATCGGATGCTCAATTTTGGTTTCCGCAAAGGCTTAAGTACAGTTGATGCAATTTTAGTCTTAAAAATATTATTAATTGTGCCTTACTTCTAAAAAAGATTATACTGTGCTTTTAATAGACCTAAGATAGCCTTTGACTCATCTAAAAAATGCTCTGGGTTCAAAGTTTTTAAAATGGGATTAACCGGCAAAAATTTTGAAAACGTTTTTAAATCTAGTATTCTGTTGCTAAGGTCGTGAGTAAAACAATGCAATTCTTTTCTGTTCAGTTTCTTTTTAAATATCTATCGGCCTTAGCATGTCAAAATAATTCCCCTATATTATTCTCATTATTTTTAATGACCTTGAACTATACCTGCAAGACAGAGTAAACTTGCTAGATATTTATGACTATATCTCTGTATGTATTCTATTATATCTGATGATATGGTTTTTTTGCATATCCGTGAAGACTTACAAACACATCAACCGATTTACATATTACGTCAAACTTGGGGTTTAAATGTAAATGTAGAAAAAAACAAAAATCCAGTATTCCGAAAAAATAGAAACATAAGATCAGAAGAAATATGGTTTTATAATAAATCAAATGCTTGGAGGTGGTGATAATTTCATTATCTAGGTGTGGTTTTTAGACGGCGATAGCCGTCCTTAATGCTGAAGGAAACGAAATCAGCCTTGCTAATTTACATATTTTCAACAACATTTTTAAACTGTACCTCTCCGCGCTTAGTGCGGATCCATGCAATGAATTCTACCTAACGAATCACGAATGGAATATGTTTACTTAGACTTTAAATTCATTAACCGTAACCGCTTTTAGTGTGGTATTGTTGAAACATGTTTTCTTTTGCCTTTTATTTTGCACTGGGAAGCATCAATTTTAAGCGTAAAAAAATATCCGTGACATTTCTTAACCAGGACAGCAACCCATCTTACACATGAAGACTACTCCTGTAAAAAGAAAAAGTATGCACCGTATGTATGTTAATTGACCTAAAATAGCCACACAATATTTTGCATTAATCCTCCAAGGCATTTCTTAACCTTTGAAATAGATAGGCAAACATTCTAGTACTTAAATAATCAAATACCCTGTTCATTTTCTACACATACAAAACACAACAGATAGAATTGCTAGCACAAAGAAAGAGAATGACCTACTAGGTAAAGCAGCTCTTATGAATAAAAGGTTTTTCATGAACTTTACTCGGATTATATGTTACAAACAGAACTTCCTGTAGCAACAGCGGATGGAGTTTTTGTCGTCATGTACTGCTTCAATAGACTTTAGAAACACTGGGTTTTAGAGTGTTATTCCCGTCGCCGTCTCTCAGCGCATTGTGCGCTTTGATAATTATACCGGCTCTTTAGTAAATAATAATCTTCATAGTTTGGAAAAGCTAAAGCTATGGAATATATTATGAAAAATATTAATAAATATGGGTTAATCCAAAGATTTTCTCTTCAGCTTTTTGACGCAATTGTTGGCTTATCCAGATTATGCTTGCCCTGTTTGGTGCTTTACTAAATCAAAATAATAGAAAATAACCATGTTAAAATTTGCGAAGTTAATTCTCGTGTAAAACAAAGTGCTTGTACTGTATCAGTGGTATTGCGAATTAGGTTCGGTACCAATTATACATAAACCGATTTGTACACATATAAAATACTGGTTTAAAATTAGAACCATTCTAAAAAATTATCCTTTTAAAACTTATCAAAACTAGAAGAAGACAGCAATAATGGTGTACAAAACTGGGTATTAAGATGCTTACTTGAGCAGCATGGTTTGGTGAAATTTGGTTTCATTCAGACAATTTAACGAAAGATCATTTATATCTATATTTAAACACCTAATTGACAACTTTATACAGACATGCGTCTGCATGAATAAAATCCTGTTTCATAGTATAACTATATTCTAATGTGCATAATCTTTGAATTTTTCAAACTATCCTGAATTTTTAAATTTGTAAGAGCAACTGAAAATATATTACTAAACTTGGATCTCTGCTCATGAGTTACGAATTGATACTGGCAGATATGAAATAATAGAATACCTTCGCGAAAATGAAAGACTGTGTTTACATTTGTATTTCTTTAGAAATTGAAGATAATATCATTTTTGTTCTACAATGTAGGTTCCCTTTCTGATATACGCACTAAATATATTAACAAGTATAATTTTAAAAATCCAAAGTATGTAAAACTTATTGAATTATTATGTTGTAAATGAAAAATCCAATTCTTATTAAATTCTTAGATTTCTTAAGTATGCAATTGAAAGACGTAAACCAACATATCCCAATTCAACACAAAGTTTAGATATGATATATAATTTGTATCACTAGTTTGTTATTTAAATTATTCTTCGTCATTTTATATAGGGTTCTATGTTACAAATAATTCATACCGCATTAAATAATTATTCCAATGCACGTAAGGGCTACCTTAAATAAATCAATATGTACTCATCTCCATATGCTGACTTTTCTAATTATTTATTTGTTTATTTAGTTTGTACATTAAGTGATTCTATTAAATCACTTTTTGTTTTGCCTGTTTTATGGACCATGTATCTATTTGCAACGAATTGTATTTTAGACGAGAAGCCCCTTTGTTGTAAAAAAAAAAAATGGTGCCATAAGTCAAAAAATAAAATTCTGTTCATTCATCTAAATAAAATTTCTGTTTCTGTTCTGGCTGTTTCCAACACACACACACACACACGGATCAATTAACTCGGTAACCCTTTATTCCCCCCAGATTGACCCTAAACAAATTACATAATCATACCAAACCCAAAAGTTAATTCCATCATAGATATGTTAGAAATTTTACTAATTTAGAAAGCATGGTCTTTGTGAAACCCAATGCAGAATAAAGGATTTTAAATTGAAAATAAGAGGATCTTATTATGAAGGTATGGAAAAACGTTTATTAACGTTCTCATATTTTTGATTTTGGACCAGGACTTTTAATGTCAATTCATCAATATTGTTTTAAATACACCGAATGACATTTTTTTTGATAATGCCCCCCCCCCACCCCCCCCCCCCCCCAATCACTATTCATTACATATAGTCACCAGTAATCCGAATGAGAAATATAAAATCTTAATATTTTTTATCCGAATGTAAATTAATTATTGAGCTCCACAATAACACTCCTTATTCGTTTCATTGTCTTCTTGGATTTAGCGTTGAAATAGTTACAGTAACTGTGACTTTTTCATAAATATATAGTGTGGCAGAGTTTTTGTCTTTTGAATGACGTCAAGCACAAGGGAGAGAATTCAGTCAATATTGGTTCTGACCTCGACAGTTTTTCTACATTCAACAACCGATATCATACAAACTACAAATAATTTTAACATATTATCCGTACAAAGGTCTTACACTCATGCATTCTATACAGATAATAATGAAAAGAAATCTTTGTTTTCCCTTTAAAATCAGCGACTTTACCCTTTCGGCCATGGAGGCCCGCAGAATTTTCTGCAGGGGCAAAATCGAATTTGATGTGCTGTGGTCTCGGGTGCATGCTCCCCCGGTATAAAATGTTTTTTCTTCCCCCGGAAAAAAAAATGTGTGTTTAGTATGATGGAGATGATGCTTTCTGGGGTATCCTGAGGATGAAAGTGATTTTTTCCATTTTTTTTAAATCAGATATTATTTTGAAACTTGAAGGCCACGGATCAAACCCTATGTCCCACCGGAGAAAAAATAATCGGCGATGTGGAAATATACACATTTTTTTTTTCTACCTATGGCTCCCGATGTTTGAACTAAAAAAACTGAGCAGTCCCCATGAAGAATTGACAATGATTGGATTGGTCCGTGAAACGTTCCCTATGTTCCGGCTATTGTACAATGGCCTTGAATCCCGATTGTTCGTAACATGCACCGGGGGCCCCTTCTCCGGATCGGCGAAATTGCTCCAGGGTTTTTTTCGTCGAGATGAAACACATCGGGGAATATCCCTGTAGATTAAGGAAATCTCGAACCATCCTAGGTGTCTCGGGAAGATTATGAGATTAGAAACGATGGTGGAAATAAAGCGACAAAGTCCAAAAGGAAGACTTTGGGGTGTTTTTAAGGGATGCCCTTACAATCGTCCCAATGACTTTTTTGGACCGTGCCTCGGTCTGATTGACCAAAACAAAACACATTTCTGAGGGCGCTTTTTTCAACCCTTGCTTTTTTTTTTTTTTTTTTTTTTATACAAATATTCTGAATTCAACCACAAGATCCCGAATATCCCCGAATGTCCCCTGATACTTCGACCAGACATCACCGAAGCATCGGGGATTCCACACAACAGTTTGTATTACCAAAAAAAAAATGGCGTACATCGGAGAAAAACAAAGCCGCCATTCCGAACTATTTCGACTCCGCAATATGAAAAAAATGAAAATTCGGTTAAAAAAGGGGGCGGTACGTGGCTGTTACACTCATGATTGAATTGTTTCCCCTTAAAACATCAATATGTACGAGCCGAATTTCATCTTAAAATGATACAAAGTGTCTGACTTTTTGAGTTTACCTCGCTTCGACAGTATTTTCAGTCTTATGGCAACGTCCAGCTAATTACAAGTGCAGGAAGCCCCGATGCACATAGGACTATTAGGGTAGAACCTTCAACCTTCCGCAAGCCGCTGGAAGCTTCGCTCAAAGCTACAAATGTACACAAAATATGTAAAAAAAAAAATATAGAGGATGAAAACTCCTTTCGGTGCATTCCCAGTGATCTGACGTCAAAAAAAAAAAAACAATATTCATGAAATGAAGTTTGACCTGTTGCTTTCAAGATCGTTTGAATGCACCCGAAATGAATGTCAAATCTTAATTAAACAGTGTCCGCAGTCCTGTACTCTGACAAACGTGAACCATTTTTACCGAACTTTGTCACTATGTGTATTGCCTCAGTATCTCTTACGAATTGATAACAAATCAGAATGGTCCCAAACATTTCGAGAGTTGCAAGCCCTTGAACTGATAAAATTTGCAGAACTGTCGTATTTTGCGATAACACGTTTCTTGTTTTCTTAATTTATTATATAGCGAGACTAATAAATGTTAATCTTAGCATATTCCGAACCATCCCCTTGGCGGTTTTTGTTGTTGTTGAT
Source organism: Solen grandis (assembly GCA_021229015.1). Taxonomy (NCBI): domain Eukaryota; kingdom Metazoa; phylum Mollusca; class Bivalvia; order Adapedonta; family Solenidae; genus Solen; species Solen grandis. Next base: position 60,313,146 of record CM037786.1, on the reverse strand, counting down.
TGTTTTTAATCTTTCAAAAAAATCCAAAGGGCCATTATTCAGTCACTTTGAGATAATTGTCAACTTTGCTGCTGGCCACCCGAAGTATAACTACGTTACATATCATCGTGATATTGAGTATGTTAACAAAATGTTTTTAAGGAGTGGGCTGGTGGGTATGTGGTGCTGTTTTCCTACTCCATGTGATCGGGGATGGATTTCTATCGTTTTGTGAATTGTGTTCATTGCATTGGTGGGCTAAAACGGATCCATGCCCGAGGCGAATACCGCTCATTATCAGAAAGCATGTATCCACTTAATCCAAAAACATTAAAGTGTGTGTGTGATGTGTTTGTGTGTGTGTGTGTGTGTGTTTATCTACAGTTTGGCACGCAGATACTGGGTTGTATACATTACTAAAGCAAAAAGCCATACAGACTGGTATCGATGTCTATTTTAAAAACAATCACAATAAAATATTATTACAAGAAAAACACTGAATGTTTCGCGATAAAATTTACACAGAGTATTTCTAGTATTCTCTATACATTTCTATGCGTTTTTAAAACAAAGGTTGCCTTTCTCAAATACTGTTGGCGCTCATTTCTGTGGTATCAACATCTTCATAAAATATCGTTTTACGGGGCATTGTTTGAAAACTCTGTTCATTCACAATATAATGCCAATTTCATCAAGCATATATTTGCACACATTTAGCTACTTTTACTGTAATTCTTGTAAGTTTTTCAATAAACACAATAAATTTTGGTATGAAATTTCATACAAACCTAGTCTCTTTAATGTTATTGGTAAAATTCCATACCAAAAAGGCTAGGGCTTGATTGGCTATCATGGTTTTGACTAGCATTACGTAATCCGATACTAGAGTCGTTTAGATATGACGCAAAATTTACAAGAACCTGTAACGGGTGCGATATCGGACGACATCTGTAAAATTTTAAGAAGAATAATCAGATAAAAATATTTACTCATCAGCTTAGAAAAAATCCCTATAATTTTTGTCTTATATATAAAATTTACACCTGGTGAGAGGTTTGCCCGCTCAGTAATGTGTGTGCTCATGAGCTAGATATGAACGGTATCCAGTCTGAAGTCACCAAAATACGAAGTCCGCCATTTTATCGCCATTTTAGCTATTTTGATGAATTACAGATTTTCTGTTTACACGATCAGTGCAATAAGTAGGCTACGTGTTTGTCCCGATAAAAAAAGTCCTTGAATTTTTATTTCATTTCCTGTGCTACCATGATTTAAAGAAAAAATGAACTTCAGAAAGTTTCATACTTCATGGTTTAGAAAATGCCCTGAAAGGAACTTTTGGTAGGCTATAACTTGTATCATAGCATTATGATATTATTTATAGACCATTTAAATTAAAAAAAAAGAGTATCAACACAAACCAACTGCATGCACACTCAACTTTAAGAGAAAAAACCATTTCGAACCATTTGCTTGCTTTTTTTTTTAAAAGCTAACCTTGTAAACACACTACAGTAACAACGAGTTTATTCACGTTTTTGATTTCAATACTGTTTTCAAACCCCTATTCAAAACAATAAACAAAAACTTTTTATCGTTAGAAAGACCGTGCTCGAGTTCTTTTAATTATTTTCGAGTGAGTGATTTTCTTTTCCGGCGGGAGATTTTGATTACAAAGTTCAGTTAGAAGGGTGTAACGCTCTTATTTGACTGGTTTATAAAATCGAGCACTTTGTTTATGCATATAAAATTACTTTACAAGGTCAATCGAACGTGACCCCTAATACATTCTGTCAATTTTAATCACCCAGCGCATATTAAGATATGATTTTAATGAGAACTGAGTAGAAGAACCTGAAACAACTCATCGTTTATGTTACTTTTAAACAACAAACGTCCTATTATAAACATCTATTCGACTGAGCATTTCTCGTTGAGTAATTTTTATTTTCTTTGCGCACGTTCGTCAAACGTACGAAGCAACGATTAGACGATGCAAAGGAAACTAGTCATCCTTGACGATCACTCATAGGTTTAGTGAAACGCCGTATGAATCGGAAGATTGGCGCCGAGCCCATCAGTCCAAGTTGTGTCCTGGAGAATAAAGAAGACTCAGGTGGGAATGGAAGCAGTTTCGGTGAGTATCGTTTTAATTTTTTTTAATGTCGATATGGAACAAACTTCATGGTTCCAAATCCCACCTGACGGTATCGACTAGTACTTGCGAAAAAAATGGTTTGTTTCCGGTTACCCCCGACCTTTTTTTTTCGAGGCTTAGACACACAAAAAAGAGAAAAAAAATATCCATTCTCATCCAAGATCCTTTCGTTTAGACTATGAGATTACTGATTAGTTTTCGAATTTCAAATTAACCAGGCCGTGCCTAGCTTACGCAAATACGCATTGCGTATACTTCGTCCAAAAATCGAAAATTAATAATTTAATTTCTTTATTTCTTCTTTAAAACGTGCTAAAACTGCAATAAAAATCGATGCCTAACCCGGGTACAGACCCGAAATATTAGATTTTCAAGATGTAAGATATGAAAACTATAGTTGAAATTGATTGTGAATCGGAGACTCTTTTTTTGTAGACATTTCACTGAAAAATTAAGCTTAAAGTTATATTGCTAAGGTTATATGAGGTAATTTTCATTTGCCAAAATGTATGCAAAATGTTGTTTCACTCTTAAAAAAACATAACATATTATGTCCAAATTTATCTCAGTAAATATAAATGTTTTTCCTGCAAATAATTCATAGTTCAAAAGCCAAAACATAATCAAACCATAGGTACTGTTTAAAGATTTTATAATTTCTCCATAGCTATTTATCTCATTATATCATTTTTGCAGCATTAAGTTTACTGTACATGAATTATAGCACACATTACCACATATACATGCACATTGAAACAAATATGATTGCTACATATTTTGTTAATACCGAAACGACTTTAAACGCTTAGTAATATGGCTTAAAAACCACACACATTAATATGGAGAATACGCAATCTGGAGTACTCCAGTATCGGAGTATGTAGTAACTGAAGTTAATCAAGGTTGCTTCCCTTGTTAATGAAATTCATTTCATGGCTATCAACATGGCGTCTGCCCATGACATTCCTTTCAAGAGTTTTGTTAAGATCACGGAGAAACGAGAAAGTTCAACCAACCGTTGTGTAAAAACACAGTATTGGACTACAACGTAATTTGTTTCAGATTGGTTTCAGATATAATGAAGGTTGACTGACAGGCACACGGCCACGTTTTATCATGCTATTGTTCAACAATCGATAATTGCAGAAATATATACATGTATCGAATGGATCCTGCGCCACGAGTTCATAGTGAGAAAAAAGTAAATTATTGAGCATATTTGAACCAGAATTTACCCCCCAGATTACCTCTCAGCTCGCACCTATCGACATTCAACCCCAATTTTTTTTCCGGGGAGCCCCCAAGCAAGTACTGCGTAGCCCGAAATTTAGCCCAGGCACGCGCCTGCAACTTTCTTAAATACTTCGTCTGAAAAAGGAAAGAAAAGTCTTTTAAATGGGTCGTATTAATCTTTAATTTGTGGGAACCTCGGCACACTTTAAATATATACTTGTTAGTAAATCAGTCATCGCACATTACTAGTGAATTCATGGCCTCTACTTTCACTTGAAAAACAAGTTTCTCACCACAGAAACAGACTAGAGTCATGTAAAATTGTAAACAGACCTTTGTTGCTTTGCGAGCAAACCCCGTATTGATGATTCCATCCGAGTATTCCGCATTTTTTCATAATAAGGAAGCCTAGAACGTGTGTTTGGTTGAATAAATACATATGTGACAGTCATTTTTATTTAATTTTTTCGTCGCACCCAGCATGTCCTCTCTTATAATAAGTTATATACACTGTGATACGCTGGTTACATTACCGAAACTGAGTTCTCATTGAGCTGAATTAATGGACTGATGGTGTATAACAAACTAGAAATTCTGTAACTTGTAAAGCCTGCCTGTAATGCAAATACAGTAAAAGGTAAATTGGCGATGTAGCATGTTACAGTTTTCCACATTAGGTCTAAGCTTTCAAAAAACCAGAAACAAAAATTTATTTTTTTTGGCCCTTGGCCGCTGAGAAACCACACTCCTAAATTTTTTTTTATTTTTTTCTTTGTTACCTGTGAAGAATTTCACTATTGAAGGCATTGGGGTTAAAACAGAGGAGCTCGACGTGAATATACTATTATTTAGCTTGACTATTCGAAGAATAGTGGAGGGCTGTTTTAGTCACCCTGGTGTCAGCGTAACACTCAAGGTTTAAGGTTTTGCATGCAAGTTTTTCTGTCTTCTATCTCCGAAACCCATTATGGCTAATTTTGAAACTGGACACTTGTTATCAAACATGGTATTCCCCTGTAGTAATGACTCATGACTTTGAAATTTGGTGTTTATGTGAGAAGTGCAAATGATAAACAGTAAATTAGCCTGATGAACCATGTTGTCAGCCCTAATAAATAAACAAGATTTGTAGGGAGAAACTTGCCACGGAGGATTATGCTTCAAGATTTAGCCTGGCCCAATTTCAGCTGCAGCATCCTTATAAAAATACACACCATAAATATTTCAAAAAGTCATATTATTGCTTTGATACTTTGTATACTTGTTATCAGCAACATATATGCAATTGAATAAAAAAGAGCAGGACACAATGTATGTATATTGACAGATTCTGCATTGCCCTTGAAATAGTTAAGCATGGCTTTTTTTCAAGCTTTATGACAATGTTATTTCATTAGATCTTGGCCAAGTTCAATTATGATGATATCGGCCTTATATTAGTCAAGAGTTATGCCCCTTTTAATATTAAAAAATGCCAATTTCCAGTTTATTTTGCACTTCTAGCATCTTCATATTATGAGCAATCATCTCCAAACTTAGAGCAATTTTTTTTTTACCAAATTCGATTATTGTTGATATTGGCCTATAAGGTAAGAGTTAGCCCCTTTTAAATATTAAGAAAGCCAATTTTCAATTTTTTGCACTCTACATCTTCCTTTCTGAAGAATTCATCTTCAAACTAAAACAATGTTTATAGCAATTCTGTTTCGCCAAGTTTCGATTATGGATGATAAGGCCAATTAGTTTCAGGATTATCCCCAGGGATATGACTATTTAACAAAAATGAAGATTTATGGGAAAAAACTCTCTACAAATGTTGCTAAAAAAAAATTTGGGTTTTTGTTTAAAAATAATAAACTTTGATAATTTTAAAAACATCATTTTATTGCCCAAAGATCTTAAATATTAACTTTTTTCTCAAAACCACGGGACAAAATTGATAATATTTGGCAGAATGATTCTTGGGTAAACCCTTTCAAAAAAAATTGCTAAAATTAATTTTACCAGCATGAAACTCCATGCAATCGAAAAAAAAAGAAGAAAATTTTAAAAAAACATCTCCTTCAAAACTACTGTCAAATTTAAAAATTTTTTTAGTAACAGTTTTTTCTATGGGTAACCAAAGTTGCTAAAATTATTTTTGAATTCGAAAAAAACAGATTTTGGGGGGGTGCTAATTTCCCTTTAATGTAATAGTGAAAACTATAGAACTGTTCCCTGAAGAACCATCAACTTAGTTGCGCTTACAGATCACACAGCAATTTTAATTCATAAAACTTCCCTTTGGTTTTTGGAAAAAATGTATGTCCCTTTTTTGCACAATGTTTTAGCTCACCTACACAAAGGCCAAGGTGAACTTTTTTTTGATTGCCCGGGGTCCGTCGTCGTGCGCTCCTCGTGCGATCCCCTCGTCAACAATTTGCTTTAAACGACATCTCCTCTGAACCCGAGTTTGGCAAGCATTCACGTAATTTCCCAAAAATCAAGTACCTTTTCAATTTTTACCTTAAGAATCAACAGATAGAATACATAAACAGGGCTGGTGAATAACCCCAAAAACCCACCCTTTAATGACTTAGCAGGGAAATTTGTGTGTGGGTTTTTTTTGTTTGTTTTTTGTGTATGTGGGTTTCTTTTTAACGACTTTTAAACAGGAAAGCGTGTGTGTGTGCTTTTTTTTGTGTTGTGTTTTTTTTTTGTGTCCCTGTGGCTTTTTTCTCTTTCTTCAAAAAAGTTTAGAATTAAGTTTTTTTCTGTTAATCCCGCTGCCGTTTTTTCAGCGCTTTCATTTAATATTTTGTCTGCAACATGCTCAACTTTTTACATATCTAATGAAATAGCTGGGTTGTTTTTTCAGTACATAATTTCGTTATCTGCATTCTAGGAGAAATGTTATTGTAATCTTATTGATTTCTCTTTTTTTTCAGATGTTTCCCCTCCTCCAGGAATTTTGGCCTGGACCTAAATTTCAATAGACTCATCAGAGATAATCAATACCTTTTTATCTCTCTCCTTTGACCTTTCTTCATCCTGTCCCTAACATCCCAATTTTTTTTTCTTTACAGATTGGGAGCTTATCTTTATTGTTTTTTTGTTTATGTGTTAGGGTTGTTTGGGGAAAATAGGTTGGGGAACTGTACAGAGCTACTAGGTTTAGGCATAGTGGTGTAGAGGTAAAGGGTGATTCTACAGAAGCCCCGTGCTCTCGGTGTGTGGCGAGCACCATGTGAATAATCCCATGCCACTTCTCTTTCCCCTTTCTGGCATTGTCTGAACGATTTTTTTAAATTATGAGGTAGATTTTAAATTTTTGTTTATTTTCTTTTAAGTTTGTTTTTAAAAAGAAAAAAAAATGCGAAAAATTTGGTGCTTGCTCGAAAGTCAATATGCAGCACTTTAGAGTGAAAATATACTTAAAAACTTTTTTTTTTTAAAGTAACTAGAAAAAATTTAAATGAAAAATATTTTGAGGGGTGAAGAAAAAACCTGGCCACTTTTGCTTCCTCTTTGAAACGGGGTATAAATACTGAACGTTACTCTCGCATTTTTTGTTTGATTAGAAAGACCGGGTTACTTATTGCATTTCCCCTTTTTTAGGGAAGGCCTTGTCACTTAAAAGCATTTTTGTTTATTAGAAAACTTTGTTACTTATTGGCATTTCCCCTTTGGGTTTTTAGGGAAGTCTGTCACTCAAACACTTTTGTTTGTTAGTGAAGACCGGTTTCTTATCGGTACTCCTTGGGGTGGGAAGGCCTGGTCATTTTCAAAGCACTTTGTTTGATAGAAGACCTGGTTCCCTTTATTGGAAATCCCTTAGTAGGAAGGTCTGTCACTTCAAACCCCACTTTGTTTGATTAGTGAAGACCTGTTACTTATCAGCATTTTCCCTTTGGTTGGGAAGGCCTGGTCACTTCAAATTGGAGATTGTGGAGAAGGGTTGTTTTTTTGGGTGTCATCACCAGGGTCAATCTCATCCCCTCACAAAGAGTGGGGAGGGTCCCTCTCAAGGACCAAGCCCTCACACCACTTTTGGTTCCGGAAGCCAGTCCCCATCTGGTGGGTCTTTGGTGTCATGTTGTTTTTCCTTGTGGGTCACCATGGAAGACGGAGGAGAACCTGAAATCTTTTTCCTTGTAGCCCCCCAAAGGAAAAAGGAGAAGACCTTTCCACTATTCTTTTGTCATTCTTGTTGTCCTTCCTTTTTTTCCTATATCTTGTTTTAAATTAAATGTCCAAATCTAATCAATTTTTCTCTTAATTTCAGCCGTGCCCCCACGATGCAGGGGACGTGACACAACCTGTGGCCGGTGTTTCCTGCCTCTGTGTGTGGGGTTTTTTTTTCCCTTTTTAGGTTGTCATGACATATGTTTTTTATCCCTTCCATTAAGCACTTTTGCGCAATACATCAAACACCCTTTTTTTTAGTTTTAAAAATGTTAATTTTAAAAATGAAATGATATACTCCTTTTGCTTGCCTAGCATACAACGGTAGTTCCAGGAGGGTTTTTTTGCCGTGTCGGATATGAGGGGTGGGGTTTTTTATGCCACGTGTCTACAACATGATATTGCAGTGTGAAAAGCAACATCTGTCCATGTAATCAGTATTTTGCGCCAAGGAAGTCATGAAAAATACCTGTTCCCATTTGTTTACCCCAAAATTTTTGGATCACAGTTTGGGTTCCCTCATCAATACATAGGGGGTTTTTTTTTCGGGGTTCCTCCCAAAATACCATTGGGCCCCACCACCAAGCTTTTTAAGATGATTAAAAAAATTTGTGATAACTTGTTTCATAATCAATGAAAAATAATCTTAACTTCAAGCAACTTTTTTTGGGCCCTTTTTATAGTTTTTTTAAATTGAGAAAAAAATGGTGGGTTGATTAAAAAAGAAAAAATTTAAAATAAAAAAAATTTGAGCTTAAAAAAAAGAATGGTGGTTGAAATGAAAAGGAAGAGTTGGGATGAGGAATTAATATTTGTTGAATTGAAATGAAATGTAAAAACCCTGGAAATTTAAAAACTTTTCTAATCTTTTCCCCAACACAAGTTAACTCACAATCGATAATTTTCTTCCATATTTTCTAAGGTCTAAATTCCCGGGGGACCATCCAAATTTTAATTGGAAACAAATCTTGAAACAACCAAATCCTCTTAACTTCTGATGGACCATACTTCATCTTGAAAGGCATGAAAATCCCTTTCCCAATGGGTTTGACCCCACAACTTGATCCAGTTATTTGTTTTCAAACCATTAAATTTTGCCTTCATTTTTTGCTTCTATACTAACATCCCAAGAAGTCAACTGAAATTGCCCTTTAATCCCGACTACAATTAGGAAATATAATGAAATTTTCTAAACAGGGGTTCAAAACATTTGAATTTGAAAATTTTGGGTAATCCGCAAAATAAGGATTTCTGTACCCTTTGATTATTTGTGTCTACCTTTATGCAATTCCTAGAACCTACCAAGAGAGCAACAGTTAGGATATGGTTTTAAATGAAAATTACGTAAGTTACCACGAACATGGTGAAATTTCCTATTTTTGGGAGTCATTTTGGGTTTTTTTTTTATTTTTGGGACGCTATGGCTTCCCTTTTATTACAGCATGCTGCCAATCTTGGGGATCCTGTAGATGATTGAGACTGCCAGCTGTTCCGATGGAGTTCATTACAGCCATCCCGGTCAAATGCTGAAGCAGACAGGTGTTCAAGTCAGTACTGTTCTACTTGTTCATGTTTCAATCATTTCGAAGTATTTTCTCAGCACATATAAAAAATATGATAATTATAGACATGTTCTTTAAAATAAAAGGGAAAATTTGGGCCCCACCCCTGGCGGTCATATTTACTATGTAATCAGAATAATTTGAGCAATCTTGGTAGAGGATTACCCAAGGAACATCTGTACTAAAACATTTTGAAATCTGGCCAGTAGTTTGAAGATGATTTTTAAAGTTTTCATAATTTTATTCTTTCTGTTGCCATGACATGGATCATGTTTTATTTTGTAATACAATCTGGGTAGTTTTTCTGTAGAAAAGTACTCGTGGTTTAATTCGATACCACACACATTTTAGTGGACGGAGTTTCCACCTCCATGCAATAACTGATGAAAAAACATGCAGTTATCCATATATCAGCACACTAATTGTGGTTACACTTTAGTCAACTTTTGTGAAGGTTTACCCAAGGATCATCCCTGCCAATTTTAATCAAAATCTGTCCAGTAGTTTGGAGGAATTCGTTAAAAAGCAAATTGTTTGACGACCGACGAGAGACAGAGGGTGATCACAATAGCTAATAATAATAAAATGCCTTTAGTCAGCTAAAATGATCTTTTCTAACACAACTCACATCTTTCTCTTTAAACAGAAAAAAAGGGAAAAAACCCTGTAAATTTTCTATAAGATATAGGTCACAGCACCCATGTTGACGATGACACAAAATGACAAATTTACAATATTTAAGTAATAGCTGAGAAACCTGATGTTCATTTGGGAGTTATATGGGGCAGCTAAGTTCAGGACATAAACAAAAAAATATGAAACAATAGGTAAGATAATAAAAAAGTATAGCTAAAGAGTAATAATCAACAAAAGATAATTATATGGTTTTGCACTTGAACTAGAAACTGTTATTAAATTCACAACAAAATGCAGACAGATATTGATTATTTCTTAGATACATGTAAAACATAAGCTAATATTTGTTTATTTAATACCTTTCTTTCCAATTGCAGTGCAAGAATGTTAAGGATGCCCTAAGAGATCTACTTGGAACAGAAATGTCATAATTTCTGCAACTGTTGCAGCAATGATAAAAATTGGTATATGGAGGCCTTATTTACCATGCGTTGTTGGTGCTGAAGCCGCTTAACAGACCTTCGTGGTGGTGATAGTCAGGAAGTCTGCTGAGAGCAGCCTTAGGTGAGATGCAATTCTTGTCTGTAGCATTCCTTTGTGTGTAAAATCCCGATGTTGAAGAGTTTTTAAATTGGACCTTTCTTTTTTATAACAATGGTTTTAAAAGACAAGTTTGTAACAAGGTAAAAAATGGTCAAGGAGAATTACCATTTTAATGTTTCTTGGTAACAGAATTTTTTATTCCTTCAAGATTCCTTGCCTGTTAGAGAAAATATTTTGACAAATCTTAATTTTAGGAAATAAAGAAAATATAATTATCTAAAAATGTAACAATAAACTATAAACATGATAGATGGTTGCTGTATGGTAAGCATCCAGCCTGGAACTGGGAGGTCTTAGATCCCTAGCCGAGACAGCCGGTAAAAAATGGTACTGGTATACTTGTAGCTCCCTTGCTTTGCTCTTGGCATATAAGGGTAGTTCCAGGACTGGGTAACCTGGTGTCAGGGTAATGTGACTGATGTGGTCTCATGCTACTTGTCTGAGGTGTGATACTGCAGTGTGGCAGCATTATATGTAGACATAGTCTCCAAATGACTGAAATACTGTCAGTGGGTCATAAAACCCCACAAACAAACTCTATAAGCATCAAAATAATGTAATACCAACATAACCAGTTAAAAATTCAATGTTTTATGAATTGAATAATGTTTTTTTTTGACTCTTTATTTCTTATTTATAAGCAAAAAAAAAATACAATTTATTTTTTAAATTAAATCCATTACTATGAGTATGTGGCATGTTCCTGTTGTAGACAGACTTCCTGTCCAAATAGTTTCTGGTGATGACAGAGGTTGTTTGAAATCCATTACTATGAATGTGGAATGTTCCTTTTGTAGATAAACCTCCTGTCCAAATAGTTTTGTGTGATGACAGAGGCTGTTTGAAATCCATTACTATGAGAATGTGGAATGTTCCTTTTGTAGATAAACCTCCTGTTCAAATAGTTCTTGGTGATGACAGAGGTTGTTTGCTGATGGGTTGAGGCCCTGTAGCTTCTTCTGCAGCTTCTGAGTCTACTATAGTGAAGCAAGAACCATGACCGCATCCTTAACATATCAAGGTAACTATGATAACAAGGGATGTATGGGAATCTGGGATGAAGTGGATAGGTCTTTGTTCCCTGATCAGTTTGTAAAAATGAACAAATCCTTCTATTAAAATTCATATGTCAAATATATAACCAGCTTTCCCACTATCCCCCTTGATTACGTGTCTGTATATTCTCATTTTTAGATGGGTTTTCTTTCCCTCAGATCAGGTTTAAGTGTATAGGGGTAATAAGCAGTGTCTACTAGCCATATTCATTTTTCACCTCAAAATATGAAAGTTAAATGAAGCAAGATCAATTGTTTTTATCCTACACATGCAAAAAAGATCAACATATCATAATGTAGCAGTTGCAAAAAAAAATAAAAAAAATATTGAGTCTTACACAACAGTTTATGTTCAAGTGTATATAGCTTCTATAAATCCAAACTCAAACAACCACTAGCACAAAACTCTTGACACCAAGCAGAAGTTTAGTTTGTGTGCAGATAAGAATATGTGACATTATGACCCTCTGTCCCCCACCACCAAATGCATGTGAGAGATGTTTTGGAATGTGATTGAAAACAACTTCTGGCATTGAAATATTTATTAAGTCCTGTTCTTTATTTGTCACATAAACACATTTATGAGAGATAGTTGTTGAACAATATTAGTTGAAATTGATTGTAGTTTATACCAGTGAAAATTATTAAAGGTCATGACTTGACAATACTCCTCGTTCAAAAAATCGATATGGACACCATAATTGCTGATTTCAGAGGATATATTTTGGTCATTGTATGGAGATCAGACAGGGAGATGCTACATATAGACCTTTAAAGTGAATTATCCATCGGGAGGAAAAAATATTGTCTTTGCAGACAGAAGTCATTGTGAAAAAGGGGGTCATTATACCCCCGAAACAAAGTTTGGGGGGGTATATAGGAGTCACCCGGTGGTCGGTCGGTCGGTCGGTCGGTCGGTTGGTCGGTCGGTCGGTCAGTCCAGCGGTCCGTTGCATTTTCCTTGTCCGGAGCATAACTTGAAAACCACAAGTTGGAATTCAATACAACTTCATGCAATGATCAAGCACATGGAGAGGAAGTGCAGTGCACAAGAACCATAACTCCATCTTGACTTATTATGGAGTTATTGCCCTTTGTTACTTTTCCTTGTCCGGAGCATAACTTGAAAAGTACAAGTTTGATTTCAAAACAATTTCATACAATGGTCAACCACAATATGAGGAAGTGCAGTGCACAAGAACCATAACTCTATCTAGAGTAATTACAGAGTTATTGCCCTTTGTATTTTTTCCTTGTCCGGAGCATAACTTGTAAAGTACTGATTGGATTTCAAAACAATTTCATACAATGGTCAAGCACAATGAGAGGAAGTGCAGTGCACAAGAACCATAACTCTATCTAGAGTAATTACAGAGTTATTGCCCTTTGTATTTTTTCCTTGTCCGGAGTATAACTTGTAAAGTACTGGTTGGATTTCAAAACAATTTCATACAATGGTCAAGCACAATGAGAGGAAGTGCAGTGCACAAGAACCATAACTCTATCTAGAGTAATTACAGAGTTATTGCCCTTTGTATTTTTTCCTTGTCCGGAGTATAACTTGTAAAGTACTGGTTGGATTTAAAAAATTTCATACAATGGTCAACACAATGAGGAAGTGCAGTGCACAAGAACCATAACTCTATCTATAGGAATTACAGAGTTATGCCCTTTGTTACTTTTCCTTGTCCAGAGCATAACTTGGAAACTACTGGTTGGATTTCAAAACAATTTCATACAATGGTCAACCACAATATGAGGAAGTGCAGTGCACAAGAACCATAACTCTATCTAGAGTAATTACAGAGTTATTTCCCTTTGTTACTTTTCCTTGTTTTTCTTGTCCTGAACATAACTCGAATATTATATATGGTATATACTTGAAACTTAAAATGTAAACAGATGGCGACTAGGAGAAGTGCAGTGTCCAAGAACTGTAACCTTATATTTTTAAACTACTGTGACAAACAACCATTATTGACTCTCTATCAACTTTAAATAAAAACTTTACTTATTAATATCACAACCAATATACTATGTATACAGGTTCTTATCTATGCTCTGCCTGAAGTCTGGCTTCTCCTGCATTAAAGTATTTTGCGGGGTATTAATCACCTTCAGTGATAGCTCTAGTTAATTTTGACTGTATGTGAATATAAAGCAAGTTTTAAACATAATTAATGCATAGTTCATATTTTGTGTTCCAAAGGTTTATCAATTGAATTTAAGTAAAATTTCAGATATAAATGTATGAACTTCAAAGTGAAAGGATTAAGCTTGGCTGATAACACTTTGCTTTGAATTGAAATGCTTTGAATTGAAATTTACAATGCCTTTCATTAATATGCAACTTATAATCTTGAAATTACTATCTAAAGACATACAAATATGCTGTTAAGCATTGCAACACGAGTGCAGCTATTGTTCACATCTCACAATCTCACCAGACTTAACAAAATGAATTTTGATGTCATTCACCCGCTTCCGTCATTCCGTCAAAAAATAGTTGCTGGTTATTAGCTTGAGTAAATTAAAGGTGAACCATAAACTAAATTTAACATTTCCCAAAACCCCTCCAATTTAATAAGATGAACCCTCCAATTTAATAAGATGAATCATGAACATGATTAAGACTTAAAAGTATGGTAAATGCTAATAGATAAAGCTGGTAAATGCTGATAGATAAAGCTGGTAAATGCCGATAGATAAAGCTGGTAAATGCCGATAGATAAGGCGGGGACATGACTAAATGACCCTGGACATAATTAGGACTGAAATGAGACCCAATTATTTACCTGGCTACCTGTTGTACTATTACCTGTGTGTATCCATATTGATTCAGTAATTGCATCAATACTACATGGATTTTATCTACCTAAAACAAGTCCATTTTGAAGCATTTGAGTATAGAATTCTGTTAAAGGATATCATTATGAAATGGCTATTGACGAGCTGTTTGAGCACAAAGTCATATGATAAAATATAGAGTATGTGAGATGAACATAATGAGATGTACATAATCTGTTCTTCTTTAAGTGATACGAAAATGTCTGGTTATCACCTGATTTAGAGAGGTTTTAATGTTTGCTTCTGCAAGGTAAGCTAGTGCAGAAATTATTTCTTCCTGGGTTCAGAAATGGTAGAAAAATAATTTGTGGAATAAAACATTTTTTTTTAAATGGTACATTATTGACGTCTTTAAAATGAGCCAAGCATGTTTCTTTTCAGGACATTAGTTTGTTTCCAAAGGATTACTTAAAACTTGTTCAACATTGAATTTCAGCTACAAGTGAACCAGCACTGTGTTCTACCTGGAAGTGCTAGTGTCAATCTCAGGAAGAGGTCTTGGAAGAGGTGAGAATTCAATAGCCAACATTGAATACTTATTAAGGGGCAGACATGTATTGTTAAATCTTAGCTTGACATACCAGTCATGAAAAATGGTACTGGTATAGCCCTCAGTTTTGACATTACCAATCCAACAATTTGTTTAACCTTAATTAAGCGACTACCTCTGTTAAGAGGTCACTTTTTCTAAGTCTTGTTTCTATAGTGACTGCTTAAAACAGGTTTGATTGTTCTTGTTTATGTTATAGATTCTCTGCCTGTGTGTCAGTCCACACAAGTGACACACATGTCCCAATGAACACTGCTGTGTTAAGCTACTTTAAGTTTATAAACTAATAGGCCTATGGCTTACATATATTATAAAAATAAACTTAAACTTGACTTCTTTTGTTCTGGACAAAAGAAAGGGCTTTCTGCACTGCAAACCATGTCAAACCTGATCATACTTATTTAGTTTTCTGAAATACACCATCTTCAAAAATTGAAGAAAAACAATCCCGAATTGACAGCTGTAGAGTGCAAACATAGATAAGTAGCAGAGTAAATCTGTGATGTCATATAACATAATTTAAATTTTAAAGTCTTTGCATTCAAAAGGGAATATGTGGGTTTGTTTTCAGTTTCATAATGCTAATTATTCCAGAACCATCTTTAAGATAACTACAATAATACTCAATCTGCGTGTTCTGCAAGGGAATGAAGTATCACTAGTCCTCTTAACATGCTAAAAAGGTATACAAGATTCCTTTTCTACGAAATATTCATTTCTCATATCTTCATTGAAGTTTCTTGTTCAATTGAAGGGGACACAGAGCATTAAAATAAATTACTGTTTCACATTTTACCTTTAATGTAACAGAAATAAAATTTAGAATAATATGTTGGATCAACTGCAGAAGCACAAGGAAAATTTTTTATTTTTTTTTTCAGAAATTCTTACTTTCATGCAACTTCGATTTTAAAAACCCAGGTACTGTTAGAAAGGTCTTCTGAATTTAAACATGTACTTACTTTATGTTTAAACTATCTGTTTAAAAGGCAAAAATCGGCAAAAAGATATTCATGTCAACTACTACCATTCGACAAATAACTTAATAATTAATAGATTGATCATTTAGAACTGCATAGCATTGAACCACATTGCATCATGATAAAAATATTGTTCTTTATGATATTTTCAAAGAGGGCCAAGGTGGCTCTAAAGACTTTCACCTTAGAAAAACTGCTTTCATTGCCTGTACAAGTTACGAAATTATAGCATAGTTGTACTGAAGACATAATCCATCAGATTATTTATAATTCCACGAACTAAAGAGAGCCTGTTGTCGAAATTTGAAGTCAAACTTGACTGAAAAATTATGGCTTAAAACACACAAATTTAAACATCAAAAGGGCTAACTCCTGACCAATTGGCAGATGTCAGCCATTATTGAACTTGGCAGAAAGAATATGGCTATAAACATTGTTCTAAAGATTGAAGATGATTCTTAAGAAATGAAGATGCTTGGGTGTTTAAAGGAGCATAACTCTTGGGCCTATCAGCCATAATCCAAATTGTCCGTGATTTTATGGTAATAACATTGTCATAAAGTTTGAAGATGATTGCTTAAGAAATGAAGATGCTAGAGTGCAAACAAACTGAAAATTGGCATTTTCTGATATCAAAAGTGTCTAATTCCTTACCTAAGAAGTTAAAATTAGCCATAATCGAAGGTGAGATGATGGTAATAAACATTGTCATAAAGTTTGAAGATGGTTGCTTAAGAAATGAAGATGCTAGAGTGCAAAGTGACAATGACAATGTGAAATGTAGTTTTTTAGCTCACCTGAGCACAAAGTGCTCAAGGTGAGCTTTTGTGATCGCCCTTCGTCCGGCGTCCGTCGTCGTGCGTCGTGCGTCGTCAGTCGTCCGTCGTCCGTCGTCAACAATTTGCTTTAAAGGACATCTCCTCAGAAACCGCTGGACAGAATTTCATGAAACTTGGCAGGAATGTTCCTTGGGTGAGGCTCTACAAAAGTTGCTAAAATAAACTTGATCCATGAAGAACTCTGGTTGCCATGGCAACAAAAAGAAAAATAATTTGAAAACTTTAAAAATCATCTCCTTCAAAACTACTGGCCAGATTTCAAAATAATTTGGTACAGATGTTCCTTGGGTCAACCTCTACCAAAGTTGCTAAAATTATTCCGATCCGTAAAAAAACATGGCCGCCAGGGGCGGGGCTTATTTGCCTTATATGTATATAGAAAAACCTTTAAACAACATCTCCTCTGAAACCACTGGACAGAATTTGATTAAACTTGGCAGGGATGATCCTTGGGTCGACCTTCACAAAAGTTGCTAAAATAAACTTGATTCATGTAGAACTCTGGTTGCCATGGCAACAAAAAGAAAAAAAAATGAAAACTTTAAAAATCATCTTCTTCAAAACTACTGGCCAGATTTTAAAATAATTTGGTACAGATGTTCCTTGGGTCAACCTCTACCAAAGTTGCTAAAATTATTCCGATCCGTAAAAAAACATGGCCGCCAGGGGCGGGGCTTATTTGCCTTATATGTATAAAAGAAAACCTTTAAACAACATCTCCTCTGAAACCACTGGACAGAATTTGATTAAACTTGGCAGGGATGATCCTTGGGTCAACCTTCACAAAAGTTGCTAAAATAAACTTGATCCATGTAGAACTCTGGTTGCCATGGCAACAAAAAGAGAAAAAAATGAAAACTTTAAAAATCATCTTCTTCAAAACTACTGGCCAGATTTTAAAATAAATTGGTACAGATGTTCCTTGGGTCAACCTCTACCAAAGTTGCTAAAATTATTCCGATCCGTAAAAAATCATGGCCGCCAGGGGCGGGGCTTATTTGGCTTATATGTATATAGAGAAACCTTTAAACAACATCTCCTCTGAAACCACTGGACAGAATTTATTAAACTTGGCAGGGATGATCCTTGGGTCAACCTTCACAAAAGTTGCTAAAATAAACTTGATCCATGTAGAACTCTGGTTGCCATGGCAACAAAAAAAAATAAAAAAAATGAAAACTTTAAAATTATCTTCTTCAAAACTACTGGCCAGATTTTAAAATAAATTGTACAAGCCTACAAGTAACTTGCTGGCTGATTTGGTTTTATACTGTTCGCTGCTCCTCAGTGGTCTGGTGATGAGGATTTTACTATGAAAATTGGTAATGTTTAACTGTTAAGCTTTTCTGCAGTTCAGGCTACCTCTCCAAAAGTTGATCCTTTACAGATCAGATTTACAGAAGTTGAATATTTTTAAGTGTGATGTTTTGTTACATTTATGCATAAAAAGAATGCATCAGCTCATAAACAAAACAAGAAATATGTCTTGGTAGCTTAATAAAATGCAAAAAGTTACATTAAATTACAAGGCCACTTATTAAAGAGAGAGAAGTCTAACAGAGAGAGAGAGAGAGAGAGAAAACCAGCTAGAAAAAAAAAAAAATTGTACCCTTAGATGAGATAGTCCACTAGTCTGATAGGTCATTTGGGTGATTCCACTACATATGCAGAGGTGGAGAAGATAACATTACCACAAATACCATTCCTATAGCTTAGTCTGACCTTCTGGCAGAGGTCACATTTTTTGGACTGTGTTGCCCCACTGAGTTAGTGCAAAACTATATTACCTGCTACTATGTATATGAGATACTAGGCTAGTTTTACACAAAGCCACCTGATAGAGATATAAGGGTTATTCATACTATCCTAAATCAGCAGCAGCATCAACATCATCATTAAAGTGATTGTGGGGGGGGGGGGGGGTGAATATGCAGATTGTTTGCCTTTGCTTTGGTTCATGTCAGTGTTCCAGTACACAGGGATTACCAAACACCTCTTAAAAACCACAAACGAATGATTAAAAACACTTTGTAATAAATTGCAACTTATTTCATAATAATTAACCCTTTTCCTCATAGAGATCTATAAAATACCTATGTGAGTAGCATAAAACCTAATCAGCCTGCAAGTCCAACTGTTACTCGCAGGCTGATCAGGTTTTATGCTGTTTGCTGCTCCTTAGTGGTCTGGGGATGAGGATTTTACAATTAAATTTGGAAAGGTTTAAGTGGGGCTTTCTGCAGATCAGGATTTATGTGGTACCTATAAAGGGCGTCATAATGAGTTTTTATGAGGGAAAAGGTTAAGGACCATCTCTCTTTTTGTCCATTTTCAATCAGCAGTACCACACTGAAATCTCATGATCACTGTTTTTTTTCCATACTATTGCTAAAATGGGTAAGAAAAACTGTCAAGTTCCTGAGAAACATGTATATCAGTATGATACATGTATACTAGGTTGCATATAGAGCAGTGGTACTCAGGTGAGCGATTTGAGGCCCTATGGGCCTCTTGTTTCAATCTTAAAAGGGGCATAACTCCTGACCTAATAGGCCGATATCAACCATAATCGAAGTTGACCAAGATTTTATGGTATTAAACATTGTTATAAAGTTTGAAGAGGATTACTTAAGAAATGAAGATGCTAGAGTGCAAACAAACTAATTGTGAACGACGGACGGACGGCGGATTGACGGACGGACAATGGACATTCATCAATTCTTATAGCTCATCTTGAGCACATGTGCTCAGGTGAGCTAAGATAAATTCTTAGAAACAATCAAGTATTAGACTAACTCAGAAGCAAAAGAAGTAATTTTTTTCCCACTAATTCCTAAGTGCATTAAAAGAAGGCCTTTAATCAATTCACGTTTATCAACTTTTCTTTACTGCTTAGATATAGAAAGTTATTTCAAGAACTGCAAAAATCGCAAAAATGCTCTCTAATGCCTCGAAAACTTATAATAAGTCTGATCATTAAATCTGTACCATTAACTCATTATCAAACGTTCTTTATTTCAAAAATTAAGTTCTTAAAACACATGTATAGGACTATGCGATGCATGAAAGAACGTTATGATCTATTTCCTAATCTTATAATATAGTC
The DNA here is from genome assembly GCA_021229015.1 of Solen grandis. Taxonomy (NCBI): domain Eukaryota; kingdom Metazoa; phylum Mollusca; class Bivalvia; order Adapedonta; family Solenidae; genus Solen; species Solen grandis. The sequence goes on along the minus strand of CM037786.1, from coordinate 60,293,434 downwards.
CATTTAACGCTAGGTACCATTAGAAAGGCCTTTAAATTTCCAACATTTCACGTGTTTCATGTTTCAACTTTTCTATTACGGGTTTTGAGATATAGAAAGTTATTTTTCAAGAAAACGGCAAAAATCGGCAAAAAGATGTTCATGTCTATTATTGCCTTTCGACAAATAACTTTATAATATATGGTCCGATCATTAAAATCTGCATATCATTAGAACCACATTACATCATGCAAAAAAAAGTGTCCTTTGTTTTTTTAAAAAAATTATTAGTTTCTTCGAAAAAAGGAATCAAGTGATCGGGACTTACTGCGGGAGTGCATGAAAGAACGGTTTTACTGCATTCTTAGTTTTCATGTAACTTCCTTATATTAAGTCCAGTTTTAAAAAGCTAGGTACCGTTAGAAAGGTCTTTTGATTTCCCACAATTCCCTTGCTTCATATTTGTATGTATCTTTAAACACTTTGTAGATACGGGCATTTAAACCATGAGCATACAGCAAAAATCGGGGATAAATATGTTCATATCGCTTTGTTTTTCCCTATAACTTAATGAATATTAGGTCAATCTTTAAATTTAAACACCAAAAGAACAGCCGGGCATTGATCTACAAATTATATTCATACTCTTGTTAACAAAAATCAATAAGATAAGAAAATGTGACATTATGACCCTCTGTCCCCCACCACCAAATGCATATGAGAGATGTTTTGGAATGTGATTGAAAACAACTTCTGGCATTGAAATATTTATTAAGTCCTGTTCTTTATTTGTCACATAAACACATTTATGAGAGATAGTTGTTGAACAATATTAGTTGAAATTGATTGTAGTTTAGGACATTAGTTTGTTTCCAAAGGATTACTTAAAACTTGTTCAACATTGAATTTCAGCTACAAGTGAACCAGCACTGTGTTCTACCTGGAAGTGCTAGTGTCAATCTCAGGAAGAGGTCTTGGAAGAGGTGAGAATTCAATAGCCAACATTGAATACTTATTAAGGGGCAGACATGTATTGTTAAATCTTAGCTTGACATACCAGTCATGAAAAATGGTTCTGGTATAGCCCTCAGTTTTGACATTACCAATCCAACAATTTAACCTTAATTAAGCGACTACCTCTGTTATTCATACTCTTGTAAACAAAAATCAATAATTATCCAGATATAAGTAGTAATTCATCCGACATCATCTTTAATCTGGAACTTTTCACCAGTCCTGTGTATGGTTATTGTATGATTACCACTGTATTATATCATTTTTCCTGAAGAGTCATTAAATGTTTTTTCTTTCTTTTTTTAAGATTCATCCATGTTTGGAGCCAGTACTCTGTGTGTATACTGCGCATTGGTGCAATATGAAGGAACCCACCGTGTGTGGACTGTAATAGTGCAACTGTTACCGACTGGGCTGTGTGTGCAGGAACCCAGCGTGTGGACTGTGATAGTACAACTGTTACCACCCAGGCCATGTGTGAAGGAACCCAGCGTGTGTGGACTGTAATAGTGCAACTGTTACCACCCAGGCCCTGTGTGAAGGAACCCAGCGTGTGTTGACTGATATAGTGCAACTGTTACCACCAAGGCCCTGTGTGAAGGAACCCAGCGTGTGTGGACTGTAATAGTACAACTTGAAGTAACCCAGCCTGTGTAAGGAACCCAGTGACTGTTATGGTGCAACATAATTCAGCAACGTTGTGGTTATTATCAAACTCTAGTTAAACAAGGTGTAGGATCAGACTGTTACTCCAGTCTCCTGAAAACATTTGCCCCAGTGAAACAGCGAATTCTTCCCAGTCAAGTTATTTCCCCAGAATGTGGAATGTTCCTTTTGTAGATAAACCTCCTGTCCAAATAGCTCTTGGTGATGACAGAGGTTGTTTGCTGATGGGTTGAGGCCCTGTAGCTTCTTCTGCAGCTTCTGAGTCTACTATAGTGAAGCAAGAACCATGACCGCATCCTTAACATATCAAGGTAACTGTGATAACAAGGGATGTATGGGAATCTGGGATGAAGTGGATAGGTCTTTGTTCCCTGATCAGTTTGTAAAAATGAACAAATCCTTCTATTAAAATTCATATGTAAAATATATAACAAGCTGATTTAATTTGAACCTCAAAAGGAAGAAAAAAGTAGAATAATAATAATAAGAAGAAGAAAAAACATAACAAACCCAATAGGTCTTTCTGCTTGAGGCAGAAAACCCAAATAAAACTTAACAATAAATACCTAGAAGCAGTTAGCTAATCAAGCAGCATTTATCCGACATCATCTTTAATCTGGAACTTTTTACCAGTCCTGTGTATGGTTATTGTATGATTACCACTGTATTATATCATTTTTCCTGAAGAGTCATTAAATGTTTTTTCTTTTTTTTTTTAAGATTCATCCATGTTTGGAGCCAGTACTCTGTGTGTATACTGCGCATTGGTGCAATATGAAGGAACCCACCGTGTGTGGACTGTAATAGTGCAACTGTTACCGACTGGGCTGTGTGTGCAGGAACCCAGCATGTGTGAAGGAACCCAGCGTGTGGACTGTGATAGTACAACTGTTACCACCCAGGCCATGTGTGAAGGAACCCAGCGTGTATGGACTGTAATAGTGCAACTGTTACCACCAAGGCCCTGTATGAAGGAACCCAGCATGTGTGGACTGTAATAGTATAACTTGAAGGAACCCAGCCTGTGTAAGGAACCCAGTGACTGTAATGGTGCAAGATAATTCAGCAACGTTGTGGTTATTATCAAACTCTAGTTAAACAAGGCGTAGGATCAGACTGTTACTCCAGTCTCCTGAAAACATTTGCCCCAGTGAAACAGCGAATTCTTCCCAGTCAAGTTATTTCCCCAGAATGTGGAATGTTCCTTTTGTAGATAAACCTCCTGTCCAAATAGCTCTTGGTGATGACAGAGGTTGTTTGCTGATGGGTTGAGGCCCTGTAGCTTTTTCTGCAGCTTCTGAGTCTACTATAGTGAAGCAAGAACCATGACCGCATCCTTAACATATCAAGGTAACTATGATAACAAGGGATGTATGGGAATCTGGGATGAAGTGGATAGGTCTTTGTTCCCTGATCAGTTTGTAAAAATGAACAAATCCTATTAAAATTCATATGTAAAATATATAACAAGCTGATTTAATTTGAACCTCAAAAGGAAGTAAAAATGAACAAATCCTTTTGTTAAAATTCATATGTAAAATATATAACAAGCTATCCCACTATCCCCCTTGATTACGTGTCTGTATATTCTCATTTTAAGATGGGTTTCTTTCCCTCAGATCAGGGTTTAAGTGTATAGGGGTTATAAGCAGTGTCTACTAGCCATATTTATTTTTCACCTCAAAAATATGAAGTTAAATGAAGCAAGATCAATTGTGTTTTTATCCTACACATGCAAAAAAGATCAACAATATCATCATGTAGCAGTTGCAAAAAAAAATAAAAAAATATTGAGTCTTACACAACAGTTTATGTCCAAGTGTATATAGCTTCTATAAATCCAAACTCAAACAACCACTAGCACAAAACTCT
>CM037786.1:60248261-60289803 GCA_021229015.1 Solen grandis | reverse complement strand
CATTGTATCAGTGAGGTAAATTCCATAACCAAATAAATATTATATAATATGATAATATCCGCTATTTATGTACTATACTTTTACTCAGTTTTTGAGAGAAAAAAATCCCCTTTAAAGCATTTACAGCATTTTCAAAAAATACGGCGAGGAATGATAATGGTTTTCAGACTCTTATATCTAGGGTAGTCCTTTGTGTAGAGTATATATATGTATATATAAACCTGTTACATATGAAATAATCAAATAAATGATATGTGTAATTCCATACACTTTGTCTTGCTAATGTTTGCAACAGCAGGTTGAAAAACAGGGTGTCAATGAACGGTTAGGACGGGCATTTTGAGGCCCTGCAGTCAATTTCAACACTTTAAATGTCCTAGCAGCGTTGAGATAAGCGGCAGGGGCAATGTTTAGATATCTTAACAACGTGTGCATTAGAGCAAGGGCGCCGTGGTCCAGTGGGTACGTATCCGATTACAGATCAAAAGGTTGTGGGTTCGAACCCCGTAGGAGGCAAGAATTCTTCAAGACCCTCCCAGTCGCTAAATACTTGTTCAACCCAGCAAACATCGAAAGGGATTAGTCGTTAGAACTTGTTTCCCAATCGATGTGAAATAAATAAGCTTAAAAGATTAGAGCAAGCTTCATGGCCATATTTTACCCGTCTTAATTAGATTTTAATTTAAATGCCAGAGCAAAGCTTCTGGAATAAGTGAGGAAAAGGCAATACTTCGAGGCCAAAGAAGAAATAGTGCACTTTTCACCTGAAGTCCCGCCAGTCCGTCTCATGGGGATTTCTCATATTCTTTACAAAAAATAGCCCAACGTAAAGCGCCATATGGCAATAGCAAAAAAATCCTCCATACGTTATCATATTCGGTAAATAAGTAAATTATAAATGAGCATATCAAGTCGAAATAGGGCACCTAGATGCGGATGGTAATATGCCCTTCTGCGGTCAGGAATTTCTAGGCGCAAAGTACTTGTCCAACCCAGGAACTGTGGAGAGGGATAAGTATAAGAACCCGTTTCCCAATCGATGAAATACAATAATTTAAAAGAAAATAGGCCTGATCGTTTTTTAGGATGCAATATAGTATGGCCGGCTCAGATTACTGAGTGGTTAGAACTACAGCCTATGTGGTTTCGATCCCCGGCCGCGATATACCAAAGTTGTAAAAAATAAGTACCGGTAAAGTTCCCTTGCTTTGTGATCAGTACATAAGGGTAGTTCCAGGACTGGTTGGCCCGGTGTGAGGATAATGTGACTGGGTGTGGTGTGTGCCACAGGTTTACGGCATGATACTGCAGGTAGTTTTCTCAAGCAGAAATAGTGTCCAAATGATTAGAAAAAACTGTCGACGGGAATTCCATTAAACAAACACACACACAAAATAGTTTGCGGTATTACTATTTATTTAAAGTATTGTTTGTTTACTATTTCTGTTATAATATTGATAATAGTAACTAAATGACAAACAGTGCTTTACTATAAAAGCATTAGTACTTCATAACAGATTCATCGAAACTTATTTTATGTTGAAAGTGATAATTGACAGTCTCTACCTCTTTTATTTTTTGTCCGTTGCCATACAGTTAACAATACAAGGTATAATTTTATTGAGATGTCAACACTGTGCAAATAAAAATAATATTAATTAAAAATGCTAGATAATAGGAATATTAACTGTTAAATATTTTCATTAGATTTTTTATATGAATTCTCCATATTAAGTTTATGAGTCAATTTTATGAATGAAACATAATAAAAAGATATCTATACGTGTTCAGAATTCGACCTAGGCTGTTTGACACACACATACATGTTAACATGATTTTATATGCGCCCCACTTTTTATTTATAATTTACATGCGACGCTACTTTCAGCACTCTGATCAGCAACTAAAACGTGTCTTTCATCTGAATAAGATTGATATTTAAGGCATAATGATTCACGCAATTGATATTTAACTGTTTCAACCCATGAATAACAAAAAGGATTGATTCATGGTAATAATTTATTTTCTGATCAACATTAGCAGATAAAACCTTATCTGTCTGAAAGATACAATTTAGGTAATGTAAACTTATATAAGCATTCATATACAAAACTTCCATATTTGAAGACCTTAGCTTGGAAAAATAACAGTAGGTCGATAGGTCATGGATAAGGTTATTAACAGGTCAAAATTAAATAGTTCATACCCACACACAAAAAGATTGTGTCCTCAAAATCCGAAGGCCACAGTTTAAAAATTCAAACAAAAGTAGGTCACTGGATCAAAATTCCAAACATAAAACTGTACCTGTAATTGAATCGAATTAATTATTTAGGGGTTTTGTGTGCGCGCGTGTGTGTGTGTGGGGGGGGGGGGGGGAATTTACCAGGGTGGGTGTTAGCCCAACCAATACAGCCTTTGAGATATTAAGATCTATGATGTTGATCAAACTTGGCAGAGGTTCAATAGGCAATGTAACAAACACCATATCTTATAGTTTCTGTCATTTTTTTAAGTCTTTTCCCCCCGAAATTAATTCCATGTAAAATTAAGTGATTCGTAATGGCCACGAGGCCATGTTACACTCCAAATATCTTAATCCATGTGTTGTGGTTTTGGCAAGAACTTGTTTCCTATGTAAGTCTATGTCTAAGTCTATGTCAGTATGTCAGTATAAAACAAAGAGACCCCTGCGGCGGGCCAATTTGTACTAATGGGCAATGATTAGAGGTCCTCCAAGTAATGTAACTCATTAAATATCGCAACTCTAAGCATTGTGGTTACTATATAAGTTTGTGTAAAATTAATGACCCCTAAGTGGGGACAATTTTGACCGTGAAAGCTTACTACGAGCTCAGATGAACTAAATCAAAGCGCTGAGCGCACTGAAAGACTGCATGCGATCAAAAAATATGAGGAATGAATTATAAAACCTGTATTTTATACATATTGAAACTGTTTATAGATAAATGATTAACCACCTATAACTTTCTGATCAGTGCGTGTTTAAAAGTCTTCATAAATGTTAGAGAGTAAATTCAAGGGCAATAACTCCTTGTCAGCTGGGCCGATATCAGTCAAGAAAGAACTAATGAGTATGCTTGAGTTTAAACATATAATTTTTCAATTTTCCGATTTTCAAGGGCCATAACTCTACACCTATTATTCAAATATCTGTCATAATTAAACTTATAATTTCATGTTTCTAGTACATAGTAACCAAACCTTTATGTGTATTTGAAGACATCTGATAAAGATGAATTTACCATACAATATTTAATAAAATGAAAGTGCAGATACACATAAAACTACATCTCAATTTAAACCTCCAATGAACATTTAAGGAATGTCGCTCTAGAATTTGGCAGCGGACTTCAACCCCAGTGTCATAACTGACGTCATATGAATATCAAAAACATTGCATTTACATGAGAAAAACTCGTCCTTTTGAACTGCTGTACTTAAAGATCTTCTTTTTTTTTCAGCATTCACATGCGTACTGGAAAGTGATAACGATAACACCATAGCATGATTGCGCAAACGTGATGATGCAATTATGATAATGCGATAGGACAATAATGAGAACGCAATAATGATACCGGTACAGTACAACAGTATGATATTATGATCGTGAAAACGCGACAGCACTATGGTGAAACACGATACTACGTTGCATTATCATCATCGCACTATCATATTGTCGCGTTTTCATTATCGTTCTGTCGCGTGACCAGTATCATGCTATCGCGTTTTCGTCATCTTCGTATCGAATATCGCGTTTTATATCAACACATTCAATGACAGTAGCCCTAATGAGATTCTGGAGCTAACACTTAAGGTGATAAATACTCCCATACTGCTTCACAAAATTGCTCTCCACAAAGTGAAATAATATGATACAGTTAATGAAAACTATGACAATAACAGGGAGATCAAACCGAAACTTTGCAAAGCAACCTAAAATGTGCCAACATTTCATTGTGCACTCTGCTACCAATGGTAACATTTTGCAAAAAAGATACTATTGCTCTGAGAACTGGTAAAGGGGAGAATATTCTCCAAATGGTAATAAATTACTGAAAAAAAAAATAACAAAATTAAAAGTATAATTATTTACATCTGTGCTTAGCATAAGTGCAGACAAATAAGATTAAGAACATAGTAATCATTGAAATCCATCCTGTAGTAATTGAGAAATAGCGCAGACAAAGAATCAAGGGTTCAAACTCAGAAAACAAATGTTCAATCATAATATGAGTACAATATACACATCTGTGCTTGCAAGTGAAACTTCCTATGAAGTTTGAATGAAATCCATCCTGTAGCAACCGAGAAATAGCGTGGACAAAGAAAGCTCAAGAAAATCATCAATGGACTATAACTCAAGAATGTTTTTCTCAACCGTAACAAAAGCAAAATATGCACATCTGTGCTTACTAGTGAAACTTCATATGTAATTTGATTGATTCAATCCAGTACTTATTTAGAAACAGCGCAGACAAACGGATTTCAAGAAAATTCATCAGAAAAAAATCATTTAACTATAACAACTGTACAACATGCACACCTGTCTTTGCTAGTGAAATTTCCTATGAAGTTTGATTGAAATTCATCCTATACTTATTGACAAATAGCGTGGACAAGGAGAGCTCCAGAAATTCATTAAAGGGACATAATTCAAAGAAAAATCATCCAACCATTACAACTGTACAATATGCAAATATGTGCATGCTAGTGAAACTTCCTATAGATTTCGATTGAAATCAATCCAGTAGTTAATGAGAAATAGCATGGATAAACTAGAAATGTGTCCACAGGACATAGATGCCCCCACAACCGTTTTTTTGTTGTTGAATGATAGCATGTCAAGGACCTTCGACCAGTTTGACAAGGACTTCATACTAAAGGTTCCAGTGACTATGACCAAAATCAATAGGGTTCATCTACTGGTCATGGTCAATGTCCGAACCAGGTTTCACAAACCCAGGCTCTGCAGTTCTCCAGTTAATGATTAGACAAGGATTTCATACTAATGTATACAGTGACCTTTGACCTAGTGACCTCAAAATCAATAGGGTTCATCTGCTGGTCATGGACAATATCCCTACCAGGTTTCACAAACGCAGCCCCCCCCCCCAGTTCTCCAGTTAATGATTGGACAAGGATTTCACACTAATGTACACAGTGACCTTGACCTTTGACCTAATGACCTCAATATCAATAGGGTTCATCTGCTGGTCATGGCCAATGTCCCAACCAGGTTTCACAAATCTAGGCCCTCCGGTTCTCCAGTTAATGATCGGGCAAGAATAATATACTAATGTACACAGTGACCTTGACCTTTGACGTAGTGACCTCAAAATCAATAGGGTTCATCTGTTGGTCATGGCAAATGTCCCTACCAGGTTTCACAAGCACAGGCCCTGCAGTTCTCCAGTTTATGATCGGACAAGGATTTCACACTAATGTACACAGTGACCTTGACCTTTAACCTAGTGACCTCAAAATCAATAGGGTTCATCTGCCGGTCATAGCCAATGTCCCTACCAGGTTTCACAAACCCCAGTCCTGCAGTTCTCGAGCTAATGATCCAACAAGGATTTCACACTAATGTAAATAATGACCTTGACCTTTGACGTAGTGACCTCAAAATCAATAGGGTTCATCTTCTGGTCATGGTCAATGTCTCTACATGGTTTACAAACAGATGCCCCGTGGTTCTCCAGTTTATGATTGGACAAGGATTTCACATAAATGTACGCAATTACCTTGACCTAGTGACCTCAAAATCAATGAGATTAATCTAATGATCATGGCCAATGTCCGTACCAGGTTTCACAACCCATGCCCTCAGTTTTAAGGGACAAGGTTTTAATGACCTTTTTTCAAAACCAATAGGGTTCATCTGCTGGTCATGGCTAATGTCCCATCCAGGTTTCACAAACCCAGGCTCTGCAGTTCTCCAGTTAGTGGTCGGAAAAGTTTTGGTCGTACATACGGACGGATGTACAGACAGCAGAAATGCTGTATGCTGCCCATTTTTCAAGTGGGGGGCATAAAAAAAGCTACCGACCGACCTACACAGTGACTCCTATATACCCCCTCCCCACAAACTAAGTTTGTGAGAAAGAAAAAAAAGCATGCCGATCTGCCTCCTCCAGAACCTATTTTAAAATATATATTTTTCCTTTTCAAAATTGGTGTCCCACATGTTAGAAAACTATCACTGACCCTCTTTACATGTAAACTGGGTATTCATTGTTCCTTTAAGTAAAATAGAACAATCAAAAGAGAGCATCAGGCACATTTAAACTTCAATGTAACAAGTTTGTAAGTTGTACATAACTGTACCAATACAGAAATTAAAGACATGTATATTGAGTTTGTTACGTTTACGCTAATGTTGGTTTCAAAGAGAAGTAAGGATATCCACCTGTAATGGACTTTGCTATTGTAAGACCCAAAGTCATGGGGACTTAGAGAAACCCTTGAAAAACAGGACTTCTATTCCTTAATCCATATTTTTTTATAACAAATCTTCCATTCCATTTTACAGCCAAATGAACAATCACTTGCACCAGAAAAACAACATGTGAAAGAATATCTGTTGAAAACTGAATCTTGGATGCAGGTGCTCAATGTGGGATTCTAATATGGCAATAAAATGTAACAATATTTAAATTTTAATAAATAAACTACATGAAATTTGGAATAAATGTAAATGACAGAGGCCTGTGCTATGCTTTTTGAAATGTATATATGTAACTTTTCATGGAGTTCAATGATTCCTATCTGAAGAGGAATTTAAAAGAAGAAACACACATAGAGTCTGGACAGGTATTAAAATTATCATATAATTCCATTTGATGTGCAAAATGAATTTTAAATAATTGTTTTTTGTTTTTTTAAAGTGCTGGTATCATGGTTATCTTATGGCAACAACAGCATCAGCCTCACATGAATACAGTATAGTGACTTAATTATACTAGTTTTGTAAGACTAGTCTTAGTAAAGTGCCAAGGGCAGCATAAGCACAAAATTTTCAGAATTTCAAAATCAATCACCCATGATAATAACCATGTGAGCAGCAGTAAAATTTTATAGGTATCTATTTCATTCAAGTCAAAGGCTGATCTATATTAAAAGACTGTTGAAAACTCAGTCAGGGAATTCTAGCTATTTTTTCTGAAGTGGACCTTTGTCAGCATGTTAAAGCCATATTACTCTGCCTCTCTGTGGTATCAAGTCATTAGATAAGTGACATAATACAATGTCCCGAGTTATCATAAATTTCCTGGTACTTGGCTAACTGTTTCTTATATCTAGAAGACTAAATACAAGAATCAATTTAAATATTTGGTACCCAACTTTTAAGGGATAAACTTGCATACCATCCATCATAGAATTGTGATCAAAGTCTATAAAGTGATAGTGGGAATTTTATAGTAAATGCAAGCCTTTATAGACTTAAAGCAAAAGTGCCTATTACTCCACGTCAATGGATGCTTGCATCTGAAATGAGATCTCTTTAAGCATTTGACAGATCATGATTATATATTAATGATGGTTGGACTACCTTAAAGGTTAATCCATCTTGTTATAACATTTTTTAATTATCCTACAAATGCAGTTATAACTAAATTGTTTCTAGGTGGGAAAATGAAAACACTGTAATGAAAAAAATCTTCCTAGTAATTAAAAGACCCATCAACAGTATTTCAGTAAATTTGGGGACTATATGTACAAGAGTCAGATATTGTGCCGCCTCATGTAATATCACACCCAACAGACAAGTGACATTACCTGTTTACCACAACTCATCAAATTATCCTGAATCTCAAACAATGATGCTAAACCAGTTCAATTTTGAAGGACTATGGTATGTCATGGCTATGCATGAATTGAACCTACAACACCTGGGTTAGTGGAAGAATACTCTAGGTACTTGACCAACAAGACTGGCAGGATATGTCTGTAGGATTACAGTCAGTCAACAAGAATCATATATTCCAACAGATGTTTATTAAGGCCCGTGAGAAACATACTGTTTAACAAGTAAGATCTCAAGCCTTCAGCAGATGCCTTCAAATACTTAAAGTAGCCAAAATTATAATGTGTAAGCAGTATGGTAGCTTATAGTTGGTTGAGCTCAAAACATGTAAGTGCTGTGTCTCAGGTTCAAATCCTGATCTATCCGCACATTTTCTACACATGTTTATGTAATGTCCAAGTAGTTACCCTTGTCGCTGTGAGATCTTTGTAAGCATTCCAATAACTATATCTGTATGTACTGCTTCTAGTCCTTGGCTAAATGTAGGGCCGTTACAGTAATAATTCTCCGCTAATATCACACTTGGGTATATCAAGAACATATATTATTTTTCATGAACAAATTTCAAATATGGCTTATGAATGGATGTATATCATTAAACTGCCCAAAAGTAATTCTTATCAGAGAGATAATTGTGTCTGTGGTCTGGTGGTTCTTCAACCCTGTATGCTGGGGGGTCTGAGCTGGGTTCAATCTGGATCATGCTGATTTTTTTTACCTGGTAATATAACAGCCTGTTAGCAACCCTGAAGATTAGTCTGTAGAGCTGTTGCACTGTAAGCTGTAAGGTTTTAAATCCTGGTCTGGGTGCACATTCTTTTTTTCACCTACTTTTTAGTTACATTTGGTGCCAAACATGTGGCCATTTAGGTAAAATTCCGCTTATATATCAGCCTTTGATTTGTCAAGAACATAGCAAATTGTTCTGTCATGTCATCAATTCAGGTAAAAATTCCAAATGTAACTGCTAAGTAAGCGATTAGTGTCAGTGGTCTGGTAGTATGACCAACCTGTTAGATTCCAAATCCTTGTCTGGCTGTTCATTTTTCATACTAGGTAAAATAACTGCCCATTAGTAACCTTTATCAGCACTAGATTTTTATTAGCAATTCTGTATATCAGTCGCATTGTATGCCAAGGGTCCTGGGTTTGAATCCTGGTCCGGCTTTACATTCTGTTTCACCTGGTTACATTTGGTGCCAAAAAGGGGGGCCATTTCATTATAGTTCATCTGTATATATCGCCCTTCGGTTTTGTCAATAATATAGCAATTTGTTTAGAGCCCAATTAATTCAGAATATGAGCTAGGTGGATGTTATTTTCTATGGCCTTTAAATAATCCATAAAGTCATTAGAACAAGTGGCCATTATGAATTCATTCTCATGACCACTCTTACTTAAACCATTTGAGGGCTCATGGGTTCAAATCCATGTCTGGATTTAAAGTTTTTCTTAAATTGTTATATTACATTCATGCTTCTTGACTAAACTCAGTGTGATTCTCAGTCTCATACAATATCTATCATTGTTCATAAATATTCTAAATTAATTCATTGTTTGATCCAGTTATGCTTTATGCATATAGATCTACAGAAACCCTGCATAAATATAGCTCTAGTATAAACGAAAGCTTAAATAGTAACAGAAATCCAGAAAGTACGAGGACGAGCGACAGAAAAAAGATGAACAAATAAAAAAATGTAGATGTAGACACTACTAAATAATAAATACAAAATAAAAGGTAACAACATTGTTTTGAATCTAAAAGACAAGATCTAGCTGACTTTTATGGCGATAAAAAATAAAACAAATTTAAGAACAAATCAAATCGCAATGATAGGGAAAATCGATTATCAAATCGATCGGCCTGATAGATACTGTAATAGCCAGTTATCCAAGTTCTGTTACATCCGAAAATTGGTACAGTTTAATCTAGAGACAGAAGTTCAGTTCATTTGTAAATTGACTTACCTTTCATTTCATGCGTAACTTTGCTGCACTTCCCCATATGTGAGATAGAGAATAGAACTCCCTTAATTCAGCAAGCTTAATGTTTCATTCGTATTTATTAACAGTAAGCCATTATTTTAATCGCCAGCATTTGCTGGCACACTTCTTTCATTTTGACAGCAGCCGCCATTTGCAACTTTTGGATATAGCGCACTAATTTATGAATTTTATAATTTTAATCTCTTTAGGGTAAATATTTATTGTTATTGATACATTTGTTTAACTTTTGTCCAAGTTAAATGAAGATATGTATTATTTACATTGTTACAGAGTATTATATTTGTTATTGTAAATCCTGTCAAGCACTATTTATTGTCTAATTTGGTGGAAGGCTGGCAGAAAACTTACGTAGTTTAAAGCTGTATTTCTATATGTGTAATGGACAGATATTCTATGAACTTTGGTTTAAGTTTTTCTTATTTGATAAGGACTATGACTCATTATTTAAAAGAATGCATTTATTTGTTTTGATGACGTTATTGTAAGATTTCATTGGATGCTGGCCCTAACCGAAGTACCTACTTGAAGCTGCCAGCATTGCTGGATTCGAAAGAGACTTTCTGATTGGCTGAAAGCATGCCAGCAGCTTCGCCAGCATCCAATCAGTACAAAAGTGAGAGCGCGTCAGCATGATCATCAGTTGCAACTTTTCAACCCGCGACCTTCAAATTCCAACATTACACAATAATGAACTTTCTGCCAACTTGTAATCTGCCTGGCGGCTTTAGAATTCCTAAAGGTATCAGAATTAACATTTAGAAATGAAGTATTATAAATAGGCAGATTTATTTAAACTCTACTTTTAATATCTTTTGATAAAATTTAGTAAACAAAACAATAATATAAGATATGATAGCAAGCAACTGATCACGTCTGACGCACTAGCACTTAAACCTTAATTTATGTAAATACATGAGATAACTGCGGTATATTATAAAAAATAAAGAATAAGTTCAACCGCAATTCCTCGTCAGTCGTTAATTGTCAAACTTTTTAAAAATCAAGCTTAAATACATTCGTCGTTAGGAGTCAGTTAAGCTTTTAAGCGCTTAACTCCAGTTTTTTAAACCTTCCGTCTAGACGCACAACTTCAGCACATCACAACAACAGAGAACAACAAAGACAACATATATATAGACATCCACATTTTTCTTACATTCATAATAGAGATTTTCCAACATGAACGAAGTCTAGACTTAAGGTCTATAAGCAGTACTTAGACTTTATATCCAGATTGTCTAAACACCTGAACGCCATCCTGACACAAAGCGACGTCGGGTGTTTACAATACTGATTTTCAAATTACTGCATCTTTCTTAGTAATGGATAGGTTCTCTTCGAACTTGACTGGAAACTATGTTCTTTCATTCCATTGTCATTCACTATCAACATAGTTGGTGGGGTGGTAGTTATTAGAAATGACGAAATACAAGAAAAACCGAAATGTATATAAGAAAGAAACCGAAATACACTTCTTACTTTATAGCTATACATCTTTAACTAAAAAAGATGAATAAAGCTTCGAGATTTCATAACAGGTTTGATTCAAATTATATCATATGTTGTTTTTTTTTTTTTTTTTTTTTTAAGTTCTGGTGAAATTTATGCTTTTATTTTGGCGGTACCAATATGATTTCAGTAATTCTACAATTACATTCGGTATACCAAAAGTAGACCTAACTTGACAGATGCCGCTTACGTTACATGTTCTAAATAAAATACTGTAACGTATATACTGAATAGAGAATTACATTTTGTCTAGTGCTGAACGAAATTTTGAAAATATTGGAGTTTCCTCTCTGAACTAGTTTTAACCTCAGAACTTCTTCTGCGTAGTAATACTACGAAATGTTAAAATTGACGTGCCAACTGTCGTCAGTCGATCTGAGAGTGTGGTTCTAAAGACTGCTTGCGCATGCGCATGCAGTCTAAAAACGAAATAATCGATGATTACACGTGTCGCTATTCAAACACTTCCCTATATAATGCATCTCAGTGTCCCCAAAGGTTTATCACCAACTAGACACTGTGCTTAGGTTTTAGAAGGTAAGTCTTTGAATCTTATTATTCTATTCAGAAACAGCATTATCTTGATGCGTCTTTTATCAAAGTCGCTTTGTTTCTTTATATACAATAGGTTATATCATTCTAACTTAATTTTAAAATATATATTATCTGATTGAGTTAATGTCCCACCGACATTGTTTAAGAACTTTACATGTGATCGGCAAAGGGGTTCCTCAGTGTGATATCACATAGATTGGCCATCCAGTCAAATTATCTTGACACTGGACATAATCTGGTACTACCTTTATGTGCTGAGCACCAAGCACTACAGAGAAATATCAGAAAAAATGACTCTTTATTTCGTTTCCTTAACTGCTTTTAACTGCTCTCTATACAACTACTACTTCACAGAGTTAATCCACCACAAAAAGTCATCAGCGGGTTGGTTAAGTTTTAAATATTCATCAGTTTTAATACCTGAAGTGGAATTTTAGATGGGTAACACTGTTGAACTTGCAGACTGATGTTTCACTTTTAAACCAATTAAAATCTTTTCCAAAGGGGTTAAATGATAGGATTATTTAAGTCACAGTCATGAAGTTTTAGACACATATTAATATAATTCTTAGGATGATCCTAAGATAATAATATTATCAAATTAGTTTCTGCTTTTGCCGCTAGGAAGCATCAAAATACACGTTTGTTTGTAACTCAGTACTCTAAAGTATGATTTAAATGCGATTTGTGTTTGCATCATGTTCCCTGTTGACCATTTAAATATGATACGACATAAGTTCGGGTATGGGAAAAATTTTGCGCTAGGCTCGAACCTTGCCAAAAAGCATGCAAGGCAGGGTGGGTCTACGGAAAACATATCCATTTTTGTTTGAGGTGAGAAAGCAGTATGTTATTTGTTGCATATGATTTGCAACACATTTGCTGACAAAATATATAGTGTGAAATATTTAGGTCATGCACGGATTGTCCTCTGCAAACGGTCAAACTTCACCAAAAAATCGGAATAATCAAATTTTCTTCGTTTTTTATGAAGCTCCTGGTAATATTTTTAAGTCAGTTTTAATGAAATCTTCACAAATTTTGTCGTTTAATGTTTCAAAGAATGTGACAAGTTCAAATTTTGAAAATTTGCAAAGGTCAAGGTCGTTTTTCGAATATTGGCTATTTCTTTTACCTTAAATAACTCGGAAACGTAAACTTTTTTTTATTTTTAGTGCTTTGGGTGATCTCTCAGAATATATTCAGATTGTACTGATAAGGGTTTAAACAGTACAGAAATGGCGGGAAAATGAAAAGTGTTGGTATCCCTATTGTTTTTAATTGGTTAAAAAAAAAGATTTTTTTTTTTTTGTAAACAAGAATAAGAACACGATTTGTAGCCGGAACGGTATGCAGATTATTAAAATCTGATCAGGCATAACATTAAAGGGAGGAAATGAAATGTCTCATTTTTTATTGCTTTTTTACGTTTTTTAGAGGTTTAAGCTTCAGTCTTCTGACAGCTTTTCAAATTAAGTGGATAGTGGATACATATAGTATGCATAATGTATGAAATGTTCTATACTTAAATGCCGTTCCAATCATATTTAGCTTTTAAAATTATGACTTCGTATCAGAAAGTTATATACAAAATGACGAATTAAGTGAACCCATTTTTTTTGTTAGGCTTTCGCCTCTTCCAAGGGCAAACGATAAAACATTTTATCACATAATCTGTACTTAAATCTTAATGTCAATATATTTTAATTTTTTTTTTCCGCTATGGGGTGCTTTGCATGTAATCTGTTTATTGCTTATATCTCGGGATTTTGAAGTCCTATTTCAATGTTTTCTGCATTCTGTTTCTTGCTGATAATTTTGCCTAAGATGAAATAATTAAGTGTTTGAGCTAATCACATTTAAAGCTGCTTTGGGGTTTTAGCCCCCCCCCCCCCAACTTACTATGTGTCACTGCGTGCATTCACATGCACCACAGGAATGCCTTCTTGAATCTAGATTGAATCGCATAAAGGTTGAAAAAATGGTATCAACAAAGTCGGAATTATTATAATGTTATTATAATACTCTTATGTTTCCCATTCATTGTATATTTTATTATGTTGTCACTTAACTATTTCATTCAGAATTTCATTTCTATATTTTTCAATTAAACTGGACTTATTGTTAAGCCCATTTCTTTCATGTCACATAATGTTTACTAATTTTCTAAGTTTAAGAAGAAACCCTCCGCATAAATACACCTGTACAGTAGTTTTCTGATTAAATCTGGGCACCTTACGGAAAGGTTAATGTCAAGGACCGAGTAGATTCCGGATTATACCGATTCTGATTTACCTATGCTATTCTCATCTTTATTCTTTTCTGTTGCAAGTGTTGTGAGTATATCTATGTGATTTAACTCAGGATAGCAATAAACATGCGTTGGAAAACATAACATTTTTAGGTTGTTTTCAAATGAACAGCTGTTGCTCGATAATACCGGTGACATCTTCCTAATGCGAGATTTGATAAACACTCTGACTGTTGAAGTTCAGTGGGAGATCATCATTGCTAATTATTTTGAGATAAATACTGGCTACATATGTGCATGCGGTCAAAATGTTACTCAATCAACATCAGATAAATGAGAAGCATGAACGACGGATTTTGGTGAAAATATTAAAGATATTTTGATAATGAAATAGTTTTCTTTACTTTTAATATTTTTTAATATGAAAAACATCTATTGCAAAGTAAGACCAAAGGCAAAATTGATAATTATCACATATATTTTGCAGTTTTCATATGCGATAAACATTTCTAGCTCCCTTTAAATTTAGAGGGAATTTTATCCGATATTTAAGAAATGTGAATGCCTAACTTTAAAGAGCACATATATGTAAATATATACACACGATAAGAATCTTTGAAGACATAATGACCACATGCTTTAAACAACACTGTCTTTCTTTTTAAGCCAAATGTGGCTGGGTCATTTTGAATTCATATGGTTTAAAAAAATCGAATCGGGGGAAAGTTTATTCATGTCCTTGTTATATAGGAAAAGACAATGTCTCATCAGTAGTATGATGCTTTAAACTATCCAGTAATGCGATGTCTCTCATTTAAGGTGAGAAAGGACATAAGGTGTATTTGTTACCGATTGAATACTGGTGTGGCGTTTTTAAACTCTACCCGTGATTCCGTGTGAATGAGATGCGCACGTGCATGCACAATTAATAAGTGGAAGTTTTAGGCATGGACGATTGTTTGGGTATGGATAAGAGGCTGTAAGACAATTACCGCACGTCTGGGTATGCAAATATGAGATAACGATAATCTGAGATAAATCTGAGATAACTTTCCGTTTCTCTTTTACCCCTCGAACTCTCTTGTCCATTTTTTTTTTAAATAAAAGAGTACGAAGGACATCCATCGCCAAGAGTTTTCTACATTATCTTTATGAATATAACTTGTTAAAGCCATAGAGTGAACAAACAACATGGTATAACGGCAACATGATAAAAGTGATTATTATATCGGTTAGGAGCTGATTAAATGGAGGTGTTTACCGGGGTGTCTTGACATCTCAAAAGTTAGGATTCTCCATCGAGTTCAGTCTTTACATATACAGTGCCTGGCTTCTCGCTGTAGAAACTTTTGTGTAATTACTTCTTGAAAAGAATATGAAAACGGATAACTTTTTTGTATTCATATGTAGACATTCCTTGTACGCATTGTGTTTGTATTAATATGTTTTTAGATTTCTCTGCTCCTTTTAAATTGCATTCTTCCGTGAATAGGCTTAAAATGGAATGTACAAAAAATATTTCTAGTTTACATTTGAGACTATTTTCTGAAAATATATGACTATGATTCTAAAAAACAACAACAACAAAAAACAACATAAAAAAAACAACAACAAACAAACAAAATTATTAAAATCTTTGTTTTAAACTTATCATTTATTCCCAATTTTGTATTATATACTACTAACGAGGACTCAAGAAGACGTCATTTGTAAATAACAATATTTTTGTTGTTGGTTTGGACTTTTTTTATTTTGTAATCGATAACCAATGACAGTTTATTATATTTGAAATGAATATTTTGATAGATTCGGGAATATATTTAATATAAATGTCTCAGGGTGACAAAAATGTGCCGGGACTAGAACCTGGGGCTTTTTGCATACAGGGTGAATGATTTTCCGCTTTTACACATCTGTCTTCCCCTTTGTGAGTATGACATGAGAGGCTTCATTTTTCTCACAACAACTTTTTATGTTTGCGAGAACTGGATACTCCAGGATTAAAACCAAAATAATGAACTGCATAATACACAAGTATAAGTTATTTTACATTCGTATTATGTCACAGACGATGTGGCTCAATTGTTGAATATGTATACAATGCTTCAGCTTCGAAATATTTCACAAGTTGAGAAGTAGATCAGTCGTTATCATGATGGCGCTCTTCCAGCTGGTTCTTGTTCTTTCTGGTCTTCAAGTTGTATCGACGAAAGCTAACTGCAACGTTAGCGAAATAGATACGATGAAGGACTTTGATCTCTCAAAGGTAAGTTATTTAAAAATACTAATTTATGAATTTTGGCCTATGGTTGTTATATGTAATTGCTCTCGTGGGTGATTGTAATCGTTCATTTCCTGAATGATTTTGTCAACAGCTAACGACATTTTTTTTATTATCTCAGTATACAAGTACTACTCTCTAGCATAACTCTTTTAAAAGTTATTTATTTCTTTATTTAAATATTGAAAGGCAAAATCCCAATTGCAATAGTTTTAATCGTTTGCATATCAGCTTCACGATTATTTTTCCTTCTGATCTAAAAATGTCTTACAGCGCACATGCAATATTGATACTTAATTACGTTTGTCGTGTCATTCGTGCTAGACTTTTATAACAAATGTGCTTTGTAATTTGATGTTCAAAATGCATCTATATGCTCCACATGCTTTTAATTTTTGAGGTCCAAAGAGGAGTATTCTCTGGAACACATGTGTTTACGGGTTCATATACTTATTACACATTTTCTTATATTTAACGTGTTACATACAACTTTTTATTACCCCGCGTCTTGCACGTGTAGTCTATAATTTAGTATATTGTGTTAACTCAAACAGTTGGATTTTAAATGCATTTGATGAAACTCATTTTGAAAATATGTAGTATGCACTGTTGTGTTAATAATATATGAGACATAAACACACAAAACCATTATAATCAGCCATTTTTTTTAAACTATGTTCTTGGTGTAAGATAACAAATAATCCGAAACAAAGAAAATAACAACAAAATAATGAGAAACTAGAAGTCGTTTGTTTAAGATACAAACGAAGCGGCTTTCCGTTTGCTTATTTATAATTATACTAGAGCCAGAAAACCTTTACGGATAACTTATTGCATTTGCAATCACGGCTTTCTGCAAACCTGAAGAAAATGACAAATACATGTATGTCTTCCTATCGATTTTTTATGTTTTCTAAATGTTTAACGGTTTCTTTTTCTAAATCTGTAAAAATAAGCAAATATATAAAGCAAATGAATAGTTGAAAGTTTCAAGACGTTTATAACGTTAATTACATAGAAATAAGAAATTATTTTCATTATTTTGCTTACACCTCTGCCTTTGTTTCCATGTAATTTTGCAAATGTAAAACTCAATCAATTTAAAGGTTGAAAGTCATCGATTTGAAAGTTTTTTTCCCTCTTTTTTACAATTTCAATTGTGGATCAAATTGCCATGAATACATGTTAAGTCATATGCTTACAAAGAAAAAGATATTAAATAAAGAATAAAAAAAATCAATAAAAAAAAAATATCAAAAAAATCGATTGAATAACGTAAGAAAACAATTCTTAAGGATAGTATTATCTTAAAATTTTCCTGTTTTTCTCTATCAGTTAGAGATAAGAAAGATTTCCTCAACTCTGATCCTTATCAATGACCATTTAACAATTAATTAAGTTCTTTTCATTATTATCATTAATAAATGAAAATATAAGTACAAATTTCATTAAAGCCCTTAAAAGTATGTATAGCGTTTTGAAAGCGTGTGTAAGACATAAATCCCAATTATCCCAATATTTCGAATCAAGTATCGGTGTTAAACAAGGAGAATTTTATTTTTCCTTAACGATATAATTACAAGTTTTGATACTAATATTGATGGGTTATTTACATTAGAGGAAACCAAGATCTTTATGCTATTGTTCACAGATGATGCAGTACTTTTTGCCCATACCCCTCAAGCACTACAATCACTCCTAAACAATCTACACACCTATTGTGAGAAATGGAATCTTAAAGTTAATACTAAGAAAACTAAAATAATGATTTTTGAAAAAGGTGCACAATCAAATGATAACTTCATATACAATAATAATATATCAGATAGAGTTGACTCGTTTAAATACCTGGGTATTAATTTATTTAAAAATGGAAACTGGTATCGATCACAGAAAAAACTGGCTTCTCAATCACTTCATGCATTACACAACCTTTTTGTCATTTACAACCAACTCGAATTAAATATAAGCGATAAATGTAAACTTTTTCACAGTTTAGTAGGCTCAATTTTAAATTATGGTTCTGAAGTTTTTGGATATCACGAAGCAAGAGATATTGAATTAGTACATGGAACATTTTTAAGGAGAGTACTTGGCGTTAGAAAAACTACAAACCTTGAATGCTTATACGGTGAATTAGGACGTTATCCTATGAAAATATTTAGGAAAATCTCTTTGATTAAATATTGGGTAAAAATTCTTCAATCTGATAATAACAGTTTTATTAGGAAAATTACAATATGCTAAAAGAAGACACTTCAAAAAATAATAATTATAAAGGGTTGAATTGGGCTTCACAAGTAAAGAAATTACCGGAAAATATAGGGATGCTGAACATTTGGATAGATCAAGACCAGGGAATTATAAATTTTAAGGAAATAAAAAAAAGAATCATTGATACTTATACACATGATTGGCATTTTTCAATTAATAGTTCAAACAGACTAGAAACTTATTGTAAATTTAAATAAAAATTGAATTGTGAAAAATACCTTGATATAATAAGTATTGCTAGATTTAGAATAGCCCTTACCAAATTCAGAGTATCATCACATAACTTAGAAATAGAAAGGGGCAGACATCATAATATACCAAGGGAATAAAGATTATATAAAAATTGTAACATGAATAAAATAGAAAATGAGTATCATTTTTTACTAGTATGTCCAACATTTTCTAATTTAAGACAAAAATACTTTAATAAACAATACACTCACTGGCCAAATAAGTATAAATTCAATAGAATTGTGACCTCTTATTCGAATAGATCATTAAATTATCTTGCTAAGTACATATACTTTGCTGAGAAAAATAGAATATAACTTACTATAAAATATTTAATAACAGGTTCATATGTATTTTAATTAAAACGGATTCTGTTATTATTTATATACCATGCAAATATTGTTGCTGTATTTTTTTTCTACAGGTATACACAATCTTATTTGAAATTTGTTGGAAAATATCTATGTTTATACCCCCCTCTCTTTTTTGATTTTTTTATTATGTTTTTTCCATTGCTTTTCACGCATGCACGTATTTATGTTTACCATTGTTTATGGCTATGAATATGCATATTGTTATTTTATGCGAATAAAGATACTGAATATATATATATATATATATTATTATCATTATTTTTTATTTTATTATTTAGTTCAATTATTGCCCTAGTATCGATCCTGGTAACGATAATGAATTTACAAAAAATATACATTCATAAAACAAGCCTTTAACATAAGGCGTAACTCTTTATTTTCATAGTATTTGTACAATAATGTTACCTATTTGTTCCTGTCTATCTTAATATCCGTTTAAAAGTCATATTCTCACTATTATGTCATTTTGTGTAATTCCTTACCATAAGTGTGTATATATGTGTGTGTATAATTATGTGTGTATGTATGTATATGTATGTATGTATATGTATGTATATGTTTGTGTGTATGTTTATATCTGTATATGTATATATATTTTAGATTTTATATATAATATTTAAGTGTATTTCATTGGTTAACTTTGTATTTACAAATACTGGTGATCTACATTTACTTATATGTAAAATAGTGATTTATCTATTTATTTTCTATATGTTTAACCTGTCCATTTGCATGTTGAACATTTAAATCTCGAACTATATTGCACTGATAGTTGCTAATCGTAGTTATTTGAGTGATGTTGTTCAACTCGGTGATATCGTTTACCTATTATACAACGTGATATTATATTTGTATATATACCGGTAGTTCTGTTAAAAATTTGACACTGTCTGTTTAGGTGACATATAGGCCCATTGGGCCGGGTGCCATTATTATTACCATCTGTGTTGTATATTTGTATATTGTATAATTGTATGCACATGTCACTATAATAAATAAATAAAGTACTTACTTACTTACTTACTTATACACCCTAAACGATTATTTTAATCATGCAGTGTATTTGATCATGCGGCATCCTAGGTGTTATATTGTTTCGCCAGCAGTTGCCAGGTGTTAGATTAGATTACGTAACTTCCCGTCATAAACCGGTGGGGGTTGGATTAACCCATTCCCACAAATAGGATTTGGATTCAAGATTCAAGATTCAATATATTTTATTAAGCAACGTAAACTTATACAAGTTTCTGGTTGCATACAATGAACATAATATCATATAGTAAAATCATGGTCAAGACAATGTTACAATGTTATTAAAAATGAATAATTCGACCTGTTCATGCTACACTGACAATATATATCAAGAGGATGGAACACAGTAAATGTGTTGTATAGTGAATTAAGCAACAACAATAAATAGCAGTTAAGAAACAATTAATTTTCAAAATGGAACACCAAAAAATATGTTGCACAGTTAATTTATCAACAAAGTAATTACAGTAAAGTGAATATGCTTACTTAAATAGACATTAAATATTATAGGCAAACATGTACATGTAATCATATATATTTTTACACTTACCGAATAAGTATTATGAAATATTGATAACCATAGAATTGCGCCTAGAAAATGCCTGGTATAAAAATTTCCCCAATTTAAATAACTCAGTCTTATTAGATGATTGCATTAACTGACAATATTTTATAAAACTAGGTCTATTATAATAATATTTTTTTATATACTGGATACGTAAATCTCTATAGATACTACACTTAATTACAAAATGAAATTCATCTTCGATATCACCAGAGTTACAAAGTGTACAAATTCTCAAATTACGATCTATTCTATTATTACCATGACGACCAGATTCAATCCTAAGAGGATGAGATGACAAACGGAGTCTTGATAAAACATTTCTATATTTTTTGGGTAAATTTTCTAGGTAATCTTCATATTGGAAATGTAACTTAAATGTCTTATATGACAACAAAACATTACTTAAATTAATGTCGCTAAGCCATGACTGAACAAACATGTTAATAGCCCTATCCTTAAATTCCAGGTAAAATTTATCCATATTAAAGTTTTCTGGATTTGACCATACACATGAAAATCCATGAGAATCAAGAAGCGCTTTAACATTGCTGGCCCAATTTTTTATCCCCATATTGCTTTTCTCAACCATTATTTGATATAAATGTCTAATTATTATATTATCTGAATATAGAATTTTACCCCAATATTTAATTATACGTACTTGTCTATTAATAAAAAGTGGGTATCTACCCAACTCTCCATATACCCCAATATTACACGTGCTTGATTTAACGTTTAATAATTGTTTGCAAAATTTTAGATGAATCCTTTCTATCACTTTCGATTTACCAAAACCCCACACCTCAAAGGCGTAACATAAAATAGAACTAACAAATTCATCAAACAACTGACACATAGTTTTAGGCTTTAATGGAAAATTTCTAGTATAAGTAAATAACGTATTCAGTGCTTTTAATCCTTTACCTGCTAAAGTTTCATGATTCATAGAGAAATTGCCAGTATAATTAAATGTTGTACCTAGATAATTAAAATTATCCACAGTTTGAATAGGAGAGTCATTATATGTCCATTTTTCATCCACCCGCAATTTACCCCTCTTCCTAAATACTACTATTTTACTCTTATCAGGATTGACTTTAAGGCCCCACGAATCACAATAAGTATTTAAGAGATTGAGACTGTTTTGAAGATCAGCAACTGTTTTCCCAAATAAAACCATGTCATCAGCAAATAACAATAGAATCAGAGATAAATCGTAAAATGTAAGGCCTGCACCAATTTTATCCATTAAACACAATTCTAAGTCCTCGAGGAAAAGAGAAAAAAGTATCAGCAAAACGATTTCACCCTGCCTGAGGCCGATAGAACACTCAAAATAGTCAGAAAATGAAGAACAACCCCTAATACAAGATTTAACCTTAGAATACATATTCCGAATAACATTTAACAGCTTACCCGATAATCCCATACCATACAATTTATACCAAAGTCCGTTTCGATAAATGCTATCAAACGCTTTACTAAAGTCAATAAAAGCGCACGCAAGTCTACCGTTTTCACTGAGTATATTTGAAATAACTGCATTTAAAACAAAAATTGCGTCAATAGTTGAACGACCCCGTCTAAAACCAAACTGTGCATCGCTAATGATATCGTTATTTTCCGCCCAATTATTGATTCGTTTATTTAATATACCGGTAAATTTTTTAGAAAAACAACTTATCAATGTTATACCTCTATAGTTATTAACATCAGCGGGATCATTTTTTTTAAATATGGGAACAATAATTCCCTTCATCCATTCATCCGGGAAGCATCCACTGTCTAAAATGCCATTAAAAACATCAGCTAAATGAGAAGATAAGATATCACATGATTCGAGGAAATATTCATTCAGTAGATTATCCTGAGCGTAAGCTTTATTTCTCTTTAATGAACGAACAACCCCCTCAACCTCTGATACAGTTATAGGCCCATCTAACTCCTCAAAACAGCACGTTGGATCATCAAAATTGTGTGTATTACAAAAGTTTTCAGCATCAGCATTTTTAGTATCCGGTACATTTATATATAAATTCGAAAAATACTCATGGAATTCCTCAATATTGATTTCCTTATTTAAAACTGTATTTTTCTTACTAGAAAAATATTTCCAAAAATCTCTTGGTTTCTGATGATGTAGACGTTCAATAGAACGCAGTTTATTTAACTCATATTTCTTTTTTGTCTGTTTTACAAGAGATTTATAGCACTTGTTTAATTTACATTTCAACTATTGTCCTTATTCATGCATGTATTATACCTGTCTACAGCAGACATATATTTCCTCTTTGCTTCTATACAATCTGTGTCGAACCAATCTGCTTTTTTGCTGAAAGAGTGTACTGTTTTAGGTTTATCATTACATAATATTTCGTGACTAAACAAAGGTTCCGCAACACTTTTAATAATCTCAGTAAATTTCGAAATACAATCATTCACTCCCTCTCTATTTGAAAAGTCAGCATGAAAAGACAGATCATTGAACAGTGGCAGTTTAGAAATCAAACCCGCTCTAAATTTTGACCGATGTTTCTCATCCCATTTAATACAATATCGTGTGTATTGACTATCTCCACAATCCGTCACTGTATTGCATAATACTCTGAAGCCTAGCAGGGCATGATCGGACCATTCACAAAAAGGTTCTACCCTGAAATCCGCGACACACCCAAAATCAGAATTCTTGATCAATAGGTAATCGATAACGCTCGCCCCCATTGGTCCCGCGTATGTATAACTCCCGACGTTATGATCACTACCCAATCTACCATTGGCTATACGCAAATTATTAGACAAACAAAGGTCAATCAATTTCAAACCCTGAGAAGAATAGGTACTATCCATTGACATTCTTTTCATTTCTAAATCTGGTGAATATTCATCATCATCGATATTATAATCTGATGTATCATACATTAAGTAATCTCGCTTGCCGCCAACGCGAGCGTTCCAGTCACCCGCCAATAATACCCTACCACGTGACTCAAACATATGTATATCGGAAGGGAACGTGTTTGCAACCAGGGCAGACCCAGATCAAGCGTGTTGCTTAGACGCTACCAAACTGTAGTTATAATAATGAGAGTAAATTATACATTATCAAAACGCCACCTAAAGTCTATTGGGTAAGAGTAAAGATCTAATTTATTTGGCAAATTCATTCTATAAGCCCAGAAATTTTGTCACATGAACATAATTGCTTTAATTATGACCCTTATATTATTTATAGAATATCTGATTTAATCAGTTAAGTAAACATTCAAACTAATAAAGAGAATTAATACCGATAATAATGATCAAATACCTATAAAATGTCAATAATACATTTTTTAAAATTTTATTGGATTTTAACGGATTACGTTAAGAATAGGTGGCTCTTATACGTTGTATATCAAATATGAATATATAGTGAACATTTCTAGAGGAATATAAATGGGCAAAAAGGACAATAACATAGACAAAAGGAAAAACTATTTCAGAAAATTTCAAAATAGAAGGACAAAACGTAGAAGTGGGGATGTAGTTCTATACATAAACGAGAATATATTGGGTGGAATTACTGTTATTAAAAATCACTGATAGCATTATATGGATTAAACATGACAAACAGTTTTTTTGGCTTTGAGAAAGATATATTCATAGCTGGAGCATATATCTGGGTAGAAAACTCTCCTGGTTACGGGATAGTTAATGTAGACTACAAAATGGCATTGATAATTATCAAGAGAAAGGGAAGGTTGTTATCTGTGGGGACCTTAATGCCTAACTGGTAATGGGTCGCGTAATGATTTTATAGTCTGTGACACAGCCATTGATTACATTGATAATGTTGATTATATACCTGATAATCCCCTGCCGAGAACCTCCATGGATACAGGCTGTAATGTGCATGGGCTGAAGCTTCTCGATCTTTGCAAGTCTACGTCACTGCGCATTGGAAATAGTCGGCTGCGAGGTCATTCACCAACGCTAATCAAATGGGATCAAGCGTAATTGATAATGTTTTGCTGCAAGAACAAGATTTCCACCTGTTAAATAGTTTCCAAATACAAGACTTTAATTAGTGGTCGGATCATGCACCGTTAGTATCACTGTAAACACTGGCACTTTAGGTAGTGATGGCAATGGAGAATCATATGAACGAGAGAAATGCTCTTGGAACATGGCATACCAAGACGAGTTTCTTAAAGCTGTAACTGCGAAATTGCCTGACCTTAATAACATTGTTCAAAATATTGAAATAAATAATAAACAATCTGTAAATGATACTATAAACCGCTTTGTTTCTATAATTACAGAAGTAGCCGACCAATTGTTTTGTAAAACGTTCGTATGTAGCAAAAGCAGGGTACTTATGTTGGCCATAAACATAGTAAACAGTCAGACTGGTTTGATGAGGAGTGTTTTCAAGCTAAATATAACTATAGAAATGCTCTTCAGCAATATAATGTTGATAAATATGACGAAAATCGAATACGCATGTGTTTAGCTAAAGCAAATTAAAAATCAATTATAAGAAAAAAGAAAAGTAATTTTGAACGTCATAAAATTAAACAGATAGTAAAATTAAAGCACTGTAAGCCTAGTGATTTCTGGAAACTTTTTATTTGTAAGAAAGCAAAACAAGGAATTATATCGCTTAATGAGTTCTTCAATTATTTTTCCCAATAACAAAGTGACCTACCTACTACACTGGATCCCGATTTTGAACAATTTAATGAGAATGATCCATGTGACCCTATATTTGAGGAACTAGATGCTAAGATTACTACTGACGAAGTTAGGTCTGTTATAAAATCATTGAAGCGGAGCAAAGCGTGTGGTATTGATAGACTATTAAATGAGTATTTCATTGAAACATTTCACATAATTTCAGGGCATATCACGGACATTTTCAATGCTGTACTAGATTCTGGACATTTTCCTGACAGATGGTCACAGGGTATTATAGTTCCGATTTTAAAGAAAAATGATCCAAATGATGTTAATAACTATAGAGGCATCACCTTAGTTAGTTACATGGCAAAAATATTCACTGGTGTTCTTAATAACATGGGCAGAATTCATGGGCAGAAAAATAAAGTATACTAAGTGATGCTCAATTTGGATTTAGAGCAGGTCGTTCGACAGTAGATGCAATTTTTATATTAAATGCTATTGTGCAGAAAATTATGCAAGAAAAAATAGGCTATATTTGTGGATTTGAAAGAAGCCTTCGATGGTACATATTTAAATGGTTTATGGTACAAAATACATAAGATGGGTGTTAATGGTAAAATGTTAAATACAATTCATAGCATGTATAATAAAGTAAAATCATGTGTACAGGGAAGTAATACTTTGATTTTTTTAGTGTGCATTTGGCCTTAAACGAGGCGAGGTTATGTCCCCTGTGCTATTTTCCCTATTTATAGATGACTTGGAATTATTTTTGCAAAATGATATATTGTATGGTCTGTCAATTGATGATATAACCTTAATTAGGACTTTCTGCCTAAGGCAGAAAGTCATTGGGTTTGTACTGTTTATTGGTTTGCCTAAAGCAGAAAGTCCTGGGTTTTAGACTTTCTGCCTAAAGCAGAAAGTCCTATTGGGTTTGTACTGTTTATTAGGACTTTCTGCCTAAAGCAGAAAGTCCTATTGGGTTTGTACTGTTTATTCTTCTTCTTCTTATTATTATTATTATTATTCTTTTTTTCTTCCTAACTAAACGCTTATTTTTCTATGTTGCAATACTCCTAGGACGATGAATTTTTTATGACTTATTAGTCACGTGAGGAAATTTTGATTTCTATGATTTTCATATGCCTATGACGTCATATGACGTCACAGTTGAAATATGCTACAAAAGTTTGTACGCGGTCTACAGCCATTGTTTGTGAACCGATTTTCATCAAATTTTCACAGATTGTGTATATTAAGTTCATGTTGTGCATCCCGGTGTCCCTTTTTCAAAATTCGAAAAGTCCATGGTTCTATAGCGAATCCAAGATTCGAACCAAGGTCATAAATTTTTAAATGCTTATAAAATCTGTCCTATTTAAGATAGAAAGTTGATATTTAATCAGTATATAGGTCTCTAGAAGTTTTAAACATTTTGTGAAAATAAATGTCAAATGACGTCACGTGACGTCATTATATGATAATGTATTTCTAATATTAACAAGAATATTTCTATATGTTGAAATTATCGAAGGACAATGAAAATTTAATGACAAATGAATCAGACGCTGAAATTTTGATTTCAATGATTTTCAGAAGCCTATGACGTCATATGACGTCACATTTGAAATTGACTACAAAAGCTTGTACGCGGTCTACAGCCATTGTTTGTGAACCGATTTTCATCAAATTTTCACAGATTGTGTATATTAAGTTCTAGTTGTGCATCCCGGTGTCTGTTTTTCAAAATTTGAAAACTCCATGGATCTATAGCGATTCCAAGATTCGAACCAAGGTCGTAAATTTTTAAATGCTTATAAAATCTGTTCTATTTAAGATAGAAAGTTGAGATTTGGTCAGTATATAGGTCTCTAGAAGTTTTAAACATTTTGTGAAAAAAATGTCATATGACGTCACGTGACGTCATTATATGATAATGTATTTCTAGTATTAACAAGAGTATTTCTATATGTTGAAATTGTCGAAGGGCAATGAAAATTTAATGACACATGCTTCAATCGCTGAAAGTTTGATTTCTATGATTTTCATATGCCTATGACGTCATATGACGTCACACTTGAAATATGCAACAAAAGTTTGTACGCGGTCCAGAGCCATTGTTTATGAACCGATTTTCATCAAATTTTCACAGAATGTGTATATTACGTTCTTATTGTGTATACCGGTGTCCGTTTTTCAAAATTCGAAAAGTCCAAGGTTCTATAGCGAATTCAAGATTCGAACCAAGGTCGTAAATTTTTAAATGCTTATAAAATCTGTCCTATTTGAGATAGAAAAGAGATATTTAGTCAGTATATAGGTCTCTGAGAGTCTTAAACATTTTGTGAAAATAAACGTCATATGACGTCACGTGACGTCAGTTGTTCATTTTTATTATTCTTTTCTTCTTCCTAACTAAACGCTTATTTTAATATGTTGCAATAGTCCTAGGACGATGAAATTTTTATGGGTTATTAGGCACGTGAGGAAATTTTGATTTCACCCCTACTGCATATATGTAGCCATATCTCAATAAATATCGATTTTTGTAAATATATGTATGAATACGAATTATAGCTGAATAATTGACGTTTCCAAAGATATTTAGTTTATTAAAATTGGTTTACGCAATACAAAGTTATAAGCAAAAAAACTAAATGAAATGAAGCTAATTTTGCTGATAATATGCTGTTTTCTTGAGGTTTAACAGTCAATATCTCAGAAACGACTGAAGATAAGTTTATACATTATGCATGTAAAATGTAGCATGTTTTAAGAGCTTTCTAACGGTACCAAGTTTATTGAAATTGGACTTCATATAAGAAAGTTACATGGAGAATAAGATATTTCATAATCATGCATCATAAAAATATGGAAAAGGTCACGCGCAGGGGTCACCAAGCTAAAATAGTTGCGCAACGACTTAAAAAAAAAAAAAAAAAAAAAAAAAAAAAAAAAATCAAATTGCAATTGATGGGCTATATCTTGATTTTTTTTTTTTTTTTTTGTTGTTTTTTTTTTTGTCGAATGTTGACTGTTTCCAAAATAAGCATTGAAGTTAATACATGTACAACGGCACAAGACAAAAATCCGTATTTGCAACACTATGTAGCTAGCGAGCAGTTTGCAAGCCTTGAAAAATTCACACGCAGCCCCACATTTTAGACCATCTAAAAACTGCATTGTTATGCTAACGATATTCATATTGCATCAGTTTGTAGGCTGGGATGTTACCTCTCAAAATATCACCATAGTTCGAAATTCCAGGAATTTATGGCAAAACTACGGAAGCCCAAACACGCCAAAATCGCTAAATACGATTAACTACGTTACAGGTGTCGAAAGGATATAGCACTATACAAATATTCAATACTTCTTCCTAATGAGGCTAAAATTAAACAAGGTTACAACTGAGCTGGAGTGATGAAATTCTATGTGTGATGAAAGTTAGAAACTTACATTTGAACACTGTTTCATTTTTCTTTCATGTCATATGACATAGTATAAATGTTGTATGTAAACTACATGTGCAAGATATGGGCGGACTTTTATTAAAATTCACAGAATGTGTTCTATTTGTGCTATTTTATATAGAAATAGAGGAGATAGAAAGTTGCAATTTGGACAGATTATCTATTATGTCATCTTCTATATATACTATATAAAGCAGATGTTGCAGAAAGTCCTATCATTCGTTTAAACGAATGACATCTAGTTCTTCTTCTTCTTCTTATTATTATTATTATTCTTTTTTTCTTCCTAACTAAACGCTTATTTTTCTATGTTGCAATACTCCTAGGACAATGAAATTTTTATGACTTATTAGCCACGTCAGGAAATTTTGATTTCTATGATTTTCATATGCCTATGACGTCATATGACGTCACATTTGAAATATGCTACAAAAGTTTGTACGCGGTCTACAGCCATTGTTTGTGAACCGATTTTCATCAAATTTTCACAGATTGTGTATATTAAGTTCTAGTTGTGCATCCCGGTGTCCGTTTTTCAAAATTCGAAAAGTCCATGGTTCTATAGCGAATCCAAGATTTAACCAAGGCGGAAATTTTTAAACTTAAACCTTTAAAAAATTTATATAGGTCTCTAGAAGTTTTAAAAATTTTGTGAAAATATTTTCATATGACGTCACGTGACGTCATTATATGATAATGTATTTCTAATATTAACAAGAATATTTCTATATGTTGAAATTGTCGAAAGGCAATGAAAATTTAAAGACACATGCTTCAAACGCTGAAATTTTGATTTCTATAATTTTCATATGCCTATGACGTCATATGACGTCACACTGGAAATATGCAACAAAAGTTTGTACGCGGTCTACAGCCATTGTTTATGAACCGATTTTCATCAAATTTTCACAGAATGTGTATATTACGTTCTTATTGTGTATACCGGTGTCCGTTTTTCAAAATTCGAAAAGTCCAAGCATATATGGCGGATCCAAGATTCGAACCAATGACGTCAATATTTAAATGCTTATAAAAACTGTCCTATTTGAGATAGAAAGTTGAAATTTTGTCAGTTAGTAGGTCTCTGGGTGTCTTAACAATTATGTGAAAATAAACGTCATATGACGTCACGTGACGTCATTTGTTTATTATTATTATTCTTTTCTTCTTCCTAACTAAACGCTTATTTTAATATGTTGCAATAGTCCTAGGACGATGAAATGTTTATGGGTTATTAGGCACGTGATGAAATTTGATTTCACCCTACTGCATATATGTAGCCATATCTCAATAAATATCGATTTTTGTAAATATATGTATGAATAAGAATTATAGCTGAATAATTGACGTTTCCAAAGATATTTAGTTTATTAAATTGGTTTACGCAATACAAAGTTATAAGCAAAAAAACTAAATGAAATGAAGCTAATTTTGCTGATAATATGCTGTTTTCTTGAGTTTAACAGTCAATATCTCAGAAACGACTGAAGATAAGTTTATACATTATGCAATGTAAAATGTAGCATGTTTTAAGAGCTTTCTAAGGTACCAAGTTTATTGAAATTGGACTTCATATAAGAAAGTTACATGGAGAATAAGATATTTCATATCATGCTCATAAAAAATATGGAAAAGGTCACGCGCAGGGGTCACCAAGCTAAAATAGTTGCGCAACGACTTAAAAAAAAAAAAAAAAAAAAAAAAAAAAAAAAAAAAAATAAAATTGCAATTGATGGGCTATATCTTGATTTTTTTTTTTTGTTGTTGTTGTTGTTGTTTTTTGTCGAAAAATAAGCATTGAAGTTAATACATGTACAACGGCACAAGACAAAAATCCGTATTTGCAACACTATGTAGCTAGCGAGCAGTTTGCAAGCCTTGAAAAATTCACACGCAGCCCCACATTTTAGACCATCTAAAAACTGCATTGTTATGCTAACGATATTAATATTGCATCAGTTTGTAGGCTGGGATGTTACCTTTCAAAATATCACCATAGTTCGAAATTACAGGAATTTATGGCAAAACTACGGAAGCCCAAACACGCCAAAATCGCTAAATACGATTAACTACGTTACAGGTGTCGAAAGGATATAGCACTATACAAATATTCAATACTTCTTCCTAATGAGGCTAAAATTAAACAAGGTTACAACTGAGCTGGAGTGATGAAATTCTATGTGTGATGAAAGTTAGAAACTTACATTTGAACACTGTTTCATTTTTCTTTCATGTCATATGCATAGTATAAATGTTGTATGTAAACTACATGTGCAAGATATGGGCGGACTTTTATTAAAATTCACAGAATGTGTTCTATTTGTGCTATTTTATATAGAAATAGAGGAGATAGAAAGTTGCAATTTGGACAGATTATCTATTATGTCATCTTCTATATATACTATATAAAGCAGATGTTGCAGAAAGTCTATCATTCGTTTAAACGAATGACATCTAGTTATTATTATTATTCTTTTTTCTTTCCTAACTAAACGCTTATTTTTCTATGTTGCAATACTCCTAGGACGATGAAATTTTTATGACTTATTAGCCACGTCAGGAAATTTGATTTCTATGATTTTCATATGCCTATGACGTCATATGACGTCACATTTGAAATATGCTACAAAAGTTTGTACGCGGTCTACAGCCATTGTTTGTGATCCGATTTTCATCAAACTTTCACAGATTGGTATATTAGTCTAGTTGTGCATCCCGGTGTCCGTTTTTCAAAATTCGAAAAGTCCATGGTTCTATAGCGAATCCAAGATTCGAACCAAGGTCGTAAAGTTTTAAATGCTTTAAAATTGAATGTAGAAAATTTTTAAGAAGATTATTTGGTACCTTAATTTTTAAAATTTGTAAAAGTAAAAGGGAAAGTACATCAAAAATA
Source organism: Solen grandis (assembly GCA_021229015.1). Lineage (NCBI taxonomy): Eukaryota > Metazoa > Mollusca > Bivalvia > Adapedonta > Solenidae > Solen > Solen grandis. The sequence continues at coordinate 60,257,856 of CM037786.1, read as the reverse complement.
AATTTAAACATATGAATTTCAGCGATTTTCCCGTAATGTCAGAATTTTAGACTTAATCTTAAGAATCATTAGAAAAAATTTTTACATTAAGCAAGTGAGATGTAGAGAATTTTAAGACGATTTTTTTGGCACCTAGAGTTTTGAAATGACAAGAAAAAGGAATTCTAAAAAAAATAAAATTTAAAAACCCTTTGTAAAAATTTTCTTAAAATATCTACTTTCGCTTTCCCTTAATTGAAGCTTTTGGGAAAATGTAATTTTTAGATATGTTTTAGTCTTAAAAATTTGAAGAAAAAAACTTTTTATTTTTTCTATTAAATTTTTATAGCTAAAAGGTGTACCGTTCCGGGGGCCGAGTGTTTGGCGTCCGCCCGAAGGCGGGGGTGTGGGTTCGATCCCAAAGTCGAAAAAAAATGGTATTTTATAGCCCCCTTGCTTGAACTTAGATAAAAGGGGGTAGTTGCAGGATGGTTGGCCCGGTTCAGGAAAATGTGGGGGGGTGTGATATCTGCCCAATGTCTACGACGTGATACTGCAGTGTGGCAGCACTTAACGCATTGTAGACATGTCTCCAAATGACTGAAATCGTCGGTGGGACGTTAAACCGAACAAACAAACAAATAATTAAAAAACAAGTTTTGAAAAATGATTTAATGTTTTGTAAAAATTTTTTTTACGTTACTTGAATATCGTTGCAGCATTGTGTTACCCAAAACCCTTTGAGCGTTTTGACATTATTTAGCCGTTGTTGAAAATTGCTTTTTCCCGATTTATTGTTGCATCTACGAAAAAAGTTGTACAAGCTTATTCCAAATTTATGTAAATGTAACCTATGTGAAAAAATATTTTTATGTACAATGTAATTTTTAATTCCCGCTTGAGATCCCTGGGTGTATAAGTGTAGAGTTTTAAAAACAAAATGTCAAACATGTCATCCGTTCAAGCGCTGCAAGCAAATTTGTCGTAAGCGGCTTAAACCAGTGTCGTTATGGTCCGTTTGAGATCAGACAGCGCTAGAACGAAAAGCAAAAAAAGTCGGATTATTTCCCTAAATTTCCCTATCATTGTCTGAACGCGTGTATAGTTCGTAACAGATCTAGGTGGGGAATGGTCCGGGGGGTGGCCAACACTCCTGACAGTTAGGGCGCCCCGTAACATTGGGGGAAACTCAGCCGATTTTTTTTGTCGGATTACATGGGACTATGTCGTGAAAAATTCTGCTGATGGGTCAGAATGGTTTGAGAACGGAAATCGGGAGAATTCTGCTGGAAACGGCTGGTCGGGAGCCTCTGAAATATTGATTTTGTCGTGATTAAAAAAATTTTTTTTACAAATTTTAAAAAAAGTTTGAATTTCCCCCAGAATCCAGGATCTTGATCGACTTTTGACACTTTTTTTATGGGGAAATGGTCCTTAAAGGGGAGGGCAGAAAAAATCCTGAATGGTGACCTGGCCACGGGACTTGCCCCCATACACAACACCCCCACAACCCCAACCTGTACTACACTATCAAAAAGGGGGGACTTTTTTCGGGGGTCGATCGCTTCAACTCCTTTTTTTTTCAAATCATTAAATAAAGTTGAATTTAAAACTTTTTTTCGGAATCCTCAAAATTATATTTTCTCTATCAAAAATTAAAAAAATTTGTCGTGAAAATAATCCCCCTTTAATGTTTATTTGTTTAAAATTTTATGCGAACCCGGAAAAGGACAACAACCTGGACCGCGCGCAGTACTTTTGGGAGATTGGGTTTTTTACGTGGAAATTGGCCCGCGTTTTTTGGGTTTTATTTTCCCGAAAATCGTAAAACGTTAAATTTTAAATTATTAAAGGGCTGACTATTGGGGGTTGAAAAAAAAAAAAACCCCGGCAGTATGGAGAATCAGCGTTTTTGGTAATTTTTTGTTGTAAAAAAAAAATTATTTAAATACTTAGATATAATTCACTTGTTGGAGTGTGTTTTTTTAAATTAAAATAAATTCACAGGGATTTGAAGTTCTAATTTAAAAAAAAATTTCTGAAAATAATAGTATTCCATAATACAAAACATATTTTTTCTTTATAAGGGAATACTAAATTCTTAAAATTCAAACCCCTGGATATTTATTTAAATTTAAAAAAACAACATTTACAGACAGTGAATTTTATCTAAGTCTTTAAAAATTTTATTTTAAAACAAAAAAAATTACCAAAAAAACAGCTGTTTCCCCTACTGCCGGGGTTTTTTTTTTTTCTTTCAACGCCGAATAGTCACCCCTTTAAAAATTTTAAAATTTAAGGGTTTTTGACTTTTGGGGGAAAATAATCGCATATCGCTGCCCAATTCGCAGCGTAAAAATCCAAATCACCCCGAAATGACTGGCGCTGGTCCGGTTTGTTTCCTTTTTCGGATTGCATTTTTAAAACAAAAAAAAATAAAAAGGAGGATTATTTTCCGACGTTTTGTATTTTCGATAGGGGAATATATTTTTGAGTGATTCCGTATGTTACTTTAGTTTTTATTTGAATGTTTAAAAAAACGGATTTGGCGAGTCGCCCCCTGAAAAGATGCCCACCCTTGGGTTTTAGTGTATGTAAGTGTGTGTGTGTGGTGTGTGGTGTTGGGGCAATCCCTGTGCCTAGGATTTGCTAAAAGCGCAAAAATTTTTGTAAATTTGTGTAAAACGTCGTCTCGATCGTATGTACAAAATGTTTTTTGAATTTTTCTCACGGGCACAGCGTCGACGATTCTTTGCTGGTAGCATTTCATTTTTATTCCCGCGGGTTAAAGAAAAAAAAAAAGATATGCAGAATTTAAGAGGTTTAAGTTTAAAGTTTTTTTTTGAATACTATAAAACTGACCCCAAAAAAAGTACAATGGAATTTAGGCCCTTTATTTTGGTACCCGAATAGTAAAATTTGGGAAGTTATAAGAAAGCTTTATCAAAATAAAAATTTATTAGTCCCCTACGGTGTTCAACCCGGAGAGGACTAAGGTTTGCCCTCCGCTGTCCCTCCCTCTGTCTGTCCGCTCAAAACGGATCCCGCGATAACTTAATAAAATAAAAAGTAACTTGATGAAATTGGTTTTTTACTAGATGCAATGTGTAGATTAGCACATTTTTTTATTTTTTTTTTTCGATAAAAATTTTGGGTTTTTGGTAACGGAAATAGTGAAAATATGGCAAAAATAGGATCCCGCGATAAAATTTATAAATAAACAAGCTAAACTTGATGAAACTTGGTTTTGACTGATGGCAATGTGTAGTTATGCAATTTTTTATTTTTTTTTTTGACAAAAATTTTGGTTGCTATGGTAAAGGAAATAGGAAATATGGCAAAAAAATGGGATCCGCGATAATTTTTAATTATGCAAGCTAAAATTGATGAAACTTACTTGGAACTAGTTTTGGGAATGTGTCGATTTTGCCGTTGTTTTTTTTTTGTTCTTCAACTAAAAATTTTTGTTGCTATGTTAATGGAAATAGTGAAAAATTTTGGGAAAAATGGGATCCCATGATAACTTTTAACTAGCAAGCTACTTTAGAAAATTGGTATTGACTAGATGGCAAATTTTTAGTTTGCACATCATTTTAATTTTGTTCTTTGACTAATTGGGTTGCTATGGGAAAGGAGTAGTGAAAAAATGGCAAAAAAGGGGGGCACGCGACCCCGTAACTTTTATAAATTTTATAAAGGGATGTTATGTCAGGGTGGTGATGAGAGTAAAGTTTTCATTTTCATCAACAAGATAAAGACTAAAGAAAAACATTTTGGATCAGGCAAGTAATAAAATTTTAATTTATTTTTTGCTTGTCTTTTCTTGCATGTTTTTATGTGGGAAGCAGAGACAACAATCTACATGTAAGTCTTGCTTAAATGGCATAACTTAAATATTCCCTTACATTTTCTTTAACCAAATTTTGTTTTTCTTGGACCCAAAATTCTGGTTGCTGTGGAAAGGAAAAATTATGCACCTCACCCGGGAGGGGACTCAAGTGTTGCTTGCAACCCAGTTACTTTTTTATTTTTGGAATATGGTTTTTTCAAAAGTTCATGCTGAGAAGTCCTACGAAAAAAAAAAAAAAAATAAAAGGGAGGGAAATTTTAATTTTAATTCTTTCTAACGGAATTTAAACTTTATTTTTTCAATGTTAGCGAAAGTCCCATCATTCGATAAAGAATAAATCTTGTTATTTTCTTTTCTTCTTCTTATTCTTTTTTTTTTCCTCTTATATTTGTGTTAATTTCGAGGGTTGCCCTTGTCCGAAACAATGAAAATTTTATGGGTATTTTAAACCATGGCTTTCCCCTGCAATGAATTATATATTCATATGACGTCTTTAACGTCAGATTGAGTCAGGTGAAAAATTTTTACGCGGTCCAGCCATTTTTTGGGTCGATTTTTTCAAAAATTTTACTAATGTGTATTTGGGTCTAATTGGGCATCCCCGGGGTCCGTTTTTTTCCCAAATTTGAAAAGGCAAATGTTTTATGGCGAATCAAGATTGAACTTGACGTCAAAATTTAAAGCGTATAAATGCTTCCAGAAAAGTTTAGAAAGCTGAGATTTTTGGACGAAAAATTTGTCTTTGTCTTCTTTACCTTTTGAAAAGATGAACGCCATATGAGTCACATGACGTCATAAAGCTAATTAAACTTTCGTTTAAAACTTTTAAAGGTTTTTAAACCCCGTAGGTTTTTTTTTTGAGTTACATGAAATTTTTTTTTCTGAAGATGCAGTATTAAATCTATAGAGCCCTGTCATTTCCCTTTCCGGAAAAACCCAAAAGGGCAAGGTCATATATCAATTATCGGGGTTTTTTTTCGGCCTTAAAAATTCAAAAAAGGTAATATTCTACGGACACTATGCGTTAATTTGTAAGTGCATATAAAGACCCTTTTAGATGATATTTAGTTTTTGATGGGGGTTGAATCGGTTGAGTTTTGGCGGAAAAAAAAAAAAAATTCGGTAACCTCAGTGTGTTTAAAGTTTATATCTCGAAATCCTTTTATTTTTGAAATTTTGATGATGAATATTATTTGTAGAGCAATGTTTGGGGGTTCCTTTTGTGCTTTAAAATTTTAAAGATTTACCCAAAATTCATGGAGTAAGGGGGAAAAAACAAATTGTGCATTAGCGTTGGTGATTTTTTCATTTTTCAAGAGGTTTAGAGCTTGTATCTCAAAAAAGTATTAAAAATTTTTCCATAGATAAAGCGTGTGAAATGTAGAATTTAAGACGATTAATTTTGTACCTAAAGTTTTGAAATTGATCCAGTATAAGAAGTTACTAAAAAAAAGAATTTTTAAAAATGTAGAATTTTAGCATTTTGTTGTTATGTAAGAGTTTCAAGGTTATATCTTAAAACCCCTATGAAATAAGTCAACACTTAAGCAAAAAGAGATGTAGAGAAATTTTAAGCGATTATTTTGGTACCCTTAAAATTTTGAAAATTTATCAAAAATATAAGGAATTTTCATCAAAATAAGAAATTTTAACTATTGAATTTCAGCGATTTTGCCGTCATGTCAGAATTTTTCGGCTTATATCTTAAGAAAACTTAGAAAAAAAGTGTTAAAATTAAGCAAGTGAATGTGAGAATTTTAGACGATTTTTTGACACCTAGGTTTTGAAATTTGGGCAAGAAATAAGGAAGTTAATAAAAAATACGAAAATTTTAAACCCAAATTTTAAGAATTTTCATAAAATACCCACTTTCGTTTCCCTTAAATTTAAGCATTTTGGAAAATGTAAGTTTCGTATGTATTAGCATTTAATTGAAAAAAAATTTTTACTTTATATATTTATATTTAGCTAACGGTGTACCGTTCCCCGGGGGCGAGTTTTAGAGCGTCCCCCTCGGGCGGGAGGTCGTGGGTTCGATACAAAATCGTAAAAAATGGTATGTTTAGTCCCTTGCTTGAACTTTGATTAAGGGTAGTTGCAGGTGGTTTGGGCCCGGGGGATAGGTAATGTGATGGGTGTGGATCATGCCCCAAAGTCTACGCGTGTACTGCAGTGTGGCAGCACTTTTACTGCATTTTGTGACATGTCTCAAATGATGAAATACTTCGGTGGGACGTTAAACCCAACAACAAACAAACAAATTAAATAGTGTTTACAAAGATTTTAAGTTTTGCAAATCATTTTATTTTCGTTATTTTGAAATCAGTTGCCTTGTGTTACCTAATCTTTTAGCGTTTTGACAATGTCATTTAGACCGTTGTTTAAACATTGCAATTTCCGATTTGTTGTTGTCTATCGATAAATGTTGTACAAGTATTTCCAAATTTTTGATAATGAAACCCTTGTGAAAAATATATGTTATAGTACATTTTAATTTAAAGCCCGCTTAGTTTTCCCTGAGGTGTATAAGTGTAGACGTTTTAAAAAAAATGATAAAACATGTATCCGTTAAGACGCTGCAAGCTATTTGTCTGTAATGCGGCGTTTACACAGTGCCGATTATGGTTCCCCCTTTTTGGGTCGACGCGCTAGACAGAAAAGCGAAAAATCGGATTCTATCCCCAATGTCCCATCATTGTCTGAACGCAGTCGTATTTGTTCGTAAAAAGAGTCTCGGTCGGGAATGGTCGGAGGGTCGGCCAAGCACTCCGACAGTTGGTGCGTCCCCAAAAATTTTGGGAAAAATCAGCCGTTTTTTTCTAGTGGGTTCAAACTGACTATGTCGTGACAGATTTGTTGTATCGGATCAGAATCGGATTTGGGGGGATATGGGGCGAATTCTCTGGAAACGGCTGGACGGGGCGCCTCCTGAAAAAAAAAAATTTATGTTGTCGTGATTAAATAAATGTTTTTACAAATTTTAATAAAAATTTTGAATTTCCGCCACGAATCACGGATCTTTATCAGACTTTTGAAATTTTTAAAGGGAATGGTCTATCAAAACGGCAGTAAAAATCCCAAATGTGGACCTAGGCATTTGCTAAAAGCGCAAAATTTTGTAATTTGGTAATACGTGTTCTCGTTTGTATGTAAGTGTTATTTGAATTTTACCACGAGGTACCGCGCGAGGTTCTATTGCCCTGGTAGATTTACTATTTCATTCCCCCGATGTACCGAAAAAAAAAAAAAATGTATGCAGAATTAAAAGGTTTAGTTTAATTTTTTATATTTTGAATACCCATAAACTAGACCCCAAAAATGTACAATTGAAATTTTGGCCATTTATTTTGGTACTGAATAGTAAATTGGTCAGTTAAAAAAAAGCGATATCAAAAAAAGATTTATTAGTCCCTACCGGTGTTCACACCGGGAGGACTATAGGTTTGCCCCCCGTCCCTCCGTCCGCTGTCTGTCGCTCAAAGGATCCCGCGATAACTTATACTAAGAAGCTAACTTGATGAAAATTGGTTTTGACTAGATGGCAATGTGTAGATTATGCCATTTAATTATTTTTTTTTTCGACTAAAATTGTGGTTGTATGGTAAGGAAAATAGGAAAAAATGGGAAAAAGAGGGCCCTGACCCTGATCGCTCACCCGAGTACCATTGCTTAACTGATGTCAAGGTTTTTAAACAGACAAGGGGTTTGATAAATTAATCTAAAACATTTTTCCCCTGACAATCTACACACCAAAAATAAGCAATGGGCCTATGGTTTAGAGAAGATTGGGGCAGGGGTTTTTTCCCCTAGGGCCAAAACTTTGAAAATCTTTGTAATGAACCTTAGATGCTACTCATACCAAAAAACTTTAGCTTAGGGCCCTTTCTGATTTTATAGAAAAAGATTTTTTTAAAATTTTCCCATATAACTCTATGTAAAACAAGTACCCCTTGGTGCGGGGTCATTTATCACCTGGGCTATGATTTGTCAATCTTGGGATGGCCCCTAAAAAGGGGTGCTTTATACCAATATCTAGCCCAGGCCTTATGCATTCGGAAAAAGATTTTTTTGGGTTTTCCTTATAATCTATGTAAAACAAGTGACCCCTGGTGCGGGGTCATTTATAAACCCTAAGTTTATGATTTGTACAATCTTTGGGAGTGGCCATAAGATGTGCTTCATCCCAAATTTTTTAAGCTCTAGGCCTTATGCATTTAAGGAAGAAAATTTTTTTTGATTTTCCCTTTTAATTATGTAAAAAAAGTGCCCCTGGTGCGGGGGCATTTATCCCATTGGGCAATGTTTATACATCTTGGGAGGGGGCCCCAAGTGTGCTAATACCAAAAATCTAAAACTCTGACCTTTCGTTTTGCAAAGAAAATTTTCAAAGTTTGCATTTTTAAAATCTATTTTTTGTCCCGTGACCTAAATTTTGCAATGGACCAGAACCATTTTTACAAATTTGTAGGCTTCATCCAAGGAAATTCTGCAAAAAAATTTTTTAAAATTTGGCCAAACCGTTTAGGAGGAGATGTTGTTTGAAGCAATTGTTTACGCCGGCGCACGCACGGGCACGCACGGGCCAGGACGACGGGCGACGGGGCCCGGGAAAAAGGCGTCAGAAAACCCCTTGGCCCCGTTGTGCTCATGTGAGCTAAAAAAATGGGATCCGCGATAACTTTATACTAGCAAGTAACTTGATGAAACTTACTTGGAACTAGTGGCAATGTGTCGATTTTTGCACGTTGTTTTATTTTTGTTATTCAAATAAATTGTTGTTGCAGTTAATGGAAATGTGAAAAATGGCAAAAAAGGGATCCCTGATAACTTTAAACTAAGCAAGCTAACTTGATGAAACTTGGTATATGCTGTGGCAAAATGTAAATTATGCACATATTTTAAATTTTTCTCTTTTACTAAAATTGTGGTTGCTATGGTACGGAAAAAGTGAAATATGGCAAAAAATGGGGTCCGCGACCGCGTAACTTTTAAATAAATTTTATAAGTTTTTTTTAGTCGGGTGGTGGCGAGTGAAGTTTTCCCTTTCTCTAACAAGACTAAAGATAAAAAAAAACATTTTTGGAAGGGAAGCTAATTAATTTAAATTTTATTTCTTGCACTGTCTTTCTTGCAGAATTGTTAGTGGGGACAGCGGTCAACAACCCCTACATGTAAGTCTTCTTAAATGGACTAACTTAAAAATTCCTTACATTTACTTTAAACCAAAAGTCTTGTTTTTTTTTTTGGACCCCAAAAATTTGGGTTTATGTGGTAATGGGGAAAAAATTTTGCACCTCACGGTGGGGGCTTTTTTTGTTGCAAAAACCCGTTATTTTTTATTTTTTTAAATGGTTATTTCAAAAAAATTTTTTCATGGAAAATTTCCTACGAAAAAAAATAAAAAAAGGGAGGGGTTTTAAAATTTATTCTTTCTAACGGAAAAATTTAAACTTTATTTTTTTAAAATTACAGAAAATCCTATCATTGTATCAACGAATGAAATCTAGTTATAATGTTGTTTGCAGATGACAAGGTGCTGTTTGGAAAGTCACCCCAGGATCTTCAGGGGGAGTTTTGACTGGCTGAAATATATTGTGATAAATGGGGTTTGTCTGTAAAAACTAAAGGGAATTGGTTTTAAGAAAAACGAGGGCCCGGGCAAAAATGATGAGACAAAGGAAAAAACGGAGGAGAAAGGGCTAGAAGTTGTAAATGAAATTTTTAAATACCCTTGGGAAAGGTCTTTAAATTTTACAGGCAATTTTG
>CM037786.1:60230951-60248161 GCA_021229015.1 Solen grandis | reverse complement strand
CCACTCGTATTCGTTAGTGGCTTCATATACGTAAGATGGGTTGCTGCTCTGGTTAAGAAATGTCACGGATATTTTTTTTCACGCTTAAAATTGACGCTTCCAATGCAAAATAATGGCAAAAGAAAACATGTTAACAAACAATAACACACTAAAAGCGGTTACGGTTATGATTTAAACGTCTGTGTAACATATTCCACTCGTATTCGTTAGTGCAGAATCGCATTGCATGGATCCGCACTAAGCGCGGAGAGGTACAGTTAAAATTGTTGTGGAAAATATGCAAATTAGCAAGGCCTGATTTCGTTCTTCAGCATAAGACGGCTATCGCCGTCTAAAAATGGTATGGACATTATTTAAGTAGGCCACGTGTTGTACATATGTAATGCAGGTTGATATCTTTATGAGACTGTTTATACGATGTGTGTTTGTGTGTGTGTGTGTGTGACAATAACAGTTCAACTCTATCAAATATGAGTCAAATCTTAGTCTATATTGATTATGATAAATGTTCAAATTAATTTAGCTAAGTGTATATCTATTTATACATTTTGTATACAAGTATCATCTTGATTTCTGAAAATATTATAAAAAAAAGAATGTTTTAGTAACGTTATCAAACTGCAAACTGATGGTTTATCGGCTTTCAGACACCCACGCGTTATTATTTCGCCGCTTAACATTTGTGAGAGTACAACAGGAAAACAACACTTTAAGTAGATGTATCGATAGAACTGTGTAACTGTGGCTGTTTCAAGTGGGACTTCAGAGGCGACTTTGAACAGTCACTATAGTTCACACACAGAATATAATTAGGTTTTCGCCTCTGCAGGGCGAAAACCTATTGTTCTTCTTCTGTTGATTTGTTTTTTTTTTATTTTTATTATTTTTCCAATTCCACCCATTTTTGTGTCCAGCCTAGCGGCCAGATGAAAAAAGCTACAGCTATGAAATTTTGGGCATAGAGTCATCTTTATCTGAACATGTGCCTAAATGGTCAAACTTTTCACTTTTGTTTCAGATTTAGCCACTAGGGGGCGCAATGCATGTAATCACTGTTTTGCTAATAACTCAAAAATTTGAAACCTGATTTAGATGCGGTGTTTTACATAATGTTCCTTGTTGACAGCCCAATCAAATATGATGGAAATCTCATCATCGGGTACGGGAAAAAAATTGTTCTAGGAGAGGTTGAATGTTCGAACCTTGGAAAAAAAGTGAAATAATGAGGGTAGGTCTACGAAAAACCTACCCACTTTTGTTAGAGATCAGATAGAAGAATTCTGTTTGCTGCATACGATTTGCAAGACATATACGCACAAAATATATGGGGTGGCGAATTAAGGAAATGCGTGGTTTGTCCTCTAGAAACGGTCAAACTTCACTAAATTTTAGGAAAATTAAAATTTCAAAAACATGTTTTTGTCGCTCCTGACTTTATTTTCTGTTCATTCTTCATGATATTTTCACACAATATGTATTGCTATGTTTGAAAGGGCCTCACAATAAAAAAATTAAAAGAAATTTGAAAAGGTCAAGGTCATATTACGATTATTGTGTTTTTATTCGGCCACCAATAGCTCCAAAACTAAAAATATTTCATTGAGAGTATATGAACAAAAGTTTTAGTTCTTAAAGAGCTCTTTCCAGTGATGTTTAGTTTTTGAAGATCGGACTTGATTTGGTCATTATACGGCAGTCCAAAGTTTGATCCTTTTTTGGAATAATTGTAAATCAGGTTTTATGCTTCAAATTCTGATACACAAGAATAAAAAGTTTGACTTGTGCGACTAGTATACTTGATTGAACTATTTGCTGCTTTGCTAGGTACCAAACAGTAAAATTTTAATCAATTATCTATCTCATTTTGCCGCTAGGGGGCTCTTTTCTTGAAATCATTCTTTTGCTTATAACTCAAAAAGTTGAAGCCTGATCCAAATGCGGTTAATTGAATTATGTTCCTTGTTGATAGCCTAATAAAATATGATAGTTTCTAGGTATGAGTGGCTGAAACTTTTTGAGCTAGTAACGGAAGGTTGAAAGTTCGAATCTCGTAAAAAACTGCAAATGAGGGTAGGTCTACGAAAAACCTATCCATTTTTGTTAGAAATCAGATAGAAGAATTCTGTTTGCTGCAAATGATTTGCAAGACATATACGCACAAAATATATGGGGTGGCGAATTTAAGAAATGCATGGTTTTTCCTCTAGAAAAAGGTCAAACTTCACTAAATTTTAGGAAAAATTAAAATTTCAAAAACATGTTTTTTTGTCGCTCCTGACTTTATTTTCTGTTCATTCTTCATGAAATTTTCACATGTTATGTATTGTTATGTTTGAAAGGACCCCACAATTAAGAAGTTAAAATGAAATTGCAAAGGTCAAGGTCATATTACGATTACTGTGTTTTTATTCGGCTCAAAATAGCTCAAAAACAAAAACTATTTTATTGAAAGTGTATGAACAAAAGTTTTAGTTCTTGAAGAGCCCTTTCCAGTGATGTTTAGTTTTTGAAGAATGAACTTGATTTCGTCATTTTACGGCAGCCCAAATATTGATCCTCTTTAGAACAATTGTAAATCAGGTTTTATACTTCAAATTTTGATATATAAGGAATAGAATGTTTGACTAGTGCGACTTGTATACTTGATTGAACCATTTGCTGCATTGCTAGATACCTAATAGAAAATATTTACCCAATTTTGTTTCTCGTTTTGCCGCTTGGGGGCGCTTGGCTTGAAATCACTCTTTATAACTAAAATAATTGAAGTCTGATTTTATGCAATTTTATGCATTCTGTTTCTTGGTGACATCAATTTGAAACAACATTAAAAATCAAAGCGATATTTCATGAAAATGATAGTAATTCAATGTAACATTAGTCTGTAATAGTGTTGATTTGCATAATACATTGTCGCGTGTTATTTTAAACTGTTGTGTGTCGTTTGCAATTCTTGTTTATCGAGTACAATTGTCGTATGTCGCCATCATAAAGCAACACACACATATAACGTTGCAGTACCCGAAGTCCGTAAAAAAGGTTTTCAAGTTTGCGACTACATAACAGACAGGTAATACTTAAAAGTGTTCTTCTTGGTAAAAAGTCTGCTTAAACATTGCGACAAAAATGTTTCAAAGATCACTGTTAACAGTATCAACAAGCAATTGAACTAAGAAATGTTTTTCGAATCATGCGACTCGTGAACTGAATGGAATTGCTTTCATGAAAACCGATGATATCGCGACTACATAACTGACAGGTAATACTCAAAAATCTTTTGGGTAAAAAGTCTTCTTAAACATTGCGACAAAAGTGTTTGAAAGATCACTGTTAACAGTATTCAACAAGACATTGAACGAAGAAATATGTTTTTTGAACATGCGACTCGTGAACTGAATGGAATTGCTTTCATGAAAACTGATGATATCGCGACTACATAACTGACAGGTAATACTCAAAAATCTTTTGGGTAAAAAGTCTTCTTAAACATTGTGACAAAAGTGTTTGAAAGATCGCTGTTAACATTATAAACAAGCCATTGAACGAAGAAATATTTTTCGAATCATGCGACTCGTAAACTTCTTAAAATTTATTATGTTTATAAAATAAATTTTAATAAATTTATTTATTATTATTATTATTATTTACATCTCATGTTCATTTCCATCGTGGATAAAACACACCAATATTTAACTTGGCTATATTATTAAGTATTGTAGTTGCATTTTAAAGAATATACCCTTACATGATAAACTCAAAGAAACAATAGCAAACAATCTCCGCCTTTTATTATACATGTATGTATTGTGTCATATCTAACATATTATCAACGAGTAAAAAGAGAGTAAAAAAAAATAACATTACACATATGACTAAATAATTTTAAACTAAATATGTACATTCGACACAAATGTCCCACAGCTTTTCTAGATATCTTAGGCTGTGAAAGCAGATGTTTGTGATTTTTTTTCAAGTCAAAAGGCTACAATTCTGTGAAAAATGTGCAATGTTTATTTGGAATTCACTACATGTATATAATACGTCATAGCTCCAATATACTTATATACAGTCCAATATCTACAAGGAAACATATAAAACATATAGAAAACATCCATTAATGAGACCAAGGGCGTTACGCGGTCAAAGGATCTGGAATAGGCCCAAAATGCTAACCTCGATCTATAACTAACCGCCCAGATAGCAATATATAAGGGACCCATATGGGTCCCATATGGTTTCCCATATGGGCCCCATATGGGCTACCCACATGGGACCCATGTCGAAAGTGCAACCTGTATTGGCCTGGGTCCCATATGGGCAGCCCACCAAGATCCAATATGGGCCCCTCAAGGGTCCCATATGGGCAGCCCACCTAGATTCTACATAGGCCCCATATGGGCTACCCACATGGGACCCATGTCGAAAGTGCAACCTGTTTGGCCTGGGTCCCATATGGGAGCCACCAAGATCCAATATGGCCCCTCAAGGGTCCCATATGGGCAGCCCACCTAGATTCTACATAGGCCCCATATGGGCTACCCACATGGGACCCATGTCGAAAGTGCAACCTGTTTTGGCCTGGGTCCCATATGGGCAGTCCACCAAGATCCAATATGGCCCCTTAAAGGTCCCATACTTGCACCCCATTTGCATGTAATATGTCTCCATACCACTGCACTGCCTGAATGTGCAGTCAAATGTGGAAAACTGGTACCAACAGCCTCTGAAAATCTGTCGCTCCAAAAAAAATATTACTGAAAATCAGAAAATTGGTCCCTCAAATACAACATACAGTTTTATTTTTCTTCTTAATTTAATTAAAACTTCAATTTAATCACATGCTGAGAAAATACAATTCGAAAAGTCATAATTCATTCAAATACAATTTGAATACAAATGGATATTTTTCATTTTCAATGTGCTATTTAAAGTTTAAATTTATTTCCTAGCCATAAGACAATTTCTTATGCAACAAAAACAAACACTTAAAGATTGCATATCTTTAACACTGCACATAAACTCAACAACTTATTATACAAAAATGCATACTATTGTATAAAGAAAATAACTAGCATAACAAGACTAGACTAATAAATGCATCACAATCACACACATAACCACTATTATTTCGTCTTAAGTTCTTAACCTTAAAGTACTTGAAATATGAAATGACATTAAAATTCAAAATAAAAAGGCTAACTGTAATGATGGATTACTTCAGCAGTACTATTAAAATACTTAAAAAAGATGGTGAAAATAGAATTATACAGACTAAGCAGACTATCTTGTTCAGCCAAGTGATACATGGATATGTGAAAATATAATTTATATAAAACATATAGATTGTTGGCAAAGCATGTTTAACAATGTGAAAAAATAATCTGAATTAATCTTATCAACAATTCTCATGCACATACTAGTAGTCCAATCTCCACAAAACTGTTAGTTACAGAACAGATTCTTTTAAAGCTTAATAAAAGAAAAAATAGCATAGTATACTTAATTCAAAGTTTGGCGTGTCTGAAAAATAATGGTCTGATATTCAACTATTCAAAACTATATTCAAAACTATTCACTATGAATCTGTCCCTCCACTTATTGAGAGTGTCTCCTGTTGGAATTCCTACATTGAAGACTTGTCTGACTTTGCTGCACTGTTTTCTTTACCCTTCCCTGTTCAGTACCACCTGCCAGTCATTTATAGACCTCTTACTCAGCGTCCTCAGTGGTGTGGTTCTGAAAGTTCAAAAGGTATAAAATATATCTTAAGGAAGCAAACCAAATAATGTTGGGACTGTTAAACTTGGCACTGAAACTAAAAAATATAACTGATGAGAATAAAGTATCATTTTTTTCATATGTGTTCCACTGAATAATGCATTTTATAAATAAATCGTAACGTAGGTGATGTGTGTTATCAGCTCAAGCCTCTGGGTTCTATTTAGTCTTAACATATCTTGCTTGTAAGTGATATAAAAATTGAATAATTCCAAGACATTGACTATGACTTCATTACATTTAAGACTTGGCTAGAGTTTATTGCAGCAAATCTTACTGTAAAATTCATCCATGATATGCAGTTTGGTAAATGGCAGCATCCCCTTCAGTCCATGGAAGTTGTAGTTTACATCCAGCTCATTTCCATTCAGAAAACTCCTCACAACGTCCCAGAGATTTGAATTAAACAGGTTGATAGGTATTCTGGTATTCTATCTACAATTACACAAAGCGTATACATTATGAATCATCTAGTTCTATATGTCAGAGATGTGAATACCTTAATGTAGCTTCATGTATATCTGTAGCAAGTTTAAATAGCAAGGTATACTTTGATCGGAATACAAGTGATTTATAACAGTGCTTTATGATACAGAAATAAATAAATACATGATAATGATAAACACAGATTTGTTGCAGGATTTGTTATCTTGTAGGAATACCATATGGAATGCATACCAGAAAATTGCCAATGACAGTACGTAACGTTATCATTATTATTCAACAATACAGTAAATAATGCAAAAAGTAACAATAAAATTTTTTGAAAATTATTATCCTTTGGTCCTCAAACTAAAATTTATAGAATTCTAGATTAGACACCTTGAATTTGAACTACCGGTACATACAATATACGATAAACAAGTCGAACTCAACTCGCGAAAATACGTTACAAACCAATTCCTTATTCATAATCAGAATTATTTTCAAAAAAAGCAAGACTTAATTATTAGAAAGGCATCTTAATCAATGTTATACATACGTATTTCACGTTTTGAATAGGCTAATAATGTTCGTCTGGTCGTCACTCTGAAGAAAAGCTAAGTAGGTTAACATCGCGTTGTGTTGTTGACCGTTGGTTTGAATATTGCAGTTAACCGGAAATGTAGAGTGCGCATGTGTAAAATAGTATATCTGGGACCCATATGGGTCCCACATAGTCGAACCCATATAGGTATACCCAGATACAGCCCATGTGGGTCCAGTAAATCTCTATATATGGGACCCATATGGGTCCCACACTGTCGAACCCATATAGGCATACCCAGATACAGCCCATATACATCCCTTATGGGGAAAAACAATATATATATGGGACCCATATGGGTCCCACATAGTCAAACCCATATAGGCATACCCAGATACAGCCCATATGCATCCAGTATGGGAAAAACACTATATATATGGGACCCACATGGGTCCCACATAGGCAAACCCATATAGGCATACCCAGATACAGCCCATATGGATCCAGTATGGGAAAAACCTATATATGTGGGACCCACATGGGTCCCACATCGTCGAACCCATATAGGCATACCCAGATACAAGTTGACTGCATCCTCGATAAAGATGCATTTATACTAAGAAAATGAATTACTTTTATCTGAAAGTTAATCTCATATGATTTGAAATACGACAAACCAAAGCATTTACGGCAAATGACAAAAATGAAGATGAAACTGAATATCTTTTAAAACATAACTTTATATTGAACATGAATGAGGTGAGTAATTAATATCAACTTATTGCATTTAAACAATTCATATTCAATTCATATAATCAATTATAATTTACAAATTGTTATCTGGACAAATAATGAAAAGTAACAAAGAAATTTTAAGGAAAGTTTGCTTAGAAAGGTTGAAAATAGACAATTCAAATAGGCACGGTCGAGTTGTCAAAAGACTTCTAAAACAAAGGCATCGTGTTCTTTATTATCATTAGTATTATTATTATTATTATTATAGAATATATGAAAGGGAATGTACATCGGAAAGACTAGTTATACTGATGCAACTTGGCTAAGCAGATATACTTCAGGCTGGATTGCAAAAATTATCTCCCTTGTTTTATATGCACCATTTGTTAAATATCCGGGGAAGTTATCTGCCTTGATAGTTCTTCATTTTGCTTCCCGCGAGTTTTGAATGTGACGGACTGTCCGAAGAAAGGAAATCGGGAAAAGGTGCAGTATTTGTTTCCTTTTCTTAACAAATTTCACTTTAAAATTACGTAGGAATCATTGATTATAATGATGAAATAATGCATTTTAATACATATGTTTTTAATATGGAAAAAAACTCAAAATTAGTGTCAAATTCTTTCTCTAACAATAGTCAATACACTGACTCTGTACTGGTTGAATACACTTCCAGATGAGATTTGTATTTTTAAATGTATTATCTTGACAGCTATGAAAAAATCTGATTTGAACATAAACATCATTCAGTATATACGGGGGTCGCCGAGTGTGCAGATCAAACCTACAACTGCTGGAACCCCACAACCACCAAAATTCAAGTATTCAGGCAGATCCATTTCTCTAATGACTTAGTCATTAAATATGCAGACAATTTAACCCTCGTATATTACAGTTAAACACATGAGATCCAATTTCATTTTTTGGATCTTCCCCAGTGGCCTAATGGTTAGAGCTTCAGCCTTGAGAGCAAGAGGTCGTGGGTTTGTTCCCCAACTGCGACATACCAAAGACGTCAAAAATGGTACTGTTATTGCTCCCTTGCTTGGAGCTTAGCATATAAGGGTAGTTGCAGGACTGGTTGGCCTGGTGTCAGGATGACTGGGTGTGGTGTCATGCTACATGTCTATGGTGTGATACTGCAGTGTGGCAGCACTATATCTCAAGTAGACATCGTCTCCATGACTGAAATACTCTTGGTGGGATGTTAAACCCAACAAACATGCATTAACCCTTTCCCTCATATAGACTCATTTTGACGCACTCAATAGGTACCACATAAAGCCTGATCTGCAGAAAACCACAGTTAAACCTTACCAAATTTATTTACAAAATCCACATTTCCAGACCACTGAGGAGCAGTGAACAGCATAAAACCTGATCAGCCTGCGAGTTACTCTGGTTTTATGCTGTTCGCATAGGCCTTTTCATGGTTTCCTCTATGAGGGAAAGGGTTAATGATTATGTGTACTTTTGAAACTTTCCAATATATGCCATGGTATTAAATTTGTTTGTGAAAAAGGATGAACATATGTAAGCAAGCAGGAAGCTAATTTTGTATAATTATTAATTTCATTGCCTGTTATAAGCAAAATGCCCATTGTTTGGGTCCTCCAGTCAAACAATGCATCTTTTTCACCTAACAACATCTGTTTCCAAATTTGGGGCATAACTTCTCCTAGATTAGATTGCCTAAACCCATCAGAAATTAAAGGACAAACTTCAGTATGACAGGATAGTATCTCATGGTACCAAAATCTTTTGTTAGAATGGAGAAAATGCTTAAGCGATTGTAACTTGTATAGCTCATTGCATTATCAAATTACAGTTAGCCGTATCAGGTTATTTTGGTTATTTTTTAGTATTGGGAAGGAGACTATATACTTTATCTTGGGGAGTAAAAGCAACAAATTATTGTGGGGGGACCCTAGGGTAAATAGAAAATATTGGGGAAAGGGCATTAATCATTTTCATTGGGGAAGACTCCCATAAGCAGCCCCTAAAGGACAAATAAAGAAAAAAATGTGCTGCACATACAAGTATATTCTTTTTTGTTGACAGGGCTGGTAATGTCTCGGTTAAGTTTGCGGCGGCACATGTTTCAACGTAACTTTGACCTACTGCTGGATTCCACGCTACAGACATTACAGGAGGAGGGAGAACACACGGAGCAGCCACCTGCCACAGACGGACAGACATCCCAGGAGAAGCTTGTAAAGTTTAAAACTGACACTACTTTTGCACAAACCTCATTGGCACTGTTGTTTCGATAGTTAACTTATACCCTTGCAAACAAATGGTTACAGTGGTATACTAGAATCTACCTTTTGGTCAGTTGGTCTGTTTGAATGTTTGTGACGCAAACTACTTCTTAAGTTTTGGATACTGACCTAGAAATGAAAGAGTGAACAACACTGCTCACCTGAATAGGGTCATTTTGTTACGTCATTAGCATGACTGTGCACTTTGACCTGTGATTTGTTGTAAATTTTACCCTTCTTTTTGTTTAGTGAGAAAGATGTGAGTCGTGTATGAATTTATATCCATTTTTTGTGTTACCTGCTGTTAGCAAAAGTGACACATAGTGATTACTTTTACATTGTCTGTCCATCTGTCACACTTTTTCTGTACACTTTTTAATTCTTCAGTAATTCCTGCTCTTCGCATGTTGTTGAAATGAAATTTTGTTGATGAACAGAGCAGGACAAGAGGAATTGTCATGCACAAGGTCCATAACTCTGGCATCAATATTTTTAAAGTTATATCCCTTTTCCTCATTCATACTTTTTTCCGTCACGCTTCTTTACTTTGCAATAACTCCTGCTCTACTTATGCTTCTGAAATGAAATGTTCATATACAGAGCATGACTGTCATGCTCAAGGTCCGTAACTGTACTATATAATAGCATCAGTATCCTTTAGTTATTCCCCTTCTCCTCATTCTGTGTCACCTGCTGTAAGTTGAGATAATTTCAGTCTGATGTCTGTCTGTACATCTGCCCATCACACTTTGTTTTTCACACTTTTTCTGTAATGTTCAGTGTTTCTTTCAGCAGGTGACACATGTGTTCCAAGGAACACTTCTTTTTCATGCAAGATGAAGGATCGAGTCCAAGTCTACTTCTAAATATGTAATAACATCCATATCAGAGGAACAGATATATGCTATTTTGGGTTCAATCAAGTATTAGCCAAAAAAGAAATTATTGGGTAATTTTCCATTTGTTGAACTTCATTGTCGTGATTTTATTTGAGTATTTCATCCTTTCAATATCATGACAGATTGTTAAACATACAATGGTAACAGGTCACATTACCCATGAAACCTACACTTTAGAAAGTATCAGATCAGTAATAACCTTATAATATAATTAGAGTATCCCAGATTTTAAATGGGTTTTTTATTCTTCCATGTCAAAACATTTGAGTACTTGTTAATTTCTAATTGTGTATTTATTTACGCTAATGAACATCCGATCTGTTCCTGTATCCTTGATCATACTTCTTCCTCAAAACAGGGTCAAACAGATGGAAATGCTGACGGTGGAAATGATAAAAATTCAGACAATGTTTCATCAAAGACACCAATTTACCGACGTTTGAACAAGTTTCCAGTGGAAGGAAAGCAGACAACAAAACGGTAAGCTCAGTACCAATATGCAAGGTATGGCTTGATTTCCAATCAACAATACTTGGTGCTGATTCTTAAGTAACATCACATTCCACCATTCATGTTTTATACAAAATTTAAGTATGCACACATATTTTTACATATTACACTTGGAACTAAGTTGAGAGTATACCATCCAAATTAGCAATATTTGTTAAAAAATGAAATATGTATGGGACCGTCTCCACTGGTGGAGTGGTAAGTGTGTCTGCCTTAGGTTTAAATTACAGCTCCGTGCAACAGATTTTACTTAACACGATGTGGATCTTAATTGGATTCAAATCTTTGCACTCGCAAAAAAATACAAGCAGCTACAAAATGAAATCGCAAAATTCATTCCTCTCTTGCATTTTGCAATTTTGCGAGTGCTAAATTCAAGCCCTGATTCCTGGCTACAACTTACCAAAATCGTAAAAATTTATACTGGTATAACTTTCTTGCTTGGCACTCAGCATGTAAGGATAGTTCCAGGACTGGTTGGCCCCATTTCAGTGTGGTATCCAGTGTTTTCATTCTTAACCAAATACAGATCAAATCATCTGTTAATATCAAATAAAAATTGGTTATTTTTGGCAACAGTTGAAGTTTTGAATGTCCCCCTTGACCCATGTCCAAATCGGTTGTTTTTGCAAAAATATCTGTGTTATATTTATTAATGAAAACCCTGGGTATCATGCCACATGTCAATAGCGTGATACTGCAGTGTGGCAGCACTATATTTGTCTCAAATAGACATAGTCTCCAAATGACTGAAATACTGTTGATGGGACTTTAAAACCCAATAAACAAACAAACATAAATTTAATTCAGTTATTTGGACCTCCTTTATCCGATTTATTCCATATCCAGCAAAATATCCATGCGTTTACCCCAGTGAATTATTTGATGAAGTTTTCATTGTTTCTTCAATAAAGACATAAAAAGAAATAAATCGAGGACTGCACGCTTAACTGTTCCATCTCCAATTTTGTCTTTATGCACTTTGAATAGTTTCACAGTGGCTAAAATGATATTTCAGTGGTCATATTTGGCACAAGTGAGAATGGTTAACTGCATATCAGCTTGATAAAATTTGTAACTTTTTCATGTTTTTATTGTGCTTAAGACACCATATGATGTCTTTAGCCTGTCTGAGCGTCTTTCATCGATAATCTAATCTAATCAAATTTCATTGTCAATTTCTATTGGGCTATCATAGGCACTTGTAAGGGAACTGAGTAATACAGCTGTGCCTTCACTTTCAAAGGTATTGAGTGACCATAAAAATTATTTGAGTAATTTAGCAACCCTTATAGCTTAATTTCATTTGAGTTTTTTAAGACATCTTACCCTTCCATTTTGGATTTAATTTAACACTAGTTTTCAGAAATCAAACATTCAGGAAATGTTCTAATATCACAGGATCAAATTCAAATTTCATGATAAATGGTATTGAATACTGGATAGGTGGCTAATATTGTTATACCAAGTTTACAGGATTAATCCTTTAATTATAAAGACATGTTTTGAAGTCTTGGCAAAGAAAGCAGACAGGGGTGTAAAATTCCTGAAATTATCACTCACCCTGCTTAACCCTTTCAAATTGTAGTAAAATTAAGAATATTACAAAGAAATGTTCTGGTTTTTCACTTGCCCTACACTGATTTTCACTATACAGGGGGAGAGGAATTTGTAACCTTAGGAACTGTCTCTGTTTCAGTGTTTGCTCATATAATGATACAGTGTTGTAGTTCAGATTATACACAGTCTGTTAAGCAATCTAAAATCCATTGTTTGTATACCATTTCCAGGGATGGAAATTAACTTTTTTGGTCTGGTTGCCCGAGTGGGCTACTAGCTTTTGGGATTCAGGGGCCCACCAAATTATTTAGTGGCCCACCATGTAAACATGAAAAAAAACACAAAAAAAACAACAACATGAAAATAACATTTAATCATGTGTTTCTCTCAGGCACAGAAACAGTTTGGCAACAAACAAAGCATAGAGCCACTCAGGGTTTTTATTCTATCTTTGGGGAAGCTGCCCACCGCCCTTCAGAAGGGGAATTTTCGAAAATGTAAACAAGGAAAAAAAAACACCTGCAGTGCAGTTATTATCGGAGGAAATTTCAATTGTTTAATTAGCGAGAATTTGCATAAAGGCATTAAATTGATCCCATTGTTTATATATTGCTTTCATGTAGTTACCTGTAAAATTTCGCTCCTAAACTCATAAGGCAAACCGATCAGTCAATCAAATTGATTTAAAAATACAGTGGCCATCAGACCTTGTTGATGTTTATCGCAAATGGCTGTTTTGATTGGATAACTTGCGCCTTTTCATTGTTTGTTTTTTATCTGCCCACAGCAAGGATATGCGTTATTTACTTTCACTTTTGTTTTCTTCAAAGTTAATGGGTGGGGAAATCATATTCATAGGGAAATTTTTATTTCTTGAAGGGGAAAAATATCGTTTTTTACCAAGTGGAAGCCGCCGTTTAACGGCGGCTGTTATAGAAGGGGAAAAAAACCTGGCCACAGTTAAATGCTAGTCGACAAGATGGACTACCAGCCTAAGAAAAACACTCGCCCACATCAAAAAGTGGTCACCCCAGGCGAGTGGGCACCCGTTAATTTCCATCCTCATCGCGCGGGTTCGAATCCCAGCAGGGTAATTCGGATTTTCATATGAGGAAGCCTTTCAGCTGGCTTGCGGTAGTTCGGTGGTTCTACCCGGATGCCTCCGTGCATTCGGGGTCTTCCTTCACCTGTAATTAGCTGGACGTCGCTAAATGACTGAAATACTGTCGAAGCGACAGTTAACTCAAATAGTCTAGTCAAGTCAATATTAAAATGAATCTTCTTCAAGTCATAAATTTGTAAATGAACATTCATGTGCAAAAAGAAATAATTGAGTATGCCATATTATGAGTGGCACTGACTATAGTTACCTTGGAACACCATACTGTTTCTCTGAATAAACTGTAGGATATACATGATTTCTAGCCTATATTGTCCTCCAGGAAAACATTTGTCCGCCCACATTCCCACTATGATGTGCCAGGGACCCCCTACACAGAGCCATGGTCGCCAAGTCAGCTGGACCCAACAACAATGACCTATCTGGTGCAGATGGCCACATGAAACAGGTCAGCCACTGATTTCTCTCTCTCTCTGTGTTTAGTTGCATTTTTGAGTCTTTTTTTGCATATCTCTGTCAGTTTGTAGGCTGCTAAGCTGAAAACATGCATGCTAATATACTTCGGCTTTTTTACAACCTTTATCAGAGTCTGTTCACCTTCCCAGCAGAAAAGTTCTGTTAATTCTTACAGATTCCCTTGTAATTTCTATATATCCCAGAAGTTTCCCAAACTCAAGAAGATGGTGATTTTACTCCCAAAATGTGGCAAAATTGCCCCTTTCCCAATAAAGAACCTGCACATATTCATAAACTTTCTTGAACAGATAGAATCTGTTTCAGTCAGCACCTGAGATATTCCAATTCCCTGACCCTGACACCCGACACGTGCCTTCGTCTCACTCTAGCCTGCCCTTCTCACCGATACCCCACTCAGCTATGCGTCCTACACTGTACGTCAGACCCCTGGAGGAAGAGGAGGAGGACGATGTTCGGATACTTCCCATGAGTCCTGCTGTGTACATGTCGCAGACCACCAGTACACCGCTGCCTGCTGATATCAATATGGAGTCCCCACTGTGTATGACCATCACAGAGAATCCAAATCAAACGTAATTCATAGTTTGAGTCATGAATAGAGACCTATTCGCAAATAGCAAAATGTTTTTCCCTAAATTAGGATGAAAAAAATCCCAATTTTATATTGTTTTATTTTGTAAAAAGAAATAGTAAAAATAGAAAATAGTAAAAAAGTAATCATACATGATACATCTAAAACCAGAATAAATTATATTATTATGTTTTAATATGTTTTCATGTATTCCCTAATTATTTGCAATCCCAGATTTGGGGTATTTGTCTATACTTTTTCCAAATCAGTGAAGCCTGGACTTAAAAAAAGAATAAGACATGTAGGATAAATTATTTGAATGAATCTGAGAAAAATAAATTTTTATGCTTAAGTATTTTTGCCCATGCAGCACGTTTAACTTCCCAACGGAGTGCAACATGTGTCGGATCTGTCATGAGGACGGCAGTAAGGAGCGTCTGGTGTCGCCCTGCCACTGTACTGGCACCATGGGAATGTTACACATGCGCTGCCTGGAGACGTGGCTAGGTTCGTCCAACACCACTAAGTGTGAGATATGTCAGTTCCAGTTCACCGTACAGAGGAAGGCCAGGCCTCTCAGATGGGTAGGTCACTCATAAATCGGGTATTTTTGTTACGAAGTCATCTGTTTAGGTAGTGTCCAAAATCCAGTCTTCTGGGTGGGACGTTTCCTTATAGCCTTGCAACGTTTGTCTCTATTCAGAGCGTCTGCTTTGCTGATGTGCATCGAGCTTGGGCCTCTTCCAGGGTCTCGTCTATGGTTGGCCTCTAGGTTTTGTTTCAGTAACTGACCATGAATTCTTGACATTTTAAAAATCTGACCAAGCATCCACAGCCTGTCACATTTGCTCAAAAGAAAGTGCTCTTTTTCACTGGTCCTGCATTAATGTTCACTCAACAAGGTGAGCAGGCAAGTGGTATTTTACACCCCTGCACTGCCACTACACAAATCATGTGATGATTTTAAAATGAATATTAAAATGGTTAAAATAACTAAAGAAAAAGTTGCTAAATAATCTTTTCTTCATCTTGTGTTTTTTATAAATATGTAGCTGTTTTTTATCAATTATTTATTTGCTGTGTATGATATTTTAAAAAAAAACTATAGAAAAAAGAGTAGAAAATATATTTCTCACAAAATCTCATATCTGTTAAATTGATATTTTCCTGCATATTGACAGAGATATTCCCTTACTTGTAAGGGGAGATCCCTTCACAATATATTTAGTATAACCATGGGAGCTCCATCAAATTAAATTTTAGATTATGTTATATGTTGAAAATAATAAATGGCAAAAGCTTGCATAATTTTGTGTTATTTCTTAAAGCATTGCATTCACAGATGGTCAATGAAAAAGAATTTGATTTTTATCTTTATGTGTGTAATTTGTTTATCAATACCCATCTACAGACAAAAAAAATGGGTGGTTTCTCCATCAAAGGCAGTACTGTCACAGAACTATTGAAACTATATTTAGAATTACAAAACCTATTTTTAGATTTTCTATTTTCATATGCTGTCTCTTGGCTGATCACATTCACTCTTCGTGCATGCACTAACTTCATAAGCTGAATTTAAGAAAATCGCTACCCTGAACTGGTGAAGACACCATGTTGCGGAACATGTAACGTGACACAGCAAGCCCCTGATTTGGATATACCATATACTATAGTTTACCGACTTTGCCGAATTGCGTTTACAAAAATAGTGTTTTCCCATGTTATGTGACCTACACTGGCCATGTTTATTTGTCAGGAAAAAAGACTTCACCAACATTGAATAGAAAGAGCAGAAAATTATTAGTTTAAATTTCTACCGATCATCTGTGAACAAGCTGTTTTAAGATAATGTATCATAAGCTTTCATAGGGACCAACAGTTGATGTTTTTTCTGGGACTTAAAGTTTTGAAAAATATAAGTCCCAAGGATCATACTTTCATTTCTAAAATTAACACTGCATACATCTTCAATATCTCCTCCAGTACATGAAGAACCCAGTCTTCTAGAGGAGAGACGGTCCTTGTACAAGGAGTTGTCCATCACCATCATTCTTGGGGTCCTTGTGCTCACCACCTGCATCCTGTGCTTCACCTTTGCACACCGACTGACGGTGGAGAAGCGGCACGTGCCAGCCACCATCTTGATCCTCGTGTCAGTGGCGGTGGGCATCATGTACTGTGCATGGCTGTGGGTAAGTAGCAAGGGAAGTCTACTTTAGTTATATACAAGTCCAGTTCTTCTAGGTCAATGTTTCTGTTGGAGCATATCTGACAATGAATTTAAAGGTTTGATACCTTCACCCACAACTGACATTTGCATTGTTTACAAATGTAT
>CM037786.1:60215657-60230851 GCA_021229015.1 Solen grandis | reverse complement strand
CATAGTACTCATATAATCCTTGAATTAATGTATGCATACTCAAACACACGTATGTATAGACACTAAAAACTACATGCATACACACAAAGATATATGGGTTAACCAAATTAATGTAAAATCAGATAATTTCAGTATCATTAAAAGAAGGGTATGACGATTCATCACCGAATCGCTTAATCGTATGTTACAAGCTCGCGAACTTTCAACGATATTAAACTGCTTGGAAGTAGATTAATTAGAAAGTGACTAATAATTGATATTAAGGATAAAATGCTAGAGAAGGTATATTATGTACGAATCGGTTATAATTTTATGAAACCAGACTAGATTAATTTAAAAATTTTTGGAATTAAAATTCCTTTAAATTTTCCAGACTATGATTGCTAAGTTAAAACTATCTTATTTACACTTAAAAATTGTACGTATGTGAATCGGAACCTAATGTCTTTTATGGCATTGTATATCGGTATTGAATATACATTGCTTTTAAAGCAATTATATTTCATTTGTGTATATTTACACAATGACTACAAATTGTATAGAATTTTCAAATACTGTTGTATGCTAATAGTAAGTCATACACGTACTGATAGGTATTACTACACAAATTAAGGCTGCTTTTAATGGCAGTCAAATTACACTGTGAGGCAAATTAAGTGCTGTACAATCTGGGAAAACTGCGGGGACGACTGAAGGTCTCTTACTCTTGGTGAAAGGTGACTGAGTGGATGCAAAGAATAGAACCGTCTGAGGACCATGCATCCAAGATAAGATTGTAACGTTTTAGTTTCCTGGCCTGATATAGGAGGGAACTACGTTCCTGAGTTAGGTTCTCGTTAATAAAGCAACTTGCCTTACCTACACTTTTAAGTTGAGCCCTCTTTGTGAACAACTTTTGCCTGGAACGGTAAGTAACGAACTTGATGAGGATATCACGTGGTTTCGGGGCTGAGTCGAGAGTAGTGCTCGGTCGAGGTTTCCCAACCCGATGGGACCTGTCTATCTCGTCCAGTGACAGGTTGGCGTCAATAGAGTTTGCCAGTGACAGGACCAAGTCATCGGTTGATTCGCCCTTCACTTCCGTGATGCCGGAAACACGTAGACTGTTTCGCCTGCTATATTGGTTGGCACGATCAATCTCTAATTTAAAACTATCAACGCGTTATTTTCGGAATCGAGGAGGAGTGTCAGTTTGTCCAAAACTATCTTGTCGAAGCTTTTGACAAGCTCAGGGACCATTACCGAGACGAGTTCTTGCACTATGCCACGCATTTGGTCTTTGAAAGAGTCGGCAAGCTTTGAAGAGATAAGAGTTAAATCTTCATTACTAAGAACAATTTGGTGAATCTGAGAACCTTCAAGTGTTTCACATGATAATGGTAGATGTGACATTTCGGGGCTTTAATCTCGATTTCGCTTGAACTCAACGGCGTCCTCGGGTGTAGACAATCCACGTTTCGCTGTACTGGATGCAACAGACGTCGATGTAAAGATGGGGAAAGAGTACATGTCCGAACACTGATTGATTCCCAGCGGTTTTAATGTGTCGCAGTATACTTTGAAAAAAAAAAAGGAAATAAAACGAGTTTGGATTGCACACTTGATCGTCAAATCGGTTATATAATCTATTGCATGGATTGAATGGATATATTGATACCTCCAGACATATGCACGGGTGAAGCACAAGTAAACACAGGTAAAAATATGGCGGACCAATTATCTGGGATGGAAAATATGATGAAAAAATGAGAGTACTTTACAATTCCATCCCGATATCCAGAAGCCAAAAACAATAACACTGAGCACATCCTGCAATAACTAAGTTTCACATAAGACATCTTGACGAGCGTTTTTAGGGGAAAATAAACATGATTTTAAAACGTTTCAGGAGCCGAAGAAAGACGCCACACTATCCGTATTCCGCCTTGACCTTTTTTGTTATAATTATATATCCGTCTTCTACTTAATGTCATTTATACATCAGTAGATTTATTTCATGTACAATAAATGCAATTTCCGCTCCACTCCAGCCCCACCGAAAAGAAATAACGCGAACTTTGTTATCTTTTGTTGATTATGTATTATGTGTTTGGTATATTAGATTTACATTTGTACTTTACAAATGACCGTCCCCGTGGCCGAGTGGTTACAGCGTCTGCCTCAAGAGCGAGAGGTCGTGGGTTCGATCACCGTACGCGATATGCCAAAGTCATAAAAATGGTACTTTCTTGTTTGGCGCTCAGCATATATAAGGGTAGTTTCAGGATTGGTTGGCCCAGTGTCAGGATAATGTGACTGGGTGTCTTATCTTGCCACATGCCTACAGCGTGATACGAGAGTGTGGCAGCACTATATTTGTTTCAAGTAGACAGTGCCTCCAAATGACTGATTTACTGTCAGTGGTACGTTAACCCAGCAAACAAACAAACAAGCAACATTTACATAATGACAGGGCAAACTTGAAGGAATAAAAATGTTATATATCCCCATGCAATATTTTATGTACCTAGCTGTAATAAAAATGTGATCTGTTATG
This sequence comes from Solen grandis, assembly GCA_021229015.1. Classification (NCBI taxonomy): domain Eukaryota; kingdom Metazoa; phylum Mollusca; class Bivalvia; order Adapedonta; family Solenidae; genus Solen; species Solen grandis. Next base: position 60,228,315 of record CM037786.1, on the reverse strand, counting down.
TTCTGTAATGCTGCCAGTCCACCGAAACTAAATGTAATTGGGTGAGAAAAACGTGCAGCCTATTTTTAGCTTCAAAATATTCGTGACGTCCCGAGCGTTCTTAAATGCGACCGGATTGTTTCGGACTATATTAGATATATTAGATAAACTCGTGTGTAATTGTCATTTAAAATGTCGGAAGTTTTTTTAAGGTTTTCGTTATGTTGTTATAACTTTGTTCAATTGGTCGACTTTTCTGGGAATATAAATGCTGCGCGCTATATTCTCATACATTGTTTCAACATTCAACTTTCTGTAAAGATTGGTAGCGATAAATGTTGGACCAAATACATCTTTAAAAGTCTCTCTCCAACATAAGAATACCAGGATATAAACCTTTGAAATCAAAATAAGGTTTAGAATGTTACAAGTCACTTTGGAATTCACACAAGGTAACACACGTTCATGGGTGTCCTATGTTGAAATGAGAAACCCTGAGAGTGAAATTTTTCCCCGACCACTACATCTCAAGGACTCAGGAATACAAAGACTATTCTCCATTTACAATTTATTAAATTGAAATATAGCCATTGGACATGTGGACCTACATCAAAATCCAAAACAGTACTATACATCTTCCTACTCATACATGTACACATCATAAAGTCAATCATAATCCACTTAATATCATAATGAGCCATGCTCATCTATTCAGCCCTCTGACATAATAACAGTCCAAAAACAAATAAATAAAAAATCCAAAGACTAAGTAAATAATATTTCTTTCATTCAATGAATTATTAATTTATAGATGTATCCAGCTTTCACACATAAAAAAAACTATTTATCATCCCAATAAGGCAACCATAGATACATGATCTGGCTAACTTAAAAATATTAAAAAGATAAAAAGATAAACAAATAAATAAATTAATTAATTAACTGTAGTGTCCACTATGAATGTTTAACGCTTTATAACTTAAACCTCGATACACTCGAACATGCTGACTACATGTCAGCTGACCATATAAACAACTGGACATTAAACAATCATCACTGAGATTCCACCGATTAGGGGAAATTATTTTATGCCTAATTCACTACTTTTAAACGTCAGAAAATACATTTATAATGGGTCGTTATGATTGATACTTATACATCATAAAACATATAAAACAAATTAGTTTGAAATGGTACAGGTTTATCTCTTGGCGCTTTGCCAATAAAGGAAATTCAAGGAACTGGTTGGCCCAGTGTCAGGATGCTTATTCTCTAAGGCCTGGTATCATCGTGAGGCAGTACAAAGTCCACGAATTAATGAAATACTGTCGGTGGGACATAAACCGAAGCACACAAACGACTTAAGTTTTATCTGTTCCACTATTAAATGAATAAAATACAAATAACGAATAAAATTAAACATTCCTAACTTTTATTCCATACAAACATGGTCATAGACTCATATGGCAAGCAATGTAACATGACAAACCGTCCACACACATATGTATGCATACATAGTCACATATAAGAGGGATACATAAGACACATTATTATTATTATTATTATTATTAAATTTGGCTACTTTATATTACAATGTATATCCTCTATTTTTCCTTGTAGATTGTAGAACGATTTGGTGGCATAATTAATTCTAAGGAATAACTTATCACATGAAGTTTATCTTGTTTTCCATACCAATTTGGCTACCAGAGTTATATGTAAGCATATTTTCTAATACACTTTTATCTCTCTTATCCTTTTTCAGGTTTTGTATAAGTGAAAGTAATTTATATGTTCTTGGTCATAAAAACATCTTAATAGAATTATGAAATATAAATTAATATCTATACCATTATAATTTGAATATCAACATTTATATGTCATTATTGGTGTAAGCGGTGTCTTATTTAGTTAAATGATTTGACTAAATTTACAATTTCGGACGAGATATTTTTTCAGTTACAACAAACATACATTATATATATACATACATTATATATACATACATTATATATACATACATACGTTTTAACATACTGAACATACTTATTTTTCATTAAATTGATAAAAACAGAAACTGTTCGTAAAGAAATCGCAATATTTTGTGACCATATTTTATTTTCATTTATTTTTAGAAACATATCAGCACTCTTTCGAAAAATATATCTGTCCTTGGTGGGTATTTTATTTCAAGTTTTACTGATTTCACATGTTTTTCAGGGCTTCAGAACAAATGCACTCTGAAAGTACAATATAGATAACTAGCCTACGGTCCAAGTTATGACATGTCTAATATAATAACCATTGTTTTTTTTTTTTATTATTATTTTATACACACTGTGAGTAATCATCTGATTTTGGGAATCCATAAAGTAACATATATATTTTCATTTTCTACAAAACAACGATATATTTACAGATCTTAAATAGATCTTATAGACAATCACCTTATACGTATATCATCTAAAGCAACAAGTCCTTCACCTTTTTTTTCACTTTCATCTTTTTTTAGATGAAATCTGTTAAGTATACGGCTGAACATCGAGTAGATATTCGAAAAAGCATTGGAAATCCACGGTTGAATTGTTGGAAGGTGGTAAAAGAGTGTTATTGCCAAATTACGAAGGAATTCCCCTTTCCTATAAACTTCTGTACAACAAACTTCTTGACGTCCATTCATCTGAACCACATACTTAAATATGGGTTCTTCAGTCTTTATAATTAACGTTTCACAAATACTGTATACAATAAGTTCAGCATTTTCCCACTTTTTGGCAAGTCTTTTGTTTGACTGCTGCTCATAGAACGTAATGGCCCCTTGAAGTAGTGTTCGGATCTCATGCTGGTCCGGTGTATCGTCATTCCCTTCGTTCCCGCACCGTTTGATAATTACCATTCCAATTGTTCGCTTGTTAATCTTACTCACATTAAATACATTCGGTTTCGAAGTTTCTTCCTCCACTTCACTCCCCTCATCGTCACTGTTTCTATTTTCCGTTTGAAAACTTACATCGTCACTTTTCATTTCCCTGGTACAATCACTTTGTTCTGGTCCCTGCTTAATTAATCGAAATATATTCTAATAATAAGTTAATCAATGTATTTGTTTGTACTTTGTATTTATTTTGATATGAACATTGGAAATAAACCCATAGATAAAATTGATCAGAGTATGATTTCTTAGTAAGGAATATCTTCTATACGATTTAATTTCTCGAAAGAATAATCTGTAACGCATTCCTATGCTGATATTCTTAATTTGTCGAAGCAACAATATCATTAGGGTTGCAGAGAAAACCGATATGAATGCATACAGAATTGGTAATTTTTATATACTTAGATCTATTTAAAAACAATGTAATTTTGAATAAAAGTACTTTTTAAAATGATTTAGTTAGTACCTTAATGACAAGGAATTAAAAAAAAATGAAACATAAGTTTGTTTGATATTTTTTTGTAAAGTTAATACTATGTAATGTCAATCAAGTTATTGATATATTGCATATTGTCCCATCCCTCAATTTCGTTGTATTTTCAATTTGTTTAGGTGTATTTAACTGGTAAAACAAATTTTTGTTTGACACACCAGTATCTCTATGACGGTTTAGACATGCTTAGGCTCTGTACCACCCCATACAACTCGCTTCGAAATATAGCTCCCCGGGGTAGGTCTATTCGGTGAAAAGCACACGAGCTGTATTCAAAAAAGCATATGAAAAATCGAGTACAGTCCGCACACACTTTGATCAAACTGATGATAATAACTGAAGTTATACGAAAACCAAGTTTCCCAATGTGAGTCAAATGACTTCATGTCCCTTGTTGAGGAAGAAGCTTATCGTTTTTGTGCTTTTCATCCATCAGTATATACGAACAGGCGTACAAAGAACATTTTCAGCAAGGTATTTGATTTTGAATGTTCAAACAGTTTCAGTACTCGTTCTCCTAAAAAAATCATATTTACCATATATATAGTCACCATAACGTTCTTTTATCACGAATAGAGCTAACGGGGAGCTGTATACGAAAACGTATACGAATATGGCTAGTCTGGAAGCTATATTCGAAGCGAGCTGTATATGGTGCGACCATGCTCAAGAAAGGGATTTTTGCATTTATGATCATTTAAAGTTAGGTTTGTTACTAATGTGGGCTGTTCAAAAACTGTTTGGAAAATACAAAACTAGCAAAATCGCAAATTTGTCAGGACCAAAATGTTTACAACAGATTTTCTTTATTTTTTTTCAGATTCAGTCCTCTGAATATGTAAAATAATCTATACCTCACCATGTTTGTTTTTTCACTTACACTGCTTTCTTATTAAAGATTTGCATAAAACACTAAAATTTGACTTCTTGGACCCTCAACATCTGACAAACATACTTTTAATCACGTTTTAATACATGAGTCTTAAAATTCGGGGTTTCATTTTGTTTTCTACTGAAAATATGAGAATTTAAAGGCGTTTCAGCGGTTTTTTTCTAACGGATAGATTTTTCTAATAACTTGCATATAAGCACTTTAGACTTTAACTAATAGAGGTATAAATTAAAAATAGGGGGTCACCATGCTTGTTTTAGAGATTAAGCTTATGGTAGAGCATCACTATTTGCTAAAATTTGTTGAAAAAAACATGGCGTTAAAATATAAGAAAGATTTCTATTCTAAATACTGTAACATCATATTAAAATGATATTTTTAAAATATTTTTATCATCATTTGTAACTTATAATGTATTCCATAAGTTACAGATAAAAATACTGTCAAATATGCATTGAAAATACAAAACGGGCACTAAATCTCATTTGTGCCCGGACGAAAATGTATACAAAACTGTGAATTTATATATATATTTTCCTAAATAAAATAAAATTCGACAGACAGATTTCCTTTATTTTTTCAGAGTCAGTCCTTTGATATAAATGCTTTCTGAAAATGTAAAAAAAGACGTCCCTCACCAGGTTTTTTTTTAACTAAAACTGCATTTGTATTGAAATTTTTAACCAAATTTGCATAAAAACACTAAATGACTTTTTGTATCTTCAAAATTTGGCAAATATACTTTTAATGATATTTTTAACACATGTATCTTAAAATTTGGGCTTTCTTCTATCATTCTACTTAAAATAAATCAGATATTCAAAAGAAAAAATACCAAAATCAAAACCAGCTGTAACCCGCTGAAAAGTCCTTAAATAAAAATCCAAAATTAAAATCAATGGTAGCCTGCTGAAACATCCTTAAGAACTGATTGCTTGGACATATTTCTTAGCTTAGCACCAAAAGGTGAACATCATTATCAGGCATTTAAAAGAAGAAATTGGTGTTTTAATTAACCAAGATGTATTTCAAATATCCATCGTATATATGTATAACGCTACAAAGTATAAAGTTCAAAACAATATAATTTTCAAATATTCTTACTTTTTGTATCAAAATTCTGCAATTATCGCAGCATGGGATAAATGTTTTTTAGCTTCACTTATATAATGATATATACCATGGTAATCTCAATTTAGAACTTGTTAGGAGGTGAAAAGAAGATGTTTTAGAGCCACAATATAACGTAACATACCTGTTTAAATGGAACAAAGAATGCTAAAACAAGAATTCGTCTGGATAGACCATAGAAAGGGGAGGTCATCAGTCGTGAAAGTTTCGTCTTGTCCACGAAATTATGTTTGATAGCATATTCCCATTCGTTCATCTGACAGTTTCTAAAATGAAACATAATTTATGAGTAAATTCGTGTTTGAATTAACGAATTAACCAATGACATTAAAGAATACAATGTAAATACTATTTAGCGGGGAAATACAAAAGGAAGTAGCCTTATTTTAAAGCAGCTCGATCACAGATGATCGGTAAAAATAAAATAAAAAATCGATTCTCCATCGTTAATGTTAAAGAAGACTTTGTCTCCTGACAAATAAATTCAACAAGCGTAGGTCATAAGAGAAAGAGAAAAGGCTATTTTCGTAAATGCCCAATTAGCGGAAATCAGTTAAATATAGAATATTTATTATAGATAATGATCTCTTTTTGGAATCTTTGCTAATGGAAATAAGAGGTAAAACCATTTCGTATGCAAGTTTCAAAAAGAAACTAATCTGAATCAAGAAAAAGATTTGATAAATAAAATTACTCAAAATGAAAATTGTCTTACAGAAAATAACAAAGAAAACCTATTGCATTCACAAGATAAACTACTCTTTAAGAGATAAAAAAAAATGAAAGGTTTTATCACTAGAAGTAGAAAAATTCTAAATTTTTAAATTAGAAAATCAAATTAAAAAAATATCCCTTTTCTAGAGAAAGCAGATGGATCTCATATATATGATCAAAAACTTATTTTAGATGAAACCTATAAGTATTATAAACAACTTTATGAAAATGTTACAATCACTGAGAATAAGGATATAGAACCTTTTTTAAATGATACAAGTAGCACTGCTAGAAAATTATCTTTACATGAAACAAATAATTTAGAAGGGAACTTGTCACATGAGGAAGTATCTTTTACTCTAAAGAATATGAAAAATGATAAAAGCCCTGGCTGTGAGGGTTTAACATGTAATTTTTTTCAAGGTGTTTTGTAACAAACTTGGTAAATTTGTTGCAAGGACAATCAATTGTGCTTTTCGGAAAGGAACTTTTTCCCCATAATTTAAAACTAGGAACTATCATCTGCATTCCAAAAGAGAAATTTTTTTTTTTTTTTTTTTAAAAATTGGAGACCTATTACTTTTAAATGTTGTTTATAAACTAGCATCTGGAAAAATAGCAAATAGATTGAAACAATTTTAGATAAAATAATTTCAAAAGAACAAACAGGTTTTGTTCAGGGTAGTCATATAAGTGAAAATACTAGATTATTATATGATATTATGAAAGTGATGGAGGACAAAAAATACCAGGTTTATTAATGCTTATAGATTTTGAAAAGGCTTTTGATACTTTATCTTTTAATTTCATTGAAAAAACTTTGCGTCTCTTCAATTTGGCATCGGGTTTATGAAATGGATAAAATTACATAATACAAATATATGTGTTCAACTTTATGGTTTTTTGTCGAAGTTTTTTTACAGTAGAACGTGGATGTAGACAAGGAGATCCTATTTCTCCTTATATTTTCATTTTATGCACTGAAATTTTTAGCACATAAGATAAAAAATACCAAAAACATCAAAGGAATTGTAATTGATGGAGAGAAATATAAAATATCCCAGTTTGCTGATGACACTTCCCTTTTGAGGGATGGATAAGAAAAATCTTTAAAATATGCATTAAAAGTTTTGGACATGTTCTCTATTATTTCTGGACTAAAGGTTAATTTTGATAAAACTAAATTAATTTGAGTAGGATCAATGAAATACAGTGCTAAATATATTAAAACAAAATGGAAACTAACATGGGGGGACACACAATTTAAGATTTTAGGAATAAATTTTGATGTGAACCTTGATAAGATACCTGAGTTAAATTTTAATGAGAACTTAAAAAATCAATACTTTATTGGAAAAGACCTAAATTAGCCCCTGTAGGTAGAATCACTGTTGTAAAATCTTTGTTATTATCATTATTTACTAATTGTTTCATCAATCTTCCAACTAGTTAGTGATCTTATGTATAAGTTTGTATGAGAAGGAAAATCTAAAATTAAACAAGAAATACTTGTTAAAAACTATGAAGAAGGTGGACTTGGAATGGTTGATATAGATAGCTTTTTTCATAGATTAAAACTGAAATAGTTTAAACAATATATTGTAAATTCCAGAAGCAAATGTTTCAAATTAATGGATATTCAACTAGAATTTCAAAAACAATTTAACTATTGGAGGATTGTATTGTGAAAAAATAATGAAAAAAATAAAAAAAATACCTTCTGGATTGATGTTCTTAAGGCTTATGAAATATTTATCAAAATTTATTCTATTCGAAATACTGAATATTTCTTTAATATACCCCTATTTTACAACAAACGGTTTAGTGCTAAATTGAGAAATATTTTTTATATAAAAAATATGTATGACAAAAGGATACTTTTTGTGAAAGACATTATAGTAAATACAGCCACTCTTATGAAACGAGAGGAACTTGAAAATAAAAATTATATTAAATATTTCTTTACAATACCATGCACTTGTTACTGGAATAAAACTTTTCATGCTTAATTGCACTATACCTATAGTCATTACACAAGAATCCTTGTATCATCCATGTATAAAATGCTACATTAAATTTATTGTTATGAATGATAAATTAGTATTCAACATTTTAAAGAGTAATGTTGCTGTACCTAGTTCTCATTTAAAATGGAATTTTATTTTTTTCTGATATTAATATAAATTGGAAAATAATTCATAGTTATGTATTTAAGTGTACAAATGATACATATTTACAATGGTTTCAAACAAAATTAATTCACAGGATATTGGCAACAAATACACTTCTATGTAAAATGGAAATTGTTACCAGTAATTTATGTATCTTTTGAAATGACAAAGAAGAAACACTTCTACACATATTTTGGGAATGCCATTTTATAAAACCTTTGTTGTTGATTATTTTAGGTTTAGAAGAAAGAAAAAATGAATATGACAAATTGTTTTTTTAATATAAAAGATAATTTATCTATGTAAGAGAAAGAATATAAAACCATCAATTACAGGATTGAAATCATGTCTAAAATATTCATATAACATTTCTAATGGAATAATACCCAATATATCAGTATCCAAAAACTGGTCGACTGTACAATTATTCTTTTGATTATTAATATGTACCTGAATTTTTTTGTGTGTTTACGATGTTATGAAGGCTGATAGCTTTTGTTATAAAGACTATATATAACAGTATAAGATATTATGCTAATAATGTAACATGTTCCAAAGAAAAACAAACAAAAAACAAACTTTTATTAAATAAAAAATGCTTACATCACCTTTACATGTTATATACCATAATTATGCTTTTTATTTTGTTCATATATATATATATATAATATATATATATATATATATATATATATATATATATGATAAGGTGAACTACAGGATGGTTCCCCGCCCCCGACCTGCTGACACCTATGACGGGAATAATAAAAGTTTGAAAAAAAAAAAGAATACGGTATCCCCAAAGCAGGTACCTGGGTACCACGTAACACGTTCCGCAACATTGCGTCTTCACAAGTTCCGGGAAGCTAATTCGCAAGTTCAGCCAATGAAGTGAGAGCATTCGCGAAGAGTGAATGTGATCAGTCATTTACGGCACATGAAAATAGAAATTCTAAATGTAGGTTTATATCATTCTAAAATAGCTTCAATACCGTCCGTGACGGTATTGCCTATGGTGAGGAAATCATCCATTTTACTTGCAATCACGAAATGTTATACTAGGCGTCTATAGATGGGTATTGATAGGCGTAATAAACACAGATAGTTAAAAATCAAAGTCGTAGTCAATGAACATATTTTTACGAGCTGCTTTAAGTTAAAGGTTGTTCCCATAAACAGTTAATGCAATACCATAAACAGTAATTTAAGTTCGAAAAGAAAAAGCTTTTTGGAAGGAGTAATTTGAACGATGGTGTATCCTAAATATTGTATCCACTGAAAGGGGCTAAACGTTGTTGTAAATATAATAAAATATGTTGTTAATATAAAAAAAATTCTTTAGCAATATATACGCCCGGTTGAATTCTTGATTATTGTTGCTTTATTACTATTGTCGTTGTTTTTAAAACTGATAGAATGCAACACTTTTATGGACACACGATAATGTAGCGAACCTCTTTGACTCGGTCCAAAATTGCGGAAACCAGTAGAAGTATGCCTCTGGATAGATTACTGTTGGAGAATGCCATCCCTGTTTAAGTGTTAAAAGGAAGTCCATTGCTCTTGAGCAACCACAGTCTTGTGATACTAAAAATCAAAACATAACCACTGTAATAGACACCTGATTTATAACGAACCGTAATTACTACCCATTAATATGTTTTCAGATACCTGACAAAACAATTCCATGTTCAATTATGACAAACACGTTCTACATTCTTAACTTATCACATACATACAGACATATATATCACAGGTAAATACAAAATTACAAAATTTCTACCATGATTAAGTTACCGCTTGATAGCTTCAGGTTTCTAAGAAAAAACCCTTACCGGTTTCCCGTCTCATTACAAAAATTTAGCTTTCACATAAAATCATACATTCAATACTTATACGTACCATATATAACTATTAAAGTCAACCGCATATTCGCTAAGATATATCACAAATATAAAACCTTTCTTACTTTATCTGCTGTGACTTGTCTTGTAACGGTCACCGTGTTCTCTGTTTATATGTAGTTTATCCAGCTTGGTGTGTAAACATACACATTATTGATTTTACTACTTAAGATTTCGTTGTTTTGACACAAGGTTACAACATATCTCGTGAATGTATGTTTTGTATGCATGAATCATATTTGTCTTGAGGAAGTTTAACTTTACTTAATACCTGATAGTAATGTTGAGTGTATGCATAGTTTAAATTAAAGGAAAACGTACCGGTTTTTAGTATAAGATCACGAAAGAAAACATGCCTTGTCAAACCGCGTCAAAGGAAACAAATATATGGTGATCCAACTTCAAATTTCATTTATGTTATCAGTATGAAATATTTTTCCTATTAGACCAAAAGCCGTAATTGATTTTAATATTTTGAAAGGGAAAAAAAAGACAAACTATGGGTAGGTCTGAATTCCAACCGATCACATTGATATCTACACAATCGTAAGCAAGCTTTAAATAATATTCAGACATCTATAATTAAACATATTTGACATTTAAAACAGTATATGGTATAACAGTTATAAATTATCTATAAGTGGTATGAAATAAAGACAATGCAAAAGAACTGATCGAGTATATTATGCTATCTTCTATATGAGTTTGCTGTCTCTAAGTATTGATTGAACAAGGCAAAATGTTAACCTTTTTCCAAAATATATTTGTTTACTATTTCAAACAAATCAATTTACTTCGCTTAAACATTTATTTTGTTGTTGTTGTTGTTTATGTTTTTGTTGGTGTTTTTGTTGTTGTTTTATTTGTCTTTTGAAATTACTTCATGAATTCACTTTAAGTTTATTTATATTTTGTGCATATATGTAAATAGAATACAAAGTTTCATTTTTGGAAAATGGATTCATCAGTAACTATACAAAATCACCTAAAATAAAAAAAAACTAAATCAAAGTTACGTAATGCTGTAAACATGTATATCTGTACTTACCAAATATTCGTTTAATGGTCCTAATCGACAAAAAACCTTTCAAATGAGTTTATGTGGGAGCATTTTGCATTTCATACCCACCCGTGATCACAAAACGACTTCCAGATCTAAACAAACAACCTTTACAAAGTTACTATATTGTTTACACATGCAATTCTGGATCAATTGCATACGAAGTCTATTGTGCAGCGTGTCTTTGTAATTTGCCGTCGTATTATACCCGCTACAAGATCAATATCGTATTTAAAACGTACAAGATCACCTAACCACAAGGACATTTACCGCCATGGTAAGGTTACAATCAAGGTCTAGAAAAACAATAATTGCAACAAGAAGTGTTATATACCAAATTCGTTGTCAAGAATTTTATTTATTTTGTTGTAGTAGTTGTTGTTTCTGTTGTTGTGACGAACAACGTTTCAGGTAAGAATAAATGAATATATATAAAGCGAATTCCCAATAGAGGGTATGATCACTATATATATTTACCATCCGATGTAGAGATAAAAAGGTTTAGGCACTGTACAATAAACTAACAAAAGTTTATACAATAAAATAATCCTCAAAACTTTTCATTGTACAATGAACAAAATATAGAATAAATACCAAAACAATAAAAAGGAAATATTCTTACCTTGACCAATTTCAAATGCATGTACAATAATATACTCTACACACATCAACCGATGATTTATGTAGTCAATAATATAAACTAATTCTACCAGCTCTGCACCCCATCCCATCCCCACATAAACTTATGATTGCTGTTCTTGAATATGACATGGACTTTATATCTTTATAAGAAGTTTTGCATATTTATATTTCCCTAGCATAAGAAATTTGCATTAAGACAAAGATAATATATATTTTAGCTACCTTTTATGGCCATTTTGATGGCCATCTTGGAGTTCTCGGAATACAATTACTAATGGCAATTTATGTCGGCGGTTTCACAAACTACCAACCATTGGGACTACATGTATAGTGATATATATGAATGTTTGTTGCAAAACCTGTCCCACCTTCTCCTATTCTTGATCAACTATTTCACTCATTGTTTCTCTGTCGCTAGTAACAAAACACATGTAACCGGCATTACAGCTTTGTATATAGCTTTACGTTTTATATTTAGATCTCTTATATACGTTACCTGGACAAAGAAACATTTACATATAATCTTACGGATAACATATATATTGCCTGCGTGGGTGTACGTTAGGGCTATTGCAAACTTTGATATTCATTAATATTATTACTATAGTCAATATGTGTTTGATTCTTTTATCGCCTTTTTTACCTAATATAAACACACACATTTAAGGGCCAATGTTACAATTTACCAGAGCAATGTTTTGGACAAACAAAGTATAACATTTTACGGATACTTCATT
>CM037786.1:60195038-60215557 GCA_021229015.1 Solen grandis | reverse complement strand
AATCAAAGAAAACAGTTTTATTGTAATTTAGATGGCATTAGAAATGAATATCCTATTATTTTGCCCTCTCTATAACGGAGATATGGCATTAAAAATATTACTTCTACAAACCGTGTGTGTGTGTGTGTGTGTGTGTGTGTGTGTGTTTAAAGTTTGACGAGTTGAACGACTGTGGCATAAAAGGGACATGGAAGATATGCTTTTATATCGCGTGCGCACGCGATATCTTCTACGTGAGGACGCGATAATTATTACACAATTAATAATACACCATTTTCAATCTCGCTGAAACCATCTACAAAACATTGCAATGACAAGTTTACCATAATCTTCACTAATTTACATTCATTGTCGAACCAGCCTGTACTGAATTTATTTGTAACCATGATTTTATCCAATGTGCAATTCTTTTCAAATTCAGAAATAAAATTTAAAATAGCAATATCTTTGGTACTGTGAATACTACTGCTAGAATATCCAAATCACCACTTAATACCTTGTCATGAACTAAAGACTTTGAGAAATATTATTACTTTCACTTTGAAAATTATACTTAAGGTCATCCATTCATTATTAAATTGATCATGGTCCATCAAGTGATTGTGGGAATTTTACAGAAAATGCAAGCCTTTGTAGACTTTGAGCAAAATAACCTATAACTTAAATGTCAATAGATGCTTGCATCTGCACTGGTGTCTTTTTGAGCATTAGAAGGATCATGATTATAATTCAATGATGGATGGATTACCTTGATAGCATTATTATATGAATATATAGAATATGTATATTGCTGAAGCTTCAAACCAACAATTTAACAACAACAATTTATATCAAAAACAAAATCAACAATGTTTTCAATAATATTCTTTGCTGCAATAATTTTTTGGCTTGCTGCCCTGGCCGCAAGCCTATTAATTACTCGGATTTGTTATTCGTACATTTCGGACATGTTGCATTTGGCAGATAGCCATTTGCGTTTACGTCATATACGGGTTTCCCAATTTTTTATTGAATTGTGGGAAGGAACAACCAGGCGCTCGAAGTTCGATATGATTCGCCCTAGGCAACTTCGAGCCTCTTTGCTCTGCTTTGATTTTTAACAAAATACATACCCGGAAACCATTTATTATCATTAGCCCAATTATTATATTGGCATTCAGAGTTCGGTTTGTAATTAGCGATTTAGCAATCAACATATATAATTCTTCGAAAAAAATAACATTTTATAGAATTGTGTCGAATAATGCATGTACCGAAAACAACACGCAGAATAAAATAAAACATAGATAGATAATAGATGATAACCTCCTTGCAAACCCAGCAATAGATTATATACAAATGTATATAATACAAAGATAAGATAAGAACTGGATATCAAGCTTATGTTTCTAGGCGCTTGAATTTAAAAAATGTAAAGCAAAAAACATGGCTGATCAAGGGCGCCATGGAAACGTTCATGACTGCGATCCAATTGTTGTTTGTTTATTTGGAAGGGAACTATAAGTGCTTTTGATTATATATTCACTTTGTTATACGGTATTTTCATATTATAACAGAGGCGAGAAACATGTGTTTTCCTCGAGTGCGAGAGAAGTTAGGGTTTTTTTTGTTTTTTTCGACTTAGAGTAGCGAATTAGAAAATAAATAATTCAAACTCTACGTAACGTTCAGACTTTACTAATTCAGCTTGAAATGTGCACATCGCCTCATAGACTTTATATACATCAATTTAACTAATGCACATACATTCGTGCAGGAAACATTAATATATTGATGTATCGATATGACTATCCTCACGAGCGTAACTCGTGTTTTAAAATCTATCCCTATTGATTTTAGGGATTTCGCTAATAGGACTCATTACATTGTTTGAATAATAAATTTATCACTTTTATTACTTTTAGCAATTTTCGTTGTTAGAACAATGATAGTGATTTCGATCAAAAGTCTGGTGCAATTACGAAATAAACCTTGAATAATCACCCCGTCTCGTTCAGCCAGCACATAATCCAAATTGTGCATTAGCACAAAATCGCTCCGCTGTGAACCCGATAAAAGTTTCCGTTAGTAATATATAAATTTTTCATGTCAGCCCCGTCAGCGTATTTCAAACACACATGAAACATTGACGCAAATTTCTGTCAAAATCATAACCTTAAGTGCTTAGATACGACACAGACTTTGATGTAAGGTCGGTCTCGGAACGTACTGAATGACAGTCATGAATTTTCAATATTATAATGTAAAGGCTATATACAACTATACACCAAGTATGATGTACGATCGTCTAGTTGAATCATTTGCTGCTTTAAAACCCGCACAAGATGGTTATTCTCCCAACAAAAAAGGAAGATTCAAAACCAAGCAGAATGGCCTTGCAAACAATGGGCTTCACAACCTAGGAAATCGTGCCTACATATTCAGTTAAACCACTTTACTGGGTCAATCGGAACTTCACGGGTAATTCCGTCATTCTTCATCATCGGTGAAGTATTTATCACCGAGGCGTTCCGATTGTTTACCGGGTAAGTTCATTTGACAGTGCTAAGCAATCATTTCTTGGGCCAAGACTCGAACATTAAGCAACAATCGGTCAATAAACTAGGCATGCAATCCTTTTAAAAGGAAATTTAATTATCTCAAAATCGCTATTCGCGGATAAAGGTAACAATTCTACAAATAACAACAATTTCATCATCAGAAAAGCAACACCGTACAGATTACAAACAAAATCTTTTGAATGCTCTTGAGTCTCGTCTTTATAATCACTCATCGTCCCATACCAAACATTCTTAATAACGTTATCAGAGGAATCCAACCAGAACTTTCATCACATGACATGTAGATAAAATCTTCGGACTCCGCAAATTTAACTTACCGTTAACTTACTCTTCATTCATTTACTTTTGCATATTTTCCATACACCCACAGAGAGAGAGAGAGAGAGAGAGAGAGAGAGAGAGAGAGTTTTTCAGAAGGGAGGGTTATTCGAGTAACATATAGCAAACTACTGTGTTTGTGGGGGCTCGCTCATGAAGGGACCCTGGTGTTCGATCATTCCCGTCCACCTGTGCACCCCCTGCCCAGTGAATGATTCCTTGATCCGTCACAGATAATCGTTTATGGTACATGTTCAATCATTTACACTTAAATGTGATCAATAAAAGGCAGTGTCCACTCACGTATGTATAGCATATGTTTCCTGGACTTGAGCAGTACTTCTAATTGGCAACCTTCAATTAAAAGTAAAATTTTACAAATGTAATTAACAAAAAAAAAAATCCTGTGCTCTATAACATGGTCATTTATACTTATGTATAATTTAATATAAATGTCAATAAAAAAAATTGAATTTTTTACATAAAAGGATGTAATCAAAGCGCTGAAGGCACTGAAGTTGTGTGTGTCTCAAATGAAAGAGTGTTTGAAGTCGATCACCGTTAATTTAATTAATTTTTATAAACAAAAGAAATGCGGCAAGTAGTATAGGTATTGAGAGTGTTTGGCTCACTGCGGGTCTAACACACTTCAAAATCCAAGCGCGCTAATCCGCGCGCCTGGCTTATCATGTGTAAACCCCCAAAAAGCATACACTCTCAATACCTATACTACTATTAGTTAAAAAAATCAAAAAAAATCACACTAATGTAAAATCAAAAAAAATCACACTAATGTAAACTTTAAAAAAAACAACAATGAAAAAAATAAAGAAAATTATGTTTTTTCCTGAACCATTTTTTACATTAATCCTCACTCTGAATATGGAGGAGGAGGGTTTTCTAACGTATTATAAAAATTCAATATTATACAGTTTTTATATTTTTGGATATTATCTCCATTGCTTCTTGTCTTCCCTGTTCTATTAATTTTTGCCTTTCTTCTTTTGAATAGTTTTTTGGAACCGCAGAGTTTTTTGTTAATTGTTTAAGCTCATTATATTTTTCTAATTCATCTAATATAAGTTTAAATTCTTGTTCAGATATCTCTCCATCTGTTAAAGCTTTAGAGATTAAATTTTTTATACTATTTAATTTACTGTTAGCAATAGTTTTAATATTATCATGTTTTTTAATTTTATTCATAAATCTAAGCCTAACAATTTTTATAGAGGCTCCAACTCCTCCACATACAAGAGCGGTAATTTCTAACGGAAGTAGAATAGGAACAATTAAACCAATAGCTCCTATAATTATACTAGCAGACATTAAAGCTGTGTCTACTCCATCTGTTATATTTATTCCTCTTTTATATTTTTTATATAATGCTTTACGAGTATCTCTCTCATTAATTAATGTTTTCTCAATCTCTGAGATTTTTTGTAATCTATAATTTTGACTTGGTTCCTGGAGTTCACTATTTAAATCAGGGTATAAATTTGGGGCCGTTGGTTGCTTCATTTTTAAATATATTATTTGAATTCAAACAATAACGAGGCAACAGTATTAACTACAGTTGTATTATCTATCAGACTAACAAAATTAATAACACTTCCAGCCTCAACTAAAAAAGGGCGTTCAAAATTATCATGTTTTGCTGTTGATGTTTGTAAAGTAATATCACACCCACTTAAACGCTCTCCATCAACCAACACACCAACTCGCACTTCACCACTTGCCCTTTTACTCGACAGACCAATACCAGTAATATAACCACGCCTTATCACAACATAACCAACATCTTTTTCTCTACCGGCATTTCCAAATGAAAACACCTTACTTTTAAATAAATGACCTTTTATTTCAGCACTTATTGTAATGTTTTTTAAGGATTCCTCTATTCTTTTTACCACAAGGTCTAATTTTGTTAAAGTGTTAAGTAATTCTCTATCTAAATTTGACTTTAAATTATTAAATAATTTACTTTCTAAATTTGAGTTTAAATTATTAAAATATGAATCTATCTTACTATCATCTAGTATATACTTTTTATAACCAAATATGCTCATTTTTATAGAATAAAATTTCAGCTATGGAACACACTAAGGAATAATTTCTAAAACACAACTCATTGGTAATCCATGATTATCTATTTTTTGTCTTTTTTCATCACGAACATTTATATTTAATTCAGAAATATTTCCCATAGTTAATTTTTTATATTCTGGATTACTAAAGTTTATATTAACAATATCCCCAAATGGTTTATTTTCAACCGGAATAACACCAAGAATATTACTAGGTGCACCATCAAAGAAATTGTAAGAAGTATTTATTTGTTCAAGGTGAATATATAATTGTTTATAAGGAGTTAAATCTATTGGTTGTTCACCATAGCATGGGAGGTTAATAAGAGGTGAATTTTCCAAATAATGACTCTCTTTAAATCCTAACATTTTTCTTAATTCTTTGGTTATTATTAATCCATAGGTTATATCACTAACTGAACTTATTGTTGGGTATTCTTCTGCTTTTAAACAAGCAATACCATTTTTTTCATCAACAGTTAATGTTATTCTGTTGTCAAAATTTTTAAATACATCAACTATTTGTTGAAAATTATAAAAACCATCTGAAATTATTTTTTTGGGTGGTGGGGATTTACGAATGTTAGTATCAATCCATTGTCCAATTAAATTATACCAACCTATATTATAAGTAAAACCTCTCAATCCAATTTTCTTATCTCCATGTTTATTATCTATATATTGTTGTAGGTTTATAGGTTCATTAATATTGGAAATTATATGATTCATTTTTATTGATAAAAAATGAATTTTATATAATTTAGTGGAATAAAGTTCCAGCAGTTCCCTAGATGATTTCTAAAACACAACTCATTGGTAATCCATGATTATTTATTTTTTTCCCCCATTCATCACAAACACTTATAGTTAATTCAGAAATATTTCCCATAGTTAATTTTTTATACTCTGGATTATCAAAAATAATATTAACAATATCTCCAAATGATTTATTTTCAACAGGAACAACTCCTAAGATTTTACTAGGTGCTCCATTATGAAAATTATAAGTACTATTTATTTGTTCAAGGTGAATATATAATTGTTTATAATTACTAATAATATTAGCTTTTATTTTCTCTTCTTCCATTCTTTCTCTTTCTCTTTCCATTCTTTCTCTTTCTCTTTCTCTTTCCATTCTTTCTCTTTCCATTCTTTCTCTTTCTCTTTCCATTCTTTCTCTTTCTCTTTCCATTCTTTCTCTTTCTATTCTTTCTCTTTCTCTTTCCATTCTTTCTCTTTCTAACCCTTCCATTCTTTCTCTTTCTCTTACAAACTCTTCTATTCTTTCTCTTTCTCTTTCAAACTCTTCTAATATTTCTCTTTTTCTTTCTTCTATTTCTGATTCTAAATTACCTACATCTCTTTTTTTTAAATGTTTGAGTGGAGAATTTGAAAAACCCATTATTTGAATATTTTCTATATTATACCATCCTATAGTATAATTAAAACTTCTTAATCTAATTTTCTTATCCCTTTTATCAATATTGGAAATTATATGGTACATTTTTTACCGATAAAAAATGATTCCAAAAGAATTTAAATATAATAGTAATATTTCATATAACCCACATGTTAAATATACTAAAAAGAATATTAATCTTGCAAAACAAGAAATAATAATTTCATCAGATGGAAAAAGTTTTAAACCATCAGATTTACCTAATATATTTGAAAAATATTTATTACCTAAAGTTACATCACAAGAAATAGTAGAAAGGTGGGAAAGTGATTGGATGTTATTTTGGCAGAATCAATTAAACTTTGCTATTTGGTGTTCAACTACAGGTTGTGGAGTTGACATAAAAAATCATATAAATGCGGGAGGATTAACAGGTTCTTTATTCTTATTCCATATTTACTATCAAACAAGAAGAATATTAAAAGAAATATCTATTCCTCTTAAACAAGATGAAAGTTGGAATGCTTTTAAAAATATTTATAACAAAGAAGCTTATGAAAGAATTTGTAGTGAATTTAATGTAGATCCTAATACAGATTGGAGACATAAAGAAGATGGTGGTGGTCTTGGGTATGTATATACAAAAGATTCAAATGTTTGGAAAAAAACTTATTTTAAGGATAATTTTCTTTATGTTTTTGATTTATCTGTTTTTAGACTATATAGATTTATTTTTGGACCTGGAGGTCCTGTTAAAGGTAAGTCTTATACAAAAAACATTTCTATTGATTATATCAAACAACCAGATGAATTTAAAAACATATGGACAACTTTTATTCTTGATGAGTCAAAATTTTAAAAATATTGTTGGCTATTCTTGGAGCGCAAGGTCTAACAAAAACAGATATTTTAGGAATAGGAATGGCATTTGATGCTCAAAAACAATTCTTAGTTAACATTGAAGATTCTATAAACAGTCCAGTTGCTATACCTGATCAAATAACAAATTATGAAAATGTATTAAAAAATGCAAGAAGTAAAGTTGATTATGTTTATGGTATTGGGTTATATATGTCTCCTAGTGATATGGAATTAAGAATTGGAACAATACAAGATTATAATAATGAAATTGTAATTGCAGAAGAAGAAAAAATTCAAACACTAGGAATAAATAATGAAATAAATAATAAACCCATTCCTAAAAATAAAAATGTTGAACTCAGTGGTACACCAACAAAAAAATCTTTACCAGAACCTACGGACGAAGTCCGGACTAGTAAACCAATAAAACCTAGTGAACTCATTGAAACAACGGATGAACATGAAGATGATAAAATATCTATTATAATAGGAAGTATTACAGCAGGACTTTTAGCTTTATTTATTTACGAGTATGTTCTCTAACGAACTTTGTTCGGCTGCGGAGCACTAACAGCTGTATATATCATTCCTATAACTAAAATTAACAAAGCCCATAAATTATTTCCAAACCATGCAACAATGTTTCCTGTTGATTTTAACAACCAAGATACAATAGCTCCAATAATTCCAGGTATTGCAGCTGCAGCCTTTCCTGCAAGTTTTGCTAATAGTTTAGCAATATTTGATAATTGTTTTTTTATCCAATCTCTTACATTTCCTCCTTTCCCAGGAGGTTTAGGTGTTACAGTTCCACCACCACCAGGAATAAAAGTCTCAACAATAACACCAATAATCATTCCAAAAGCAGTTAAAATACTAACAATTGTAATCCCTTGTTCTCTAAATAAAGTTTTTATTCTTTCTGCTAATGTTGTATCTTCATTTAATACTTTATGTATTGTCTCTTTTATTCTATTTATTTGAGTTCTTAATTTATCTCTAAAGGATTCAATTACTTCTATTCTTCCACTTCTCTATCTCTAAATCATTCTTTCTATTTGGAATTCATCATTATCTTCCTTAGCTCTTTCTAATTTATTTTTTTCATATGCTATTTTTTTGTTTGTTTCAGAAAGTTCAGCTAAGTTATCTATAAGATGTTCTTTTACAGTGGTCATTGCTTCAAGGACCCCATCAATATCTCTTTTAGTTGTAAATGTTTGTGTTCCTTGATCAATTCCAACTATTTCTTTCACTCTAGTTTCTTCAGAAAAAGATGTTTCCATTACAGTTTCAGCAGCATTTGCTACAGTTTCAGCTGCTCTAGGTAAATCAATCATTTCTATATTATCAACATTTGGAATGTTTCTTTCTGCATTAATTAATTTGGCAAACTCTTTTCTACCATGACTAACCCTTGTAGAATAAGATTGAAAATCATCTACTCCTAAAACCCTTCGAACAAAATCAATACGATATTTCTTCTGAAGTGTGTCAAGTGAATAATATTTTTTGATCGTTTTTTTAATGAGGGTATTTTTTTACCATGAAACATATAACACAGGTCTGTTGAATTTATCCTTTTTTATTAAGGTATTAATTTCCCTCATAGGTTCTTGGTTTCTTTCATAAAACAAGTTCGTCATATGTTTCAATAAATATTCAGGGGTTGTTCCTGTATCAAATTTTAAAATAGAAGTACTTTGTTCATCATTATCATCTATAAGAGGAGTTTCCTCATCATAATCATCATAATCATCTTCATCATATACAGGATTTTCAAAATCATATCCTCCTTCTGCCATTTTAATACGGATTTTATCCGGCTGCGGAACGGCTGTATAACACTGTGAAACATTAAACATTAAAAATTTCCTCTAAAAAATGGCAGCTTACGGAGAAAAACTAAACCCATACAGAAGAATAAGAGAACCTAGAGGTGTGAGGGGTATTCGTCAAAGTGTTGTAATAAGCAATAATCCTTCAACTATTGATCAAAATCAAGAATTGTCAGTAAGATTTCCTAATCTAAGTAGTAATGAAGTTATTGTTCCTGGAACAACAAGATTAGCATTTGAAATTGAAATCAAAAGTGATAGTGATGCAAATGCAACAATATATCCAAATATAGGAAGATCAATAATTAAGAAAACAACAATAAAAATATCAGGAAATGATGTAATGTCAATTGATGATAGTGATATATTTCATTGTTATACAGATTTATGGAAGTCTCCTACAGAACGTGAAAATATGGCATACCAAGGAATTGGTAAAATAAACATGTTAAGACATAGGGTTGGATCTGGTAATGCTTCTTCAGATAAACAAGATGAAGCCATTGTAAAAGCTTATAAAAATAGATTTTGTATTCCTCTAGATTTTGAATTATTAGAATCACATATGCCTTTTTATCAAGCTGGTCTAGGAGATAGACTTGGATATGAACTTACATTCAATGATTATAATAAAGTAGTTAAATCTACTGACAAAAATGCTTCTTACGTTATTAAGAATATTTGTTTAGAATTTGAAAGTGTTTCCG
This sequence comes from Solen grandis, assembly GCA_021229015.1. Lineage (NCBI taxonomy): Eukaryota > Metazoa > Mollusca > Bivalvia > Adapedonta > Solenidae > Solen > Solen grandis. Next base: position 60,205,789 of record CM037786.1, on the reverse strand, counting down.
ATGTTGATTTAGCTAGAGTAATTAGAAATAGATTTAGTGGTAAGATGGTTATTTTATATGATAGAATACTTAGACATAGTAAAATAAAAAAAAACAAATCTGATACACTTTGGAATATTAATCTAAATGTTCCAGCTAGAAGTATGAAAGGTATTCTAATGTTATTTGAAGATCCGGATAGAACATCAACAGAACATTATTTTAATCCTGAAATAACAAAAGTAGAAATGACAATAGAAGGAGTTCCAAATCAACTATACAGTCAAGGAATGAAAGCTTATCAACAGTGGGATGAGATAAATAAATTCTTTGCTTTGAATTCAAAAGAGGATAAAGAAATTAGTAAGATGATAAAAAAATTAAATTTTACCTATACAACATTAGAAAAATATCTAACAACCAATTATGCATTATGGTTAGATTTACGTTCAACGGATGATAACTCTCTACATGGTTCAGGGAGAAGAATTGAAAATGCATCAGAAGGTATCACAATACAAATAACGAAAGACGCAGGATCGGATGAGCCAATAAATATTTATCTATTTGTTATACAAGATGCACAAATTAATTTTGATGAGGGTAGATTTAAAGAAATTGTGTATTAGTGAATTATATAAATTACTAAATAATTACTATATATACCTTAAATAATAATTAAATAATTACTAAGTATTACTAAATAATTACTAAATAATTACTATATATACCTTAAATAATAATTAAATAATTACTAAGTATTACTAAATAATTACTATATATACCTTAAATAATTATTAAATAATTACTAAATAATTACTATATATACCTTAAATAATTATTAAATAATTACTAAGTATTACTAAATAATAAATTAAAAAATGGAGTTACAACTCTATACATAATTGATGATTGTAGTGCAACTAAACAATTAACAAAGAAAAGAGACATGTTATCAGAGTTAGCTTTTTCAGGTAGACACGCTGAACAAAGTGTATGGGTTATTTCACAAAGATACAATTCAGTTTTAAAAGATTTAAGGGAACAAACAAAATGGTTGTGTATTTTTTATACAAAAGACAGACATAGTTTTGAAGATTGTTTAATGGAGAATGATGTTATTGAAGAATTAGAAGAAAGAAAAAGAATTAAAAAAGAATTTAAAAAAAATAAACATAGTAAATTAATTTTAAGAACTGATCAACCAACTAGTTATTCTATTCTACTTTAAATATTTCAGTTTCTACTGTTTCTTGTTTATGTTCCGTAGTGCCCTGCTGTGGTTCCGTAGTGCTACGCAGCTGGACTTTGTCCATAGTGGTTCCCAACCGTTCCGTAGTGCTCCGCAGCTGGACTTTGTCCATAGTGGTTCCCAACCGTTCCGTAGTTTTGGTTTCAATATACCCTTCAACCGTTTCAATAATTTCTTCAGTAGTGCCCTGCTGTGTTTCCCTAGTGGTTTCCAGCCGTTCCGTAGTATTTTTCTCGAAGTTAGTATTTTCAATTGATATCATTGTTGCTGTAAAAGGGGCTAAATAACTTCCATATTTATAATACATTTCACAACATATAGAGTTTAAAGAATTACTTAAAAAAGGATCTTCATTTAAATCTTGTATAAATTTTTTTTCATTTTTAATTTTAAAAAATCTAGAATATCCTTTAACATATAAAGTAATAAAAGAATTACGTAAAGTCTTTGTCATTTGTGAACCTAACTTAGCTTCAGATCTAATATATAATTTATTAATTTCTTCATCTGGTAACCTTTCAATATCAAAATGTGAAAGTTCTTTTCCTAAATATTCTTTAGATTTTCCACCTGAAATAAGAATAGTTAATCTTTCTCTTTTCTCCATATTTATTCTTTTATATTCATCAATATTTGGAATATATGAATAATTTTGTTTAGGTTGTTTAGTGCCCTGCAGCCGTTCCGTAGACTGTTTAGATTGATTAGTGTTGTATGGTATTCCACCATTTTGTTGTGCTTCGCAGCCGTTCCGTAGTTGTGGTTCCTTAGGTTGTTCATTAGTGTTGTTATGTAGAACTGATGAATTAGTATTATTTTTAAAAAGTTCTTCAGTATTCATTTTATAGAAATAAAAAATAATATTTAAAAATTTAAAAACAAAATAATATCTATAAATAAAAAAACTTATAAAACCAAAAATAACCACATTATTTAAAATAACTAATAATAGTAAATCTGTTTTACTTAATAGTAAATCCATTTCTTATTATATTTATTATATTCTGTAATAATCATTCCAACAACTAAAATCAACAACCAGAACTTTGTACCATTAAAAATGAGTGAAGTACAAAATCCAGATCCTGTTAAAAAAAGTAAAAACCCAAAAAGAGTTGAAGCAGGTAAAAGAATTGCAGAAGCAAAAAAAAATAAAAGCTGAATTAAAAAGAAAAGAAATGGAAGAAATGAAGAAAGAAAACATTCAATTAAAATCTATTACAAAAGAGGATGATGAAGTTAAAGAAGTTCAACATAGTGGACAAAGTCCACAGTGGTTCCCAGCCGTTCCGCAACCAGATTTCATCCATGTAAATATATACAAAAATTATATACCTTTATGTCTAATTGGAGTTGTTGGATTGGGATTATATATGTATAATTATAAACAAGTAAACCCCATGCAGAAAGAAATTAAACCACAAGAAAAAGTTGAACATGACCCATTTAATCTTTAATGCTACGCAGCCGGACTTCGTCCGTAATGTTTCACAAATTTGTTTTCTAAAAAATGGCGGATGAAAAACAAATTGTTAATACAGCTTTTCATGGAGTATTGATTTCTGCTTTTACAGTGGGTTATTCAGAATTAATTAGAAAACTTTTTAGAACAAATACAACCAAACTACAAATGGATTTTAATGATGTTTCAATGTTAACTCTTGATATTCTTCTAGCTACTTATACAAGAAATATGTTGGTTAAACAAGGTATTATTCCTGATAATATTATGAAGTAATTTATGTTTATTTTTTAAAAAAGTAAATAGTGTTTAATGTTTCACAGCTGGAACTTCCATTAAAAAAGACAAGATGATTTTTTAAATGAACAAACGAAAAAGGAAGATCATGCTGTAAAAACCTTTGAAGATGTTGATGAAGCAATGAAAGAATATTACTATATCACAGGTAATGCTACGCAATTAGAACCTTTACCTAAAGAACCTACATTAAGTGATTTTTATACTCCTTCTGAAGATCAAAAAAATAGAGAGATTGTATTTATTATTGGTGGAATGCATTAACTGGATTTGTTGCATGGAAGCTACATAAATGGTAAAGTATCTATTCCATTGTCACATATATATCTTTTATCATCAAATGGAGACATACTTATTTTATTTACTTCATTAATATACATTTCATGTTTATCAGAATTTAATGTATACATCTTATTTATTTGTTGTGTTTCATTAAATAAACAATTTTTATAATCATCAAACTTTATATCTTTAGTTATTGTTGTTTTACCTATTCCTTTTAATTTCTTTATTTCCTTTAGTGTTTCACAGCCGGACTCTGTCCGTAATTCAGAATCTGTTTGTAGTTGTAGTGGTTCCCAGCCGTTCCGTACTTCAGTTAAAGTAAAAGAATAAGCTTTACTTCTTAAGAAAACTATCTCATTCATACTTTTTCCATTTAATTCATCTTTAAATTTTCCAATTACTTTTTTATTTTTTTGTGAATGAAGTGGGTGATCTTTAGGATAGTCCGAAGTATCTAGATGTTCATCTTTTATTTTTTCTAAATCTTTATAAACATCTTTTGTTATTATTGATAAGAAGATACTATCAGTATCTGAAGCAACTAGTTCATTCTTTTCCCATAGTTTATTAACAACATCATAATAAAATTGATACATTAATAATTTAGAATAATCTAAAATTGCTTGTCCTAAATAAATAGGTTTATTAAATGTAACAGAAGTAACATTATTTACAATTGCAACAAGATTATCATTGAATATAACTGAATCTTTAAAATTAGGTTTATTTATATATTTTCTTACTTCTTCTCTATTAATTTAACTATTATTCATTAACTTCCAAAGATCCTTTTCAAAGTTAGATGTTGATTTAGTTCTTTGTTCAGTGTTAAAATTAATATATTTCTTTAACCAATCTGATTCTTCAAATGAAATTGTTCTATAAACTTTTGTAACTTTCATTCCTAATTTTATATACTCTTTTAAAATTGAGTGATGTATAATATATTTATTTTTATCTTTTCAGGTGCTAAAGGATATTTATTTGTTTTCTTTTTACATTCATCTGTATACTCTAAATCACATTCTACTATACAACCTCTACGGACTTTGTGCAGAGCAGCGGTTCCCTTGTCCGGCTGCTTTGCATTACATTTTATAATATTTTTGTAATAATTAGGATCTTCTTCCCATTTAAAATCTTTGGTTGGAAGAGGTTGAGACATTGCCCATCCATAAAGATTATTCGCATCTAAATATAATAAAAAATTTTCTTCAAAGAATTCATTTAAATCTCCTCCATTCTTTAATATTTCTAAAGCTTTATTTTTTTCATATTCATCTATAATTCTATTTCCATTACCATGATAGTTAGGAGTATGTTTATTAAAAGCTTTTACATGTCTAGGACCTAATACTCCTGAAAATCCTCCTCTTATTCCTTTCTCAAACATTTGTAGCATATCTATATCAGTTAATAATTCTAACTCTACTCCAGTATATTTTAGTCCACATTGCCATGTTAATCCTGGAGCAGAATAACAATAACAAGGATCTATATTGTGGTGTTTTAAGAAAAAACTTCTAAATTTTTCAAACGCATCAGCTAAGATTAAAACATCTGTCTTTAAATATAATTCATGATAATCTTTTAAAGATTTACATTTATAATGAGAGAAAACTTTTTGAGCATGTTTATATTCTTCACCCGTAATTGTTGTTTGAGTTAATGTAGAATAAAATTCTTTAATATCTGGTAATTGTGTTTCATTTAATTTTTCTATGGAATCTACATATTCATATGGATAAAATCCTTTTTGTTTTAAAAATTTAATGTCTTTAATTTCACTTTCTAAAATAGGAAATTCATCTATTGATTTAGCTATATCTGATAACCCTTTACTCATAAATCTATAAGAATCTAAGAATCTTAATTTTTTATAATATGATCCATAATCTATAGAAATATATTCTTCTGAACTTTTTGAAAGAAGTTTTACTTTATTATAATTATCTTCATATTTCATAAGTTCTTCAATTAGAAAATGGAAATCATAATTAGAACCATTATGAAAAAATACAGGTATTAACTTTGTTACTTTACCTTCTTTAGTATTACATGATTGACATGCTATTGAGAGTGTATGCTTTTTGGGGGTTTACACATGATAAGCCAGGCGCGCGGATTAGCGCGCTTGGATTTTGAAGTGTGTTAGACCCGCAGTGAGCCAAACACTCTCAATACCTATACTACTGCGGCATTCCTGTTCTCTCAGCGCTGTCAGAGCTCAATCTCATTAAAATCATATCCTAATATGAGCTCCTCTACTATCCGCGACTAGGATCTGACAACAGCGCATTAGGGGTCACGTCAGATTGACCTTTTAAGTAATTTATATGCATAAACAAGTGCACGATTTTAAACCAATTAAATAGCGCGTTTCTAACTGACTTCGGTAAAAGATTTTTCACATGGTGACTTGACTTGACTTGAGGAAAATGTGCAGCTTGACCGAGACTCGAACACCTGGAGATATCTCAGGTCGATAGCTTGATGTGATTATTAGTATGTTACAATGATTTGTTTTGGACTTCACTGGGTTATTGTAACAGCCTAAAATGCAGCACGTTTACTACCAAATTTATTTGAGAGCCATCTTTACATCGAAACTAACAATATTCGTGCGCATGGTAAGGTGACCACATGATAAAAACAGTTACATCATTCGATAGCAGTTGCATAGAAAAATAAGTCCTATGATGTTTTCATGTCACCAGCGATTTTTGTAGCCTGTTGGTATTTATTTTTGATACAGCATTGATTTTTCAGCATTTTTGCTTCATTCTCGTATACTCATGTTGTCGAGATATATACAATTGTTCGATCATATTTACACTATTGAGAGGTTAATCGGTTTTAAATCTAGGAGAACCTGGGTTGAAAACGTAGTACTATAGTTGATGTGACTGACGTCACACAACTTATAACCCAAACTCCGCCGCACTATTTACCTCCCCTTACAGCTGTCGATAAAGTATATATATATCTTTATTTCCTCCATTACTGAAGATTACAAAAAATATATATGCAATTAAATATAACGATACACAAAGATAACTTACATGAAGACATCATTCAAGGTGATAAATAAAAAACAATAATGACAAATGATCCAATGATGATGATGAAGATGTTGTTGTTGATGATGATGATGATGGTGATGATGATAACGATAACGATAACGATGATGTCATATTCCAAAAATATACAAAATCATATTAGCGTATAAATTCAAATGAATAAAAAATAACACAAATAGGTTAAAGCATATCAATCGAATATGTTGAATATATAGCGTGACACCTCGTAAATGCGTAATTAAAAAAAGGGTACTTATTTACACTAACCAGACCAACGCTATTTTTTGCACTGACCCTAAACTTTTTCTCCTAGTATTCGGGTTATCACGATTGCAAGACGCTGTTTTCCGTCACTTCCTCTACAAAGTAAGGAAAAATAGAAAATAAAATAAAAAAAGGTTTTGCCGACCTAACTACCCTATTTATGTGTGTGTATGGGGGGACTATAGTGGAAATTGTGGAAGAAAATTTAACTACGGTGTTCGCGTGGTGAACGGATTTTGTGACCGCTATACACTCAGTCATGAATTAATACCCTAGCTTTTCAAAACACGCTCCAGCTTGCATTATGCATACATACAGTGTGTACAGTTGGTATAGAATTTATTCATCCGCAAATTGACATACAACACATACACACGCCATAGGAGAATCGCTTGTTTATTAGAGGAATACATATCAATCCTAACCGCTCTACCTGGGAGACAGTATAGACCGATCCAGGTAAGTGTTCTTACTACTTCAATCCATCGTTCGTAAGAGATAAAATCACGACAGATCACGACAAACAAAAACATCTCAAAAAGGAAAGTACGTAGACCTAGTTCGGCAACGTGTTTACAGTTTACACAATGAAGTCTGAAAATGAAATATTGATTACATCTGTATGATTGTGTTTGAAATCGATACTTCCGAATGCAATAAATATGCATGACACATGCGATACATTCGTGAGCATACATGTTTTACAAAGCCCCCACTTTCAGTAACACTGAGATAGCCTGATATCATATATCAGGTGTTGTTATTACTGTAGCGTATTCATTTTAAGTACATATACCCATTTACCCACACGTCTTATTATTCATGATACATTACTCTCTCTCTCTCTCTCAGGGGCCGCCGTGGCCGAGCGGTTACAGTCGTAGACTACAAATCTCTCAGCCCCTCACCGCTGTGGGTTTGAATCCCGGTAGGGACTTAGGATTTTTCATATGGGGAAGCCTTCCAGCTGGCTTGCGGTAGGTCGGTGGTTCTACCCGGGTACCTCTGTGTACTCGGGGTCTTCCTCCACCTGTAATTAGCTGGACGTCGCTATATGATTGAAATACTATCGCCGGTAAACCCCAATACAACAATCTCTCTCTCTCTCTCTCTCTCTCTCTCTCTCTTAATACAGTTTACATTTAAAGAAATTTACTTTCGTTTTCAGTGTTCTCTCTCTATAATATATACACAGTTTGTATAGCAAAGAAAATTCCATTGTTTCACATATAATTTAAAGTTAAATCATAAATGTGTACATGATTATTCATAAGTTAAAGGTTTAAACCATGCATAAATAATTATGAATTACGGCATGAAAAGGGACTTTCCACCGAGGGCCCCCGAGCTCATTTGCGGATCCAGATTGGGGGGCACAAGTAGGTGGAAGAATACAAGAGTACTGAAGTCACACACTGAGGCCCAAAGACCCCTGCTCTCTCCTACTAGTTGCACAGACACAAAATGCTTCTTAGTCGCTCAATATACTAAACACGCGTGGTGTTATGTTTTATTGAAGTGTTTTAATCAATTAACCTTAATCGATGGGGGGGGGGGTGCACGGCGCCACATGGATTATCGACCATAAACCTGTAGCTAAGTGAGAGGAACATGTCTGATATTCAGTTGTGTGAACCCAGCTACTAATCAGTCGATTATTTAGCTACTATGCAATGATAACTAAGTTAATTACTGATTCACGTATCAAGTAAGCTAACGTCCCGATGACCACAGAGGGTCCGCGTCTGATCCGAGATACACCAAAGTCGTTGAAAATAGCATATTTACATGGTAGTTCCAGAAATGGTTGACCCGGTGTCAGGATAATGTGACTGAGTGTCTACGGTGTGACACTGCAGTGTGGCAACTCTATATCTGTCTCAAGTAGACATTGTCTCTAAATGATCGATATACTGTCGGTGGGATGTTAAACCCAAGTAAAGCTGTTACTTAACCAGTTACTAGATTTAACTAATTCAGCTTCTATACGGTAGACAGATACGTAACTTTTTAGCTTACCTGAGCACATTGTACTCGGATCACCCGGTGTCCGTCGTCGTGCGTCGTGTGTTGTCCGTCACCAACAATTTGCTTTAAACAGCATCTCCTCTGAAACCGCTCGACAGAATTTGAGATGATCATTGGATGAACCTTCACAACCGTTGCTAAAATAAACTTGATACATGTAAAACTCTGGTTGCCATGGCAACAGAGAGAAGAAAAAAAGAAAACTTTAAATATCATCTCCTTCAAAACTTCAGGCCAGATTTCGAAATGTTTTAGTACAGATTAATGACTATTATCTTGCCAAAGCAGATTTAGTATTGGACCACTATCTCCAATTATGGCTCCTGAGGTATAAAAAATGTCATATTTAACTTTGTTTACATTCTAGCATCCACTCTGTAAAGCAATCTTGATCAGATGTATACATAATGATAATAAACCAAGGATTAGTATGCCTTGTTTGTGAGGTATAACCCATAATCCTTAAGGTTTCCTTTAGAGCAGTGGTACTCAGGTGAGCGATATAGGGCCATCGTGGCCCTCTTGTTTAGCTTTTCCTTCAGCTATTAACTAATCTAGTGACTAGATTTCGCGAACACCGTAACGAATTCAGCTATCAATACAGCTACTAGTAATTTGGACCCAGTAAACATTCTCCAGGAACAGACTATATTTGACCGTGGAATAGCTGAATAGTTTTTTATGTCTGTTTCGTTGATCTAGATACATTTGAAAAAAGGGTAGTTTCCATGTATGAAACCTGTGTGATCTCTTATTTTATTTCTTCTGTGTTTAATAACTATATTTCTGTATTTATTAGTAGCTGAATTAGCAACTGGAATCATGTTATGTCGTTATGTCACGTGATAAGTAGCTGAATTCGTAACCTAAAAACTGGATTAGTTGAATTAGTGGCCGTAGCAGTAACTGACAAGTAGCTGAATTAATAACTTGGTTTGCATACCTCATACGTTGTGCAAATCACACTTTTAAATCGTTCACTAAAGCAATTTTGTGCCCTCTATACCTAATTTGAATATATAATAATATATTCCACCAAACCTATACATTTATTTCGTTTCTTTTTCTCTTCAGTATATATTTATGAAGCTCTATACAGTAAAATCATTAACTTTTTTTGACATTGAATTTCGTTTAATATATACTTGTATACTTAAAAAAAATCCATCGATACATTTATTCATGGATTCATTATCTAGAAAACATGAGGTCCATTGAACGAACGATTTTCGTGGAGATCAATATTTATGGATGATAAAACTCTCCACGAAATCAGTGAATATTAGTGTCCCACGAGAATTAATGATTACACAGTACAATGTATGTAGAGATATTTGTATGGTGTTTGTTTAATTTCAGTGACGTCTTTCGTGATGTCCTCTCTAAGGAAAACCGAGGTAAGTTATGCTGTATTGTATCAATACAATGTTTATGTTACTTTAAGGTAATCCATTAATTGTTATCATGGTCCATCAAGTGATCATGGCAATTTTATAGTAAATTCAAGCCTTTATAGACTTTGAGCAAAAGAGCCTATAACTCCAAGTCGATGGGTGCTTTCAATCTGCACTGAAGTCTTTTTAAGCATTTGAAGGGCCATTATTATAATGTAATGATATATGGGTTACCTTAAATTTCGCGTACTTTTACATCGAGTGCGAAACAAATTCACACATTTTATAAGAGTTGAACCCGGGCACATATTGGGGGTGTAGAAAAAATATGTCCTGCGTCCAGTTACCGTTTTAACGTGTGTATCTCTGTTGTATCGTAGCGTATAGAGTGCAAGCAGGGAACCAAATCCCGAACAGTTTGCAAGTGTCGTATGTCCGGGTGCCGGTCTCACTTACGAGAATGACATTATACGAGGTCAGATTTTTAGTTCGGGTTAGCATTGTAAGGTGTTGCTCATTCTTGGATTTCTTTTGCATCAGGAAGTTGTGTTTTTTTCACACCCTATGGGGTTACTAAAGATCAGTCAAAAATCAAAAGGATAACATCGCAATGTTACTTTGGTAGGATTGTCCGTCCGTCTGCCCGTCGATCCGTCCGTCATAAAATGTCATACAGTCAAAAGTCATAAAACTTTACTTCAGACTGTTTC
>CM037786.1:60144938-60194938 GCA_021229015.1 Solen grandis | reverse complement strand
TAGCAAAATTCTTGTTATGGGAAACCCAAGAATCATTCAGGCCAAGTTTCACCAATTTCTACCCAGGATTTTAATGGGAGATATCTTGTAAAAGACATTGTTGACAATGCATGTTGGGAGATATGCATGATGACAGACATATTTAGGTGAACATAATAGCTCTACTTGGACAGGTTGTGCTCTGGTAAGCTAAAAAGAGAAAGAGGTTTAACAACTGACCAGGACAGGGAGCCTGATTGCAGCTGATGGTGTCCTCACTGGGACCAGCACAAGGTCGGCCATTATTGGTAGGGGTGGGGCTGGAGCAGGTTCGGAATCGTCGCTGGAGCCCGCCACCACAGCTGACCGAACACTGGCCATAGTCTCCCCATTCTGACCAGCCCCCATGTACTGTAACAGATTTACATTGCAGACACACTTTTTCCAATGATACATCAAATATGCAACAGGATGATCTAGTAATGAGCAACTCTATTGAAGGTGGAACAGAAAAACCTAATTTAACAAGTAAGACCATTTGCAAGCAATAAAAGTTCCCTAAAGAAAAGGGCCTTGTCAAAATTCAAAAATTGACAATATTATGTTAGCTGAAATCAAAAGTTTGTTATCAATGATTCCTGAAGGTATACATTATATAACAGATGTTCATGTTGACAGATATCAAGTGATGGTTGGATTAGTACACAGGCATGTTGACTATACAACAATTTCTAGCCGGGGTGTTAGTGAAGGCAATATCCAGAACAGATCCAAGTTTACGGATTACTAAGGTTACTCAAAAAAAATGTATGAAGTCACTTTTTGAAGCTTCCTTTTTAATGGGGAAAAAACAATTGTCCAAAAAGATGGGCACACATTTTTCAATACAAAGAACAGACTTATAATTGCACCTTGCTGTGTGATCTGTAAGGTTTGACTAAAGTTGTATAAGTTCTGTTTAATGTCTTATGTAATTGGAACAAGAATCTTTGGAACGACACTTATGCCCTCCTACATTCTCCCCACTCCCATTAAGGTCACAGTGACCTTGACCTTTGACCAAGTGACCCAAAAATCAATTGGGTCATCTACTAGTCATGACCAAGGACCCTATGAAGTTTGAGAAATGTGGGCAAAAGCTTTTTAAACATTTGAGGTCACTGTGACCTTGACCTTTGACCAAGTGACCCCAAAATCAGTAGGGGAGTCATAACCAATCACCCTATGAAGTTTGAGGAATGTGGGCCGAAGCATTCTCCAGTTATTGATCGGAAACGAAATGGTCTACCGACGGACCAACCAACCTAGCGACCATCCAACCTACATTTGCTAAACTATATGCCCCCTCTTCTTCAAAGGGGTGCATAATAAAAACATTCATGCCATAGCAACCACAATTCTCAACAAAGGGGGACAAAATAAAAAAAATGATGTGTATAATCTTCATATTGCCATCTATCCATGTTTCAAGTTTCATGAAAATATTCCAAGTATTTTTTGAATTATTGGAAGATCCAGTATTTGGCAGTATTTCAAGTGTATTTGCTGCCAGAGCAACAACATTTCTCAACTTAGGGAAAAAATGAAAAGATGTGCATAATTTCAATCAATGTTTCAAGTTTCATGAAATATTTCATGTACTTTTTTAATTATTCCAGTTTTTGTGGACAGAGGGACTGACTTGTCAGACAGACAGACAAATGGATGGAGGGTAGGAGACTAAAAAGCATATATTTCTTTTAAACACGTTACTAAGTGTATTACACCAGTCTACTGTCCTTCTTAATAATTAAGAGCAAAATGTTCCACTTTAATTTTGGTCTATTCATATTAACCTAATGTGGCAGAATCCATTTTTGAGAAGAAAAAAAATCGTACTAGCTGGTAATTAGTTTTGGAAAAACTGAGTCATTCATAGTTCAGGCATGTAAAACAGGTGTGCACAGAGCCTTAGAGCTTAGATTTATCCAGCATTACTGTTACTATGTTACTTGATTTAATATTGTAACAATGCCAAATCAAATCAGTTTGATAGTGTGTCATTATACATGAAAAGGGTAACCTTTAATTTTGAAGATCACTAAATCATGTTTGTAAACAAAGAATATCTGTACAACTCTGATGAACATTTTACAGAACGACTGCTACAGGAGACATGACGATGCAGCCTAAGAAAGTTATCATGCTGGCATAACACATCCTTCTCTTTGTAACATTAATGATTACACTTTCATGAAATCATGTATGTCCATAAACATCAGAGGATCTTATATTTAACTAACAACAGACACATATAAATAAAATGCATACCCTTGTTACGGCTAATACATGTGACTATAACCAAGGAATAGGCCCATTTGGACTGCATTTTCAAAATTTAGGTATCTTCTGAACTGATTTTAATCAGCTTAATAACAATGGCATATAAAAGTTATTGTAAGACTGCTACCACCTGCCTAAATTTATTTCTGCACGTATTAAAAATTGTTACTTTGGATTCTAGGAAACCTCAGACATGAGTGTCAGCATGGACAGCCACAAGGATTGATCCCATTAATACACCACCCTCAATACCAGATACCCAACATACCAGGACACGCCTCGTTGTTACAGAAGTCCTGCTGCACGTCCGAACCTACGCAGATGGACTATTTGTGCCAAATGACATAATTATTTTAAAAATAAAATTCTAACGGTGGCAACAAGTGTTCTGTATGGATTAAGTTTATTTTAGCAAAATTCTTGTTATGGGAAACCCAAGAATCATTCAGGCCAAGTTTCACCAATTTCTACCCAGGATTTTAATGGGAGATATCTTGTAAAAGACATTGTTGACAATGCATGTTGGGAGATATGCATGATGACAGACATATTTAGGTGAACATAATAGCTCTACTTGGACAGGTTGTGCTCTGGTAAGCTAAAAAGAGAAAGAGGTTTAACAACTGACCAGGACAGGGAGCCTGATTGCAGCTGATGGTGTCCTCACTGGGACCAGCACAAGGTCGGCCATTATTGGTAGGGGTGGGGCTGGAGCAGGTTCGGAATCGTCGCTGGAGCCCGCCACCACAGCTGACCGAACACTGGCCATAGTCTCCCCATTCTGACCAGCCCCCATGTACTGTAACAGATTTACATTGCAGACACACTTTTTCCAATGATACATCAAATATGCAACAGGATGATCTAGTAATGAGCAACTCTATTGAAGGTGGAACAGAAAAACCTAATTTAACAAGTAAGACCATTTGCAAGCAATAAAAGTTCCCTAAAGAAAAGGGCCTTGTCAAAATTCAAAAATTGACAATATTATGTTAGCTGAAATCAAAAGTTTGTTATCAATGATTCCTGAAGGTATACATTATATAACAGATGTTCATGTTGACAGATATCAAGTGATGGTTGGATTAGTACACAGGCATGTTGACTATACAACAATTTCTAGCCGGGGTGTTAGTGAAGGCAATATCCAGAACAGATCCAAGTTTACGGATTACTAAGGTTACTCAAAAAAAATGTATGAAGTCACTTTTTGAAGCTTCCTTTTTAATGGGGAAAAAACAATTGTCCAAAAAGATGGGCACACATTTTTCAATACAAAGAACAGACTTATAATTGCACCTTGCTGTGTGATCTGTAAGGTTTGACTAAAGTTGTATAAGTTCTGTTTAATGTCTTATGTAATTGGAACAAGAATCTTTGGAACGACACTTATGCCCTCCTACATTCTCCCCACTCCCATTAAGGTCACAGTGACCTTGACCTTTGACCAAGTGACCCAAAAATCAATGGGTCTCTACTAGTCATACCAAACCCATGAAGTTTGAGAAATGTGGGCAAAAGCGTTCTCTGGTTAATGATCAGAAACGATTTTCACATTTGAGGTCACTGTGACCTTGACCTTTGACCAAGTGACCCCAAAATCAGTAGGGGTCGTCTACTAGTCATAACCAATCACCCTATGAAGTTTGAGGAATGTGGGCCGAAGCATTCTCCAGTTATTGATCGGAAACGAAATGGTCTACCGACGGACCAACCAACCTAGCGACCATCCAACCTACATTTGCTAAACTATATGCCCCCTCTTCTTCAAAGGGGTGCATAATAAAAACATTCATGCCATAGCAACCACAATTCTCAACAAAGGGGGGACAAAATAAAAAAAATGATGTGTATAATCTTCATATTGCCATCTATCCATGTTTCAAGTTTCATGAAAATATTCCAAGTATTTTTTGAATTATTGGAAGATCCAGTATTTGGCAGTATTTCAAGTGTATTTGCTGCCAGAGCAACAACATTTCTCAACTTAGGGAAAAAATGAAAAGATGTGCATAATTTCAATCAATGTTTCAAGTTTCATGAAATATTTCATGTACTTTTTTAATTATTCCAGTTTTTGTGGACAGAGGGACTGACTTGTCAGACAGACAGACAAATGGATGGAGGGTAGGAGACTAAAAAGCATATATTTCTTTTAAACACGTTACTAAGTGTATTACACCAGTCTACTGTCCTTCTTAATAATTAAGAGCAAAATGTTCCACTTTAATTTTGGTCTATTCATATTAACCTAATGTGGCAGAATCCATTTTTGAGAAGAAAAAAAATCGTACTAGCTGGTAATTAGTTTTGGAAAAACTGAGTCATTCATAGTTCAGGCATGTAAAACAGGTGTGCACAGAGCCTTAGAGCTTAGATTTATCCAGCATTACTGTTACTATGTTACTTGATTTAATATTGTAACAATGCCAAATCAAATCAGTTTGATAGTGTGTCATTATACATGAAAAGGGTAACCTTTAATTTTGAAGATCACTAAATCATGTTTGTAAACAAAGAATATCTGTACAACTCTGATGAACATTTTACAGAACGACTGCTACAGGAGACATGACGATGCAGCCTAAGAAAGTTATCATGCTGGCATAACACATCCTTCTCTTTGTAACATTAATGATTACACTTTCATGAAATCATGTATGTCCATAAACATCAGAGGATCTTATATTTAACTAACAACAGACACATATAAATAAAATGCATACCCTTGTTACGGCTAATACATGTGACTATAACCAAGGAATAGGCCCATTTGGACTGCATTTTCAAAATTTAGGTATCTTCTGAACTGATTTTAATCAGCTTAATAACAATGGCATATAAAAGTTATTGTAAGACTGCTACCACCTGCCTAAATTTATTTCTGCACGTATTAAAAATTGTTACTTTGGATTCTAGGAAACCTCAGACATGAGTGTCAGCATGGACAGCCACAAGGATTGATCCCATTAATACACCACCCTCAATACCAGATACCCAACATACCAGGACACGCCTCGTTGTTACAGAAGTCCTGCTGCACGTCCGAACCTACGCAGATGGACTATTTGTGCCAAATGACATAAATATTTTAAAAATAAAATTCTAACGGTGGCAACAAGTGTTCTGTATGGATTAAGTTTATTTTAGCAAAATTCTTGTTATGGGAAACCCAAGAATCATTCAGGCCAAGTTTCACCAATTTCTACCCAGGATTTTAATGGGAGATATCTTGTAAAAGACATTGTTGACAATGCATGTTGGGAGATATGCATGATGACAGACATATTTAGGTGAACATAATAGCTCTACTTGGACAGGTTGTGCTCTGGTAAGCTAAAAAGAGAAAGAGGTTTAACAACTGACCAGGACAGGGAGCCTGATTGCAGCTGATGGTGTCCTCACTGGGACCAGCACAAGGTCGGCCATTATTGGTAGGGGTGGGGCTGGAGCAGGTTCGGAATCGTCGCTGGAGCCCGCCACCACAGCTGACCGTACACTGGCCATAGTCTCCCCATTCTGACCAGCCCCCATGTACTGTAACAGATTTACATTGCAGACACACTTTTTCCAATGATACATCAAATATGCAACAGGATGATCTAGTAATGAGCAACTCTATTGAAGGTGGAACAGAAAAACCTAATTTAACAAGTAAGACCATTTGCAAGCAATAAAAGTTCCCTAAAGAAAAGGGCCTTGTCAAAATTCAAAAATTGACAATATTATGTTAGCTGAAATCAAAAGTTTGTTATCAATGATTCCTGAAGGTATACATTATATAACAGATGTTCATGTTGACAGATATCAAGTGATGGTTGGATTAGTACACAGGCATGTTGACTATACAACAATTTCTAGCCGGGGTGTTAGTGAAGGCAATATCCAGAACAGATCCAAGTTTACGGATTACTAAGGTTACTCAAAAAAAATGTATGAAGTCACTTTTTGAAGCTTCCTTTTTAATGGGGAAAAAACAATTGTCCAAAAAGATGGGCACACATTTTTTTCAATACAAAGAACAGACTTATAATTGCACCTTGCTGTGTGATCTGTAAGGTTTGACTAAAGTTGTATAAGTTCTGTTTAATGTCTTATGTAATTGGAACAAGAATCTTTGGAACGACACTTATGCCCTCCTACATTCTCCCCACTCCCATTAAGGTCACAGTGACCTTGACCTTTGACCAAGTGACCCAAAAATCAATTGGGTCATCTACTAGTCATGACCAAGGACCCTATGAAGTTTGAGAAATGTGGGCCGAAGCATTCTCCAGTTATTGATCGGAAACGAAATGGTCTACCGACGGACCAACCAACCTAGCGACCATCCAACCTACATTTGCTAAACTATATGCCCCCTCTTCTTCAAAGGGGTGCATAATAAAAACATTCATGCCATAGCAACCACAATTCTCAACAAAGGGGGGACAAAATAAAAAAAATGATGTGTATAATCTTCATATTGCCATCTATCCATGTTTCAAGTTTCATGAAAATATTCCAAGTATTTTTTGAATTATTGGAAGATCCAGTATTTGGCAGTATTTCAAGTGTATTTGCTGCCAGAGCAACAACATTTCTCAACTTAGGGAAAAAATGAAAAGATGTGCATAATTTCAATCAATGTTTCAAGTTTCATGAAATATTTCATGTACTTTTTTAATTATTCCAGTTTTTGTGGACAGAGGGACTGACTTGTCAGACAGACAGACAAATGGATGGAGGGTAGGAGACTAAAAAGCATATATTTCTTTTAAACACGTTACTAAGTGTATTACACCAGTCTACTGTCCTTCTTAATAATTAAGAGCAAAATGTTCCACTTTAATTTTGGTCTATTCATATTAACCTAATGTGGCAGAATCCATTTTTGAGAAGAAAAAAAATCGTACTAGCTGGTAATTAGTTTTGGAAAAACTGAGTCATTCATAGTTCAGGCATGTAAAACAGGTGTGCACAGAGCCTTAGAGCTTAGATTTATCCAGCATTACTGTTACTATGTTACTTGATTTAATATTGTAACAATGCCAAATCAAATCAGTTTGATAGTGTGTCATTATACATGAAAAGGGTAACCTTTAATTTTGAAGATCACTAAATCATGTTTGTAAACAAAGAATATCTGTACAACTCTGATGAACATTTTACAGAACGACTGCTACAGGAGACATGACGATGCAGCCTAAGAAAGTTATCATGCTGGCATAACACATCCTTCTCTTTGTAACATTAATGATTACACTTTCATGAAATCATGTATGTCCATAAACATCAGAGGATCTTATATTTAACTAACAACAGACACATATAAATAAAATGCATACCCTTGTTACGGCTAATACATGTGACTATAACCAAGGAATAGGCCCATTTGGACTGCATTTTCAAAATTTAGGTATCTTCTGAACTGATTTTAATCAGCTTAATAACAATGGCATATAAAAGTTATTGTAAGACTGCTACCACCTGCCTAAATTTATTTCTGCACGTATTAAAAATTGTTACTTTGGATTCTAGGAAACCTCAGACATGAGTGTCAGCATGGACAGCCACAAGGATTGATCCCATTAATACACCACCCTCAATACCAGATACCCAACATACCAGGACACGCCTCGTTGTTACAGAAGTCCTGCTGCACGTCCGAACCTACGCAGAAGAGTCCGCCATACTGGGGTGCCGGGTTATTACATAGCCGGGCTCGGTTCCTGGTCCCACCTCCGCAAGACACAGAACAAGGAGCCCAGTGACCCCAGTTGCCCCACACACCATCCACTGGAAAAATATCAGCAAAGGATGTGAGGTAGTAAAAAAAATTCTGTACACTTTCACATTACATGTATGTTCTCATAAAAAGAAACACAACAGTAAGCACTGTATCAGTAAATTCCGAATTTGCTTTACAATAAGCTTTACTTTTGAATTGTATATTTTTGTGTATATGAATATTATTTCATATTTTGCATATACAGCATAATAAGGGCTGATGTAACAAAAAATGATTGCCTCATCTATGTGACAAACACACTGGAATACACTATTAAATGTTCCAATATAGACATCAGTATATCTGATCAGGATTAAATCACTGAATCTGTCAGCCCATACACATCAATATCACTGATGTAAGATGTAAGAACCACAGTGTCCACTAATGCCTCAATCTGTTTCTTGTTTTGTATTTTTACAAAACTTGACTTTTTTGTACAATTTCCCTGCAAATATCAGCAACTCTTGGGCATTTTGTGTACTCATGCAAGAGCTAAGAAGGTTTTAAATCTGAGATAAAAAATTCCCAACCTTTATATGATTTTCCACAGTTTTTGAGGTTGTACAAATGTATGAAGCTTCTGAACAAGCACAAAAGACTATACAGTCAATGTGGGATCATACAATACACTGTAATTTTTATGAGGGTTTCATACAAGGCACATGCAAGACTCAAGTGATTAAACAGAAGAGCCATGTAGACCCTGAGATCTCTCACCTGAAAACCAGTTATTTAATAAGGAAAATGGGCTTAGCCCTATGGTGGCCATGTTTTTCAAAGGATCTAAAGATTGTCATAGAATATGAGCCAAAGAACATCTGTTAAAAAAAACTTTGAAATCCAGCCAGCGTGTTTGGACAAGAAGATTTTTTAAATTTGTACTTTAATGAAAATGGGCTCTGCCTTCTGTCGGCCATGTTTTTAGATAGATCCAAAAATCTTTTATCAATCTTTGTAGCCAATAACTAAAGAAATATTAGTGCCAAAATACTTGGAAATCTAACCCATACTTCTGGACAAGATGATTTTTTAAAGTTTTCATGACAACCAGATTTTTGCATAGAATTTATTTTTTTACAGCTTGGACCACCCAAGGAACATTCCTGTATAGTGTAATGAAAATTGGCCCTATAGTTGTTTTAAGGTAAATGTTGACGACAGACCTTTGATCAAGGTGAGCTAAAAATTAATGAGCTTCGTAAGGGTTGCCTACTATAATTGTCCAAGCTCCTTACATTTTCAAGATTTCCTTGAGACTTACGTACAATATCCAGCTAAGCAATCATATGAGACCTGTATCTAATGTGACCACACACAAAAATATAGAGCTTGTATGAATTCTGAAATTCTATACAAGCACCCATAATCATTTGACAAACATTACAAGGTTTAACAATCATTTAGGGTTAAAATTGAGCCATCAGGCTGTTTGTTATTACAAATAATAATCCTGATAAAAGTACATGATCTAAACCCAGTATTTCTGAAGACAACTTAAACAGCAACAGAAAAACTGTCAGCTGTTTCTCTCTCACCTGGGCACTCCTGCAGCTCGCATGTTTTCCTGTCGATGTCAGAACCACAGCAAGGTTTCCCACCATTGCTAGGTGATGGATTGTCACAAAGTCTGGTTCTCTCCTGAAATCCATCCCCACACGTAGCCGAACACTGCTGCCAGTCAGACCACTCGCCCCATGACCCATCCACTGTAATACATACACAATACACACGATTAGTAATCTCTAAGTTAGACCACTCACCCCATGATCCATCCACTGTAATACATACACAATACACACTATAAGTAATCTCTAAGTCAGATCACTCGCCCCATGAACCATCCACTGTAATACATACACAATACACACGATTAGTAATCTCCAAGACAGACCACTCGCACCATGATCCATCTACTGTAATACATACACAATACACACGATTAGTAATCTCCAAGTCAGACCACTCGCACCATGATCCATCCACTGTAATACATACACAATACACACGATTAGTAATCTCCAAGTCAGACTATTCTCTGTATAACCCTTCCTCTGTAACACATAGACAATACATTCAATATTTAAATTCTAATATTTATTATACAATTATTTGGTGTAGTTCCACCACATCTATATAAATGACCATGTATTTTTTGAATTGCAATCTTAGATTTTTAGAACAGAAGTTGAAAATTCTTGTCCTGAATAATCTCTATACGAGAGTTTAAAAAAGCTGTACTACTCTAATATAATATGGCACTGTCCTAAATAACCACCCCTACCAATGCCCTGAGTTAAGTGCAAACCCACCTGTAGGTCTAATAATAGATTAATTACCATATGGCACTGTGTAAATTACCACCCTACCATGCCAGAGTTAAGTATAAATCTACCTGTCAGGTCTACTATAATATGGGACTTGTGTAAATTACCATATATACCAATGCCTTGAGTTAAGTGTAAACCTACCTGTCAGGTCTATTATGATATTTTAAAAGCATAAATTACCACCCCTACCCTTGCCCTGAGTTAAGTGCAAACCTACCTGTCAGGTCTAGCATAATATGGCACTGTCCTAAATAACCACACTTACCAATGCCCGGAGTTAAGTGTAAACCTTTCTGTCAGGTCTACCATAATATGGCATTGTCCTAAATAACCACCCCTACCAATGCCCGGAGTTAAGTGTAAACCTTTCTGTCAGGTCTGCTATAATATGGCACTGTCCTAAATAACCACCCACACCAATGCCCTGAGTTAAGTGTAAACCTACCTGTAAGGTCTACTATAATATGGCACTGTCCTAAATAACCACCCTCACCCATGCCCTGAGTTAAGTGTAAACCTTTCTGTCAGGTCTACTATATTATGATACTGGTGTTTATAACCAGCCCTACCCATGCCTAAAGTTAAGTGTAAACATACCTGTAAGGTCTACTATGATATGACATAGGTATAAATTACCACCCCTATCCAAGCCTAGAGATAAGAGTAAATCTAACTGTCAGGTTTACTATAATATGGCACCGGCATATATTACCATGCTTACCCATGCCCTGAGTTAAGTGTAAACCTACATATAGGTTTATTATAATATGGCACAGGCGTATATAACCATGCCTACCCATGCCCAGAGTTAAGTGTAAACCTACCTGTAATGTCTATTATAATATGGCACAGGCATATATTACCTTTTATAATATGGCACAGGCGTATATTACCACCCCTACCCATGCCCTGAGTTAAGTGTAAACCTACCTGTAAGGTCTTTTATAATATGGCACAGGCGTATATTACCACCCCTACCCATGCCCTGAGTTAAGTGTAAACCTACCTGTAAGGTCTATTATAATATGGCACAGGCGTATATTACCACCCTACCATGCCCTGAGTTAAGTGTAAACTACCTGTAAGGTCTATTTTAATACGGCACAGGAGTATATTACCACCCCTACCCATGCCTGAGTTAAGTGTAAACCTACCTGTAATGTCTATTATAATATGGCACAGGCGTATATTACCACCCCTACCCATGCCTAGAGTTAAGTGTAAACCTACCTGTAAGGTCTATTATATATGGCACAGGTGTATATTACACCCCTACCCATGCCCAGAGTTAAGTGTAAACTACCTGTAGGTTTTTATATAATATGGCACAGGCGTATATTACCACCCCTACCCATGCCCAACGTTAAGTGTAAACCTACCTGTCATTTCTATTATAATATGGCACAGGCTTATTTTACCACCCCTACCCATGCCTAGAGTTAAGTGTAAACTACCTGTAAGTCTTTATAATATGGCACAGGGTATATTACCACCCCTACCCATGCCTGAGTTAAGTGTAAACCTACCTGTAAGGTCTTTATAATATGCACAGGGTATATTACCACCCCTACCCATGCCCAGCTTAAGTGTAAACTACCTGTAAGGTCTTATTATAATATGGCACAGGCATATTTTACCACCCCTACCCATGCCTAGAGTTAAGTGTAAACCTACCTGTCATGTCTATTATAATATGGCACAGGCGTATATTACCACCCTACCCATACCCTGAGTTAAGTGTAAAACTACCTTAAGGTCTATTATAATATGGCACAGGCGTATATTACCACCCTACCCATGCCCTGAGTTAAGTGTAAACCTACCTGTAATAAGTGTAAACTACCTGTAAGGTCTATTTATAATATGGCACAGGCGTATATTACCACCCCTACCCATGCCCTGAGTTAAGTGTAAACTACCTGTAAGTCTATTATAATATGGCACAGGCGTATATTACCACCCCTACCCATGCCCTGAGTTAAGTGTAAACTACCTGTAAGTCTATTATAATATGGCACAGGCGTATATTACCACCCCTACCCATGCCCTGAGTTAAGTGTAAACCTACCTGTAAGGTATTTTATAATATGGCACAGGCGTATATTACCACCCCTACCCATGCCCAGAGTTAAGTGTAAACATACCTGTAATGTCTATTATAATATGGCACAGGCGTATATTACCACCCTACCCATGCCTAGAGTTAAGTGTAAACCTACCTGTAAGTCTATTATAATATGGCACAGGCGTATATTACCACCCTACCCATGCCCAGAGTTAAGTGTAAACTACCTTAGGTCTTTTATAATATGGCACAGGGTATATTACCACCACTACCCATGCCCTGAGTTAATTAACCTACCTGTAAGGTTCTTTTATAATATGGCACAGGCGTATATTACCACCCCTAACCATGCCCTGAGTTAAGTGTAAACATACCTGTAAGGTTTTTATAATATGGCACAGGCGTATATTACCACCCCTACCCATGCCCTGAGTTAAGTGTAAACCTACCTGTAAGGTCTTTTATAATATGGCACAGGCGTATATTACCACCCCTACCCATGCCCTGAGTTAAGTGTAAACCTACCTGTAAGGTCTTTTATAATATGGCACAGGCGTATATTACCACCCCTACCCATGCCCTGAGTTAAGTGTAAACCTACCTGTAAGGTCATTTATATAATATGGCACAGGCGTATATTACCATCCCTACCCATGCCCAGAGTTAAGTGTAAACCTACCTGTCAGGTCTATTATAATATGGCACAGGAATATTTTACCACCCCTAATCATGCCTAGAGTTAAGTGTAAACCTACCTGTAAGTTTATTATAATATGGCACAGGCATATATTACCACCCTACCCATGCCCAGAGTTAAGTGTAAAACTACCTGTAAGGTCTATTATAATATGGCACAGGAGTATATTACCACCCCTACCCATGCCCAGAGTTAAGTGTAAACCTACCTGTAAGGTCTTTTATAATATGGCACAGGCGTATATTACCACCCCTACCATGCCCTGAGTTAAGTGTAAACTACCTGTAAGGTCTTTATAATATGGCACAGGCGTATATTACCACCCTCCATGCCCTGCCCTAGTTAAGTGTAAACCTACCTGTAAGGTCTATTATAATATGGCACAGGCGTATATTACCACCCCTACCCATGCCCTGAGTTAAGTGTAAACCTACCTGTAAGGTCTACTATAATATGGCACAGGCATAAATTACCACCCCTACCCAATGCCCTAGAGTTAAGTGTAAACCTACCTGTAAGGTCTATTATAATATGGCAAGGCGTATATTACCACCCCTACCCATGCCCAGCGTTAAGTGTAAACCTACCTGTAAGTTTTTATAATATGGCACAGGCGTATATTTCCACCCTACCCATGCCTGAGTTAAGTGTAAACTACCTGTAAGGTCTTTTATAATATGGCACAGGCGTATATTACCACCCCTACCCATAACCTGAGTTAAGTGTAAACCTACCTGTAAGGTATTTTATAATATGGCACAGGCGTATATTACCACCCCTACCCATGCCTGATTAAGTGTAAACCTACTGTAAGGTCTTATTATAATATGGCAAGGCGTATATTACCACCCTACCCATGCCAGAGTTAAGTGTAAACCATACCTGTAATGTTATTATAATATGGCACAGGGTATATTACCACCCTACCAATGCCTAGAGTTAAGTGTAAACCTACCTGTAAGGTCTTTTATATATGGCACAGGCATATATTACACCCTACCCATGGCCCAGGTTAAGTGTAAACCTACTGTAAGGTCTATTATATAGTCAGGCGTATATTACCACCCCTACATGCCTGAGTTAAGTTAAAACTACCTGTAAGGTTTTCTATTTATAATATGTCACAGGCATATTTACACCCTACCATGCCATGAGTTAAGTGTAAACTACATGTAAGTCTATTATAATATGGCACAGCGTATATTACCACCCTACCATGCCCTGAGTTAAGTGTAAACCTACCATAAGGTCTATTATAATAATTGGCACAGGCGTTATTACCACCCTACCATGCCCTGAGTTAAGTGTAAACCTACCTGTCAGGTCTTTATAATATGGCACAGCGTATATTCACCCCTACCCAGCCTGAGTTAAGTGTTAACCTACCTGTAGGTCTATTATAATATGGCAAGGCTATATTACCACCCTACCCATGCCCAGTTAAGTGTAAACCTACCTGTAAGTCTATTATAATATGGCCAGCGTATATTACCACCCTACCCATGCCTAATTAAGTGTAAACACTGTAAGTCTATTTATATATGGCACAGCGTATATTACACCTACTATGCTCCAGTTAAGTTAAACTACCTGATCATATTATTATAATAGTGCACCAACTATATGACCACCGCTATGCCAGTAGTGTTATAACATACTGTAAGTCTATAAATATGGACAGGAAGTTATCTACCACTTGAACAATTGCCCAGGTTAAGTGTTAACCTACTAGTAAGATAAATATGGACAGGATATAACTATCTACCAGTTAATGTAAAACTACCGGATAGGTTTTATAATATGCACGAATACACCTAATTGCCGGATAAGTGTAACATACCTTAATGATGAAAATATGGCAGGATATTTTACCACTAGATGACCTAAGAGTTAGAGTGTAAACTACTGTAACTATAATATATGCAAGTGATATTACATCTACCATAGCTAGAATGAACTACATGTAAGGTCATTATAGGATAGTGTTTTACCACCTACTGCTGAGTAAAGTTACCATGTAAGGTTCTAATTAATGATACACAGGATATATTACAGATTGCTATTGCCAAGTTAGTGTAAACAATTTCAGGTCTATATATAAGTAGAGGTTCTAACCACCCTAACATGCCAAAGTAAGTGTAAACCTACCTGAAGGTCTATTTAATATGCAAGCATATTTCACACCTCCAGCTAGTTAAGTGAAACTAATTAGGATTATTTTACAAGCATAAATTGAACTACCATGCTTAGGATAAGTGTACATATACTACAATTGCATAGTGTACACTAATTATATATATGGCACAGGAGTTTCACCCTACCATGCCAAATTAGTAGTTAAACCTACCATACAGGTTATTAATATGGCATCAGGATATTTCCACCCCTAACATGCAGATATGAGGAAGTTAAAAACAATATTCAGGATATTTAATAGCATCTAAATAACAATTTCAGTCCAGGTAAGTGTCAACCACTAAATATCTAATATATATGGACAGTCTATTTACCAACTGTACCATATCAGAGTTAAATGTTCTACCATTAATGACATAGATATGCCAGGATATTCATCCTACCATCCCACGTTAATGTAAACCTACCTGTAATTCTATTATAATATGGCATAGGTTATTACCACGTACCCATCAGAGTTATTGTAAAACTACCTGTAAGGTCTAGATAGTTTCACACTAGATGAATCATATGCCAGGTATGTTCTACCAACTATGTATAGTCGGTAGTTTCTACAATAATGAACAAATGTCAGGATATGTTCACCAACTAGTGAACAATATGTCAGGATAGTGTTACCTACCTGAAGGTCTTTAGATGAACAATATGTCCAGGATAGTTTCTACCATACTAGATGAACAAGTATGTAGGATAGTGTTCTACAATAATGAACAAAGTTGTCAGATAGTGTTCTACCACCATCAGATGAAAGTGTATCAGGATAAGTTTTCTACAATAATGAACAGTTGTCAGGATAGTGTTACCAACTAATGAACATATGCAGATAGTGTTCTCACTAATGAAAAATACTCATGATAGTGTCTCATAATAAATATGGCACGGAGTGTTTACCACTACATGAACAGTAAGTAATTAGGTAGGTTCAATTAGATGAACAAGGATATTCCAGGATATTTCTACCAATAATGACAATAGTTAGGATAGTGTTCTACCAACTAGATGACAAATATGTCCAGGAATAGTGTTCCCTATCAGCTAGATATAACTGAAATACCGATAGGTTATTACTAATATGACAGATGGCAGTAAATTTACTACCTCCATGACCAAGTTAAGTGAATATTGTATTTACATTATAATAAGCAATCAGGATAGTTCTACCAACAGATAACACAGTTCAGGATAGTGTTCTACCATCTAATGAACAATTATATGCCAGGATAGTGTTCTACCAACTAATGAACCAGATATTAGATAGTGTAACTACCACTAGATTGAAATAATATTCAGGTAGTTTCTACCACAAGAACCCAATTGTCCAGATAGTTCTAAACATACGTATGACATAGTTAAATATCAGGATAGTGTTCTACCAACTAGATGAACAAGTATGGTCAGGATAGTGTTCTACCAACTAGATGAACAAGTATGGTCAGGATAGTGTTCTACCAACTAGATGAACAAGTATGGTCAGGATAGTGTTCTACCAACTAGATGAACAAGTATGTCCAGGATAGTGTTCTACCAACTAGATGAACAAGTATGGTCAGGATAGTGTTCTACCAACTAGATGAACAAGTATGTCCAGGATAGTGTTCTACCAACTAGATGAACAGAATATTGAGGATAGTGTTCTACCAACTAGATGAACAAGTATATTCAGGATAGTGTTCTACCAACTAGATGAACAAATATTCAGGATAGTGTTCTCCATCTAGATGAACAAGAATATTCAGGATAGTGTCCTACCATCTAGATGAACAAGTATGGTCAGGATAGTGTTCTCCCAACTAGATGAACAAAAATATTCAGGATAGTGTTCTATCAACTAAATGAACAAGAATATTCAGGATAGTGTTCTACCAACTAGATGAACAAGAATATTCAGGATAGTGTTCTACCAACTAGATGAACAAGAATATTCAGGATAGTGTTCTACCAACTAAATGAACCAGAATATTCAAGATAGTTTTCTATAAACTAGATGAACAAGTATGGTCAGGATAGTGTTCTCCCGACTAGATGAACAAAAATATTCAGGATAGTGTTCTATCAACTAAATGAACAAGAATATTCAGGATAATGTTCTATCATCTAGATGAACAAGTATGTTCAGATTAGTCTACTACCAACTAGATGAACAAAATATTCAGGATAGTGTTCTACCATCTGTTAGGTTCATCAGAAAATGAAAGAGTGTTACTTTGGAACCTTTGATTGAAACAACATAAAGCCACAAAACTTGGCATGTAACTAAATTAACCCTGTGTGCGTAAGCGCACGTGTTTATAAGCATGGTGATATTATGTTATTTTTGATGACGTCATATCAAATAACGCAATGACGGATGATGCGTTTGTTCTGACGCAAGAAAATAATTATGCGTATATCAAGATAGAAAGTAGGTGCGGAAAGAAAGTGACTGAAATATCTAATAGACTTCAAGATGTTGACCAGACATGTGCAGTTGGATTTAACACTATTTGTAGATGGGTGAAGAATTTCAATAATGGACAGCAAGAGTCTTACAAGAGACCCTTCTCTGGTAGGCCGGTGACAGTTACAGACACCGATAACATCGAAATTGTTGCTCAGCTTCTCAACTCTGATAGACGATTTACATGCGAGGAGTTCCAAATGGAAGCATAGTTAATAAAGCGTACCATGAGTGGTATTTGATTAAAATTCTTCGACCAGCGAAACGCCGCAAATGACCGGAACTTTTTCAGGTGACGCCATTAATTTTGCATGATAATGCCACGCAGCACAAGTCCGGCGTTGTTAGGGACGTGTTCAAGCGGTACCACTGGGTGGTTCTTAATCACCCGCCATATTCGCCAGACTTAAGTCGTCCCGACTACGACCTGTTTCAAAACTTAAAGAACCACAATGAGGAGTCCGATACGACGATTTGAATGAACTATATGTCACCATGAACGCAATCGAACAAGTTCGGGATCTGCCAAAAAAATGTCAACCGTAGCATCCGCGGGAGATTATATTGAGGGACTATGAAGAGATTTTGTGAGTAACACTTGTAGTTTTTTACGTAATAAAGCTACTTTCATTCATTTCTGGATGACCCTCGTAGATGAACAAGAATATTCAGGATAGTGTTCTTCCAACTAGTTGAACAAGACTATTCAGGATAGTGTTCTAACAACTAGATGAACAAGTATGATCAGGATAGTGTTCTACCAACTAGATGAACAAGAATATTCAGGATAATTGTCTACCATCTGGATGAACATGAAACTTCAGGATAGTGTTCTAAAAATTAGATGAACATGAATATCCAGTATAGTTGTCTACCATCTAGATGAACAAAATATTCAGGATATTTCTACCACTAAGAACAGAAATTTCTACCAATTAGATGAACAAGAATATTCAAGATAGTGTTCTACCAACTAGATGAACAAAAATATTCAAGATAGTGTTCTACCAACTAGACGAACATGAACATTCAGGATAGTGTTCTACCAACTAGATTGAAGTGTACTACCATCTAGATGAACAAGAATATTCAGGATAGTGTTCTGACATCTAGATGAAGAAGTATGGTAATGATGCAGTTCTATCAACTAGATGAACAAGTATGTTTGGGATAGAGTTCTTCCAACAAGATAAACAAGTATGGTCAAGATAGAGTTCTACAAACTAGATGAACAAGAATATTCAGGATAGTGTTCTACCAACTAGATGGACAAGAATATTGAGTATAGTGTTCTACCAAATAGATGAACAAGTATGATCAGGAAAGTGTTCTACCAACTAGATGAACAAATATGGTCAGGATAGTGTTATACCAACTGATGAACAAGAATATTCAGGATAGTGTTCTATCATCTAGGTGAACATGTATCGTCAGAATAGAGTTCTACAAACTAGATGAACAAGAATATTCAGGATAGTGTTCTACCAACTAGATGAACATGTATGGTCAGAATAGTGTTTTACCAACTAGATGAACAAGAATATTAATGATAGTGTTCTACTATCAGATGAAAAGAATATTCAGGATAGTTTCTATAAAAGAATATTCAGGATAGTTTCTATCATTCAGATGAACAAGAATATTCAGGATATTGTTCTGACATCTAGGTGAAGAAGTTTGGTAAGGATAGAGTTCTACCAACTAGATGAACAAAATATTCAGGATAGTGTTCTACCATCTAGATGAACAAGAACATTCAGGATCGTGTTCTACCAACTAGATGTACCAGTATTCAGGATAGTGTTCTACCAACTAGATGAACAAGAATATTCAGGATAGTGTTCTACCAACTAGATGATAAAGAATATTCAGGATAGTGTTCTACCATCTAGATGAACAAGTATTGTTAGGATAGTGTCCTACAAACAAGGTGAACAAGAATATTCAGGATAGTGTTTACATTAATGAAGAAGATTCAGATAGTGTTTCAACTAGATGAAGAAGTATTGTTAGTGTTCTATCACTAGATAAAGAATATTGATGTGTTTACCTCTAATGAACAGTATTTGATGTGTCCTAAAACTGATACAAGTATCAGTTAGGTTCTAACATTTAGATGAAGAAGTATTCAGTAGGTTCTACCATAGAACAAGTATGGTCAGTAGTGTTCTAAAACTAGATGAAAAGAATAGTGGATAGTTTCTACATAGATGAACAAGTATGGTAGATAGTTTCTACCACTAATTAAAGTATGGTAATAGAGTTTACCAACTAGTAACAAAAATTCAGGATAGTTTCTACATCTAGATGAAAAGAAATTCAGGATAGTGTTCTACATAGATGAACAAGATATTGGATAGTTCACAACTAATGAAAAGATTTTAGAATGTTCTACACTAGATGAACAAGATTTCAGGATAGAATTCTAAATAGATGAAACAGTATGTCAGGATAGTTTCTACATAGATACAAGATTCAGATGGTTCTACAACTAGATGAACAAGAATATTCAGATAGTGTTCTACCATAGATGAACAAAATATTCAGAATGTTCTACCAACTAGATGAACAAGAATATTCATGATTGTTTTCTACCAACAATGAACAAGATATAAGAGTTCTACCAACTAGTTAACAAAATTCAGGATAGTGTTCTACACTAGATGAACAAGAAATCAGGATGTGTTCTAAATAGATGAACAAGAATATTAGGATAGTGTTCTCACATAAATGAACATGAATATTCAGGATAGTTTCTACCAACTAGATGAACAAGAATTCAGATAGTGTTCTACATCTAGATGAACAAGAATTCAGGATGTGTTCTACAACTAGATGAACAAGAATATTCGGATAGGTTCTACCAATGATGAACAAGAATATTAGAAGTGTTCTACCAACTAGATGACAAGAATATTCAGGATAGTGTTCTACCAACTAATGAACAAGAATATTCAGGATAGTGTTCTACCAACTAGAGAACAAGTATATTCGGATAGTTTCTACAAAGATGAAAAGAAACAGGATAGTGTTCTAAACTAGATGAACAAGAATATTCAGGATAGGTTCTACCAACTAATGAACAAGATATTCAGGATAGTGTTCTACACTAGATGAACAAGAATATTCAGGATAGTGTTCTACACTAGATGAAGAATATTCAGGATAGTGTTCTACACTAGATGAACAATATTAGGATAGTGTCTACAACAGTGAACAAGAATATTCAGGATATGTTCTACATTAGATGAAAAGAATATTCGGATAGTGTTCTCCAACTAGATGAGAGAATATTAGGTAGTGTTCTACAAACTAGTGAAAAGAATATTCAGGATAGTTTTCTCACTAGATGAACAAGATTTAGATAGTGTCTACAAACTAGATGAACAAGTATTCGGTAGTTTCAAATTAGATGAACGAAGTATGTCAGGAAGTGTTCTACCAACTAGATGAAAATATTCAGGATAGTTCTACACAGATGAAAAGAATGTCAGGATAGTGTTCTACACTAGATGAACAAGAATATTCAGGATAGTTTCTACCACTACATAAAAGTAGTAGAGTTTACAACTAGATGAACAGATATTCAGGTAGTTTCTACACTAGATGAAAGTTTTCAGGATAGTGTTCTACCAACTAGATGAACAAGAATATTCAGGATATTGTTCTACCAACTAGATGAACAAGCATAGTTAGGATAGTTATCTAGCAACTAGATGAACAAGATATTCAGGATATGTTCTACCAACTAGATGAAAAGATATTGGATAGTGTTCTACCAACTAGATGAACAAGTATAAGGATAGTGTTCTACCAACTAGATGAAAAGAATATTCAGGATAGTGTTCTACCAATAGATGAACAAGTATGTAGGATAGTGTCTACAAAAATGAACAAGAATATTAGGATAGTGTTCTACATCTAGATGAAAAGTATGGTCAGGATAGATTCTACCAACTAGATGAACAAGTATGTCAGATAGTGTTCTACAACTAGATGAAAAGAAATTCGGATGTGTTCTATCAACTAGATGAACAAGATATGTCGGATAGATTCTACCTAATGAACAAGAATTCAGAAGATGTTTACCAACTAGATGTACAGAATATTCATGATAGTTTTCTACACTAGATGAAAAGAATATTCAGATAGTGTTCTACCAACTAGATGAACTAGAATATTCAGGATAGTGTTCTACATAGATGAAAAGTATAAGATAGTTTCTACAACTAGATGAACAAGAATATTCAGGATAGTGTTCTACCAACAAATGAACAAATATTCAGATAGTGTTCTACAACTAGATGAACAAGAATATCAGGATAGTGTTCTACATCTAGATGAACAAGAATATCAGGATAGTGTTCTACAAACTAGATGAACAAGTATTCAGGATAGTGTTCTACCAACTAGATGAACAAGAATTCAGGATATGTTTTATCACTAGATGAACAAGAATATTCAGGATATGTTCTACCAACTAGATGAAAATATTAGGATAGTGTTCTACAACTAGATGACAAGAATATTCAGATAGTTTTCTACAACTAGATGAACAATATGGTCAGGATAGTGTTTACCAACTAGATGAACAAGTATGGTCAGGATATGTTCTACCAAATAATGAACAAGAATGTTAGGATAGTGTTCTACCAACTAGATAAAAAATATTCAGGATAGTTTCACCATCTAGATGAACAAGAATGTCAGGATAGAGTTCTACCACTAGATGAACAAGAATATTCAGGATAGTGTTACTACACATAATGAACAAAATATTAGGATAGTGTTCTACAAACTAATGAAACAAAATATTCAGGATATGTCTACTTAATAATGAACAAGATTTCAGATAGTGTTCTACAAACTAGATGAACAAGTATGGTCAGGATTTGTGTTCTACAACTAGATGAACAAGAAATCGGATGTGTTCTATCTTAGATGAACAAGTATGTCAGGATAGAGTTCTACCAGATAATAACAAGAAAGTTCAGATAGGTTCTACCAACTAGATGTACAAGAATATTCAGGATAGTGTTCTACCAATAAGATGAACAAGAATGAGTCAGGATAGTGTTCTACAACATAGATGAACAAGAATATTCAGGATAACACTATCCTGAATATTTTTATCTAGTTGTAGAACACTATCCTGAATATTCTTGTTCATCTAGATGTAGAACACTATCCTGAATATTCTTGTTCATCTAGTTGATAGAACACTATCCTGAATATTCTTGTTCATCTAGTTGGTAGAACACTATCCTGAATATTCTTGTTCATCTAGTTTTGTAGAACACTATCCTGAATATTCTTGTTCATCTAACTAGATGCCATTTAGATGAACAAGTATGGTCAGGATAGAGTTCTACCACCTAGATGAACAAGAGTATTCAGGATAGTGTTCTACCAACTAGATGAAAAAGAATATTCAGGATAGTGTTCTACCAACTAGATGAACAAGTATATTCAGGATAGTGTTCTACCAACTAGATGAACAAGATAATTCATGATAGTGTTCTACCATTTAGATGAACAAGTATGGTCACGATAGAGTTCTACCAACTAGATGAACAAGTATGGTCAGGATGGTGCTCTACAAACTAGATGAACAAGAATAGTCAGGATAGTGTTCTACCAACTAGATGAACAAGAATATTCAGGATAGTGTTCTACCAAGTAGATGAACAAGAATATTCTGGATAGTGTACTACCAACTACATGAACAAGAATATTCAAGATAGTGTTCTACAAACTAGATGAACAAGTATGGTCAGGATAGTCAAAATAAATGAACAAGAATATTCAGGATAGTGTTCTACCAACTAGAGGAACAAGAATATTCAGTATAGTGTTCTACCAACTAGATGAACAAGAATATTCAGGATAATGTTCTATCATCTAGATGAACAAGAATATTCAGGACAGTGTTCTACAAACTAGATGAACAAGGATATTCAGGATAGTTTTCTGCAAACTAGATGGACAAGAATATTCAGGATAGTGTTCTACCAACTAGATGAACAAGTATGGTCAGGATATTGTTCTACCAACTAGATGAACAAGAATATTCAGGATAGTGTTCTACCAACTAGATGAACAAGAATATTCAGGGGAGTGTTCTATCATCTAGATGAACATGAATATTCAGGATAGTGTTATGACATCTGATGAACAAGAATATTCAGGATAGTGTTCTACATTAGATGAACAAGTATTCAAGATAGTTTTCTACCATAGATGAACACTAGATGAACATGAATATTCAGGATAGTGTTCTAACAACTAGATGAACAAGAATATTAAGGATAGTTTTCTACCAACTAGATGAACAAGAATATTCAGGATAGTGTTCTATCATCTCGATGAACAAGAATATTCAGGATAGTGTTCTACCAACTAGATGAACAAGAATATTCAGAATAGTGTTCTACCAACTAGAGGAAAAAGAATATTCAGGATAGTGTTCTACCAACTAGATGAACAAGAATAGTCAGGATAGTGTTCTATCATCTAGATGAACAAGTATGGTCAAGATAGTATTCTACCATCTACATGTAGAAGTATGTTCAGGATAGAGTTATACCAACTAGATGAACAAGAATATTCAGGATAGTCTTCTATCATCTAGATGAACAAGAATATTCAGGATAGTGTTCTATTATCTATATGAACAAGAATATTCAAGATAGTGTTCTACAAACTAGATGAACAAGTAGATGAACAAGAATATTCAGGATAGAGTTCTATCATCTAGATGAACAAGAATATTCAGGATAGTGTTCTACCAACTAGATGAATAAGTATGGTCAGGAAAGTGTTCTACCAACTAGATGAACAAGAATATTCAGGATAGTGTTCTAACAACTAGATGAACAAGAATATTCAGGATAGTGTTCTACCAACTAGATGAACAAGAATATTCAGGATAGTGTTCTAACAACTTGATGAACAAGATAATTCAGGATAGTGTTCTACCAACTAGATGAACATGTATAGTTAGGATAGTGTTCTACAAACTAAATGAACAAGAATATTCAGGATAATGTTCTGCCATTTAGATGAACAAGTATGGTCAGAATAGAGTTCTACCACCTAGATGAACAAGAATATTCAGGATAGTGTTCTACTAACTAGATGAACAAGAATATTCAGGATGGTGTTTTACCATCTAGATGAACAAGTAAAGTTAGGATAGTGTTCTACAAACTAGATGAACAAAAATATTCAGGATAGTGTTCTGCCATTTAGATGAACAAGTATGTCAGATAGAGTTCTACCAACTAGATGAACAAGTATGGTCAGGATAGTGTTCTACAAACTAGATGAACAAGAATAGTCAGGATAGTGTTCTATCATCTAGATTAACAAGTATGGTCAAGATAGTATTCTACACTAATGAGAAGTATTTCAGGATAGAGTTATACCAACTAGAAAAAATATTCAGGATAGTCATCTATCATCTAGATGAAAAGTATGTAAGATAAGTTCTACAACTAGATGAACAAGATTTCAGGATAGTTCTCCAAAGATAAACAAGTATGGTCAAGATAAGTTCTACAAAGTAGATGAACAGATATTGAGGATAGTGTTTACCACTAGATGAACAATATATTCTGGATAGTGTTCTAAACTAGATTTACAAGAATATTCAGGATAGTGTTTACAAACTGATGAACAAGAATATTCAGGATAGTGTTCATCATCTATGACAAGAATTCAGGATAGTGTCTATTAATTATATAACAAGAATATTCAAGATAGTTTACAATAGATGAACAAGTAGATGAACAAGAATATTCAGGATAGAGTTCAATAGATAACAAGATATCAGATAGTGTTCAACTAGTAATAAAGTATGGTCAGGAAAGTGTTCTACCAACTAGATGAACAAGAATATTCAGGATAGTGTTCTAAAATACAAGATTAACAAGTATTCAGATAGTGTACAATTAGATGACTATATTGATATTACAAAATTGATGAACAAGATATATTACAGATAGATAGTTCTCATATACAAGATGAAAAGTATGTCAGGATAGAGTTCTACCACTAGATGAACAGAATATTCAGGATAGTGTTCTACTAAAATAACAAGAATATTCAGGATGTGTTTACCAACTAGATGAACAAGTAAATTAGGATAGTTTTACAAATAGATGAACAAAATATCAGGATAGTGTTCTCATAGATGAACAAGTATGGTACTGATAGAGTCACAAATAGATGAACAATGCAGAAGTGTTTCAACAATGAACAGAATGTCAGGATAGGTTCTATCACTAGATAACAAGTAGTAGATAGTTTCTACCACTATGAAAATTTCAGGATAGGTTATCAACTAGATGCAGAATATTCAGGATAGTCTTCTATCATCTAGATGAAGAAGTATGGTAAGGATAAAGTTCTATCAACTAGATGAACAAGTATGTTCAGGATAGAGTTCTTCCAACAAGATAAACAAGTATGGTCAAGATAGATTTCTACAAAGTAGATGAACAAGAATATTGAGGATAGTGTTCTACCAACTAGATGAACACGTATATTCTGGATAGTGTTCTAAGAACTAGATTTTACAAGAATATTCAGGATAGTGTTCTACAAACTTGATGAACAAGAATATTCAGGATAGTGTTCTATCATCTCGATGAACAAGAATATTCAGGATAGTGTTCTACAACTAGATGAACAATGTATAGTTAGGATAGTGTTCTACAAACTAATGAACAAGAATATTCAGGATAATGTTCTGCCATTTAGATGAACAAGTATGGTCAGGATAGAGTTCTACCAACTAGATTAACAAGAATATTCAGGATAATGGTCTATCAACTAGATGAACAAAAATATTCAGGATAATGGTCTACCAATTAGATGAACAAGAACAATCAGGAGAGTATTCTACCAACTAGAAGAACAAGGTTGGTGAAGATTGTGTTCTACCAAATACTTTTAGTTCCTTTTTATACAGGGGTTAAATTTTTGGGGGTGAGTAGTGTTAATACAATCACAATATTAGAAGCAGGAAGCATTAATTAATTCCCATTTAAGTGAAGCATTAGATCAACTCTACACATGCATTCAACAATTAAAATTGGTACATCAAATTTTAAGGTAACAAGATGTGGTGATACAATTTTGTCCTCATATCATTATGTAAAGTAGAACCTCGTTAAATCAAAGTCCTTCGGACCAAGCTGAAAACTTCGAAATAACGATTATTTGGATTAAACATCTGATGGAAATTTCAGTTTGTTAGCGTGCATGTCTGCGTTTTCAATACCGGTGTATATTGTGGAAATCGTTATGCTGTGAAAACCACCTATTAGGTGTACGTATATACTATTTGCAAGTTATGAAAAGTAATGAAAATATATCATGATCTACATAGATGCTTTGATGAACATAATCATTCTACCATGTCAAGCAATGATACATATTTTTACCGTCTGTTGCTTCAGGTAGCGTCACATGCCGGTGACAAACGCGATGATATGGAATGTACTAAAGATCTTGGTTTATATGCTGGCACATGCATATTATACAACTTGTCAGACATCGATTAGCAATAATCATCATTTCCAGTGGGACACTCGTTGCCCAACCCAATCTCGAAAAAAGGTGTGAAAAACTTGCCTGAGCCATTACTCCAGGTGCCTCCGCATAATAAACTTGTTTTCTGACCCGGATACAATTGATAATAAGGATAATAATTAGTTCACGAAAATTTTTAAATTTGACTTCGAAATAAAAATTGAAAAATGTACATGAATTACAACCTCGGGACTGGGATTTTACCTCGAAATAGTGAAATTCAGTTTAAACATTTTATTCATAGTTAGAATAAGAAGGGAGGAAATCAGGACTGAAAATAAACTTCGAAATGGCGAGGAATTCGGTTTAATGTTGTTCGGTTTGGCGAGGTTCTACTGTACTTTGATATGAACTGGTTGAAACTAACAAATTATAACAAAAAATGGATCACCTGTACTGATAAGACACCTTCAAGTAAATGCATAAAATCTTACTTTCATGTAACATGTAATCAATTTAGACATATTACTAGTTAAACAAGAGGGCTAAGATGGCCCTAAAGAGCCTCACTAAGAAAAACTGCCTTCATTGTCTGTGAAAATTACTAATTCAAGGCATAGTTGTACTGTATACATAATCCATGAGATCATTTATACCGGTAATTCCACGAACAAAACAGTGCTTGTAGTCGAAATCTGAAGTCAAACTTGATTGAGAAATTATGGCTTTAAACAAACAAATTTAAACATTAAAAGGCCAATATCAGCCATAATTGAACTTGGCCAAAAGAATATGGCTATAAACATTTTTCTAAATTTTGAAGATGATTACTTCAGAAATGAAGATGCCAGAGTGCAAATAAAGTGAAAAATGACATTTTTTTAATATCAAAATGGGCATATAACTATATGACCTAAATGACAGATATCAGCCATAATCCAACATGGCCAAAATAATATGGCTATAAACATTGTTATAGAGTTTGAAGATGATTGCTTAAGAAATGAAGATTCTAGAGCGCGAACAAACTAATTGTGGACTATGGATGGACGACGGATGGACGGACGACGGACATTCATCAATCCTAATAGCTCACCCTGAACACATTTGCTCAGGTGAGCTAAAAATATAATATCAGTAATTACCCTCCCACTTTAATATGACCTCTAGCTAGAAAGTGCAAGAAAATCCTATTCAGAATTTGTATTTTTTTATTTTTATCCAGATTTTTTTTTATAAGTAAACTTAATGTTAAAAACACGGAAGACGTATGTAACGGAACATAGCCCAAACCTATCATTCCCAAGGAACCTGGCGTTGACCTATAAGGTGCTAATAAGAGGAAAAAACAAACCTTGAACTTCCAGATCAAATTTCTTCCTCAGGTCACCTGCCTCGTTTGAGGCGATACAGGTGTACACAGCAGAATCTGATACCTCAGCCTGGGGGATTTCCAGGTAATAGTTGTTGTGAGAGAATGTCAGAGAGCCAGAGGGTTGAGCCACCTGCCCGTTCACCAACCATGACACTTCAGGGGGCGGGATGCCTGCACAGAAGACAAACACGGGTCTTTCAAACCAGAATATAACAGCAGGTAATAGATGTATATGTAAATACAATAAAACATGAAATAAAGAAAATTCGTAACTCATCAGTTCTGACAGAAATATTATGTTGACAGCTTAAGCATACAGGTCAGATCAGCAGGCTTTGGATTGATGCCCAATCACAATTTCTCCTTGTTTCATCAGATGGTATTATGAGATATAGCCTAATAGAATCATCTTTGTTTGCGAACTTCTGGAAGAGGGCCATGAGATAATTATTTGTGCAAGAGCTAATACAATTCATATCATCCATGTCAGAGAAAAAGAATTGTGTTTTAGGTGATAGAATAGGGCATTTTGAATTAAAAAGAAAGAAGTTAAAAATTTAATCTATTCAACACATGAAACCTCCTGCTTCATTTTACCTGAAACTGGACACTCTATCACGATGCTCTGTCCTTGAATGACTTTACGGAAGTACACAGCTTTGGACTCATCAATGGATGGTGGAACTGGAAAAAGAAAATAGTTGAACTTGAATAGGAAAATATTGGCATGGTATAGGAAAATAGTGTAACTGGAATGGGAAAAATAGTGGAAAATGAATAGGAAAATAGTGGTACTGGTATAGGAAAATAGTGTAACTGGAATAGAGGAAAATAGTGGAACTGGTATAGGAAAATAATGGAATTGGTATAGGAAAATAGTGGGAACTGGAATAGGAAAATAGAGGAAATTGAATAGGACAAGAGTGGAATTTGAATAGGAAAATAGTGGAACTTGAATAGGAAATAGTAGAACTGGTATAGGAAAATAGTGGAATTGGTATAGGAAAATAGTGGAACTTGAATAGGAAAAAAGAGGAAATTGAATAGGAAAATAGTGGAACTAGTATAGGAAAATAGTGGAATTGGAATAGAATGTAATGGAATTTGTATAGGAAAATAGTGGAACTGGTTTAGGAAAATATTGGAATTGGCATAGGAAAATAGTGGAATTGGAAAGGAAAGAACTCGTAGTGAAACTGGAATAGGAAGATAGTGGAAGTGGAATAGGAAAGTACCGGTTGTGGAATTGGAATAGGAAAGTACTGGTGGTGGAACTGGAATAGGAAGATAATCAGTAGGTTAAACTCTATCAAAATTTTATGCCAAATATAGGAAGATTATTAGTTAATCAAATTATTTTGGTGGCCATGGCAATAAGTTTTCTTTATAGATCAAGTATATTTTTGCAATCTATGTGAAGGACTAAAACACATCACAATGGACAAAAATTGATCACTATAGCTCACCTTGATACATTTTTAGGAGCCAAATAACTTATATGAGTGACCTCAATTAAGTACTTTTTTATTTATCAACTTATTGGTATGAGGGCAAAATACAATATGGCTATCAGACCATATCCAATATACATTAGGACTGGGTATCACAATACTACTATCAGACTGTACACAATATACTCAGAACTGGCTATCAGATCATACCGAATATACCTCAGGACTGGGTATCACAATATGGCTATCAGACAGTACCCAATATACCTCAGGACTGGGTATCACAATATGGCTATCAGACAGTACACAATATACCTCAGGACTGGGTATAACAGTATGTCTATCAGACAGTACAAAATATACCTCAGGACTGGGTATCACAATATGGCTATCAGACAGTACCCAATATACCTCAGGACTGGGTATCACAATATGGCTATCAGACTGCACCCAATATCCTCAGGACTGGGAATCACAATATGGATATCAGACCGTACACAATATATCTCAGGACGGGCTATCAGACTGTACCAATATATCTCAGAACTGGGTATCACAATATGGCTATCAGACAGTACCCAATATCCTCAGGACTGGGAATAACAATATGACTATCAGACGGTACCCAATATACTTCAGGACTGGGTATCAAAATATGGCTATCAGACTGCACCAAATATACCTCAGGACTGGGTATCACAATACGGCTGTCAGACTGTACCCATTATCCTCAGGACTGGGAATCACAATATGGCTATCAGATGGTACACAATATATCTCAAGACTGGTTATCAGACTGTACCCAATATACCTCAGGACTGGGTATCACAATGTGGCTATCAGACAGTACCCAATATACCTCAGGACTGGGAATAACAATATGGCTATCAGACAGTACCCAATATACCTCAGGACTGGATATCACAATATTGCTATCAGACTGTACCCAAAATACCTCAGGATTGGGTATCACAATATGGCTATCAGACAGTACCCAATATATCTCAGGAATTGGTATCACAATATGGCTATCAGACAGTATACAATATACCTCAGGAATGGGTATGACAATATGGCTATCAGACTGTACCCAATATACGTCAGGACTGGGTTTCTCAATATGGCTATCAGACAGTACCCAATATACCTCAGGACTGGGTGTCACAATATGGCTATCAGATAGTACCCAAAATCCTCAGGACTGGGAATCACAATAAGGCTATCAGACCATACCTAATATAACTTAGGACTGGGTATAACAATATGTCTATCAGAGAGTACAAAATATACCTCAGGACTGGGTATCACAATATCGCTATCAGACAGTTCCCAATATACCTCAGGACTGGGTATCACAATACTACTATCAGACGATATCAAATATATCTCAGGACTGGGTATCACAATATGGCTATCAGACAGTACCCAATATACCTCAAGACTGGGTGTCACAATATGGCTATCAGACAGTACCCAATATACCTCAGGACTGGCTATCAGATTCTACCCAATATACACCAGGACTGGCTATAAGACTTTTCGCATAACCAGTACTAATATCTCAGACTGTGCTTATACCATCAATGGCTATCAAACAGTATCCAATATACCTCAGGAGTGGGTATCACAATATGGCTATCAGACTGTACGCAATATACCTCAGGACTGGGTATCATAATATGGTATCAGACAGTACCCAATATACCTCAGGACTGTGTATCATAATATCGCTATCAGATTCACCAATACATACCTCAGGACTGGGTATCGCAATATGCTATCAACAGTAACCTCAATATACTAAGCATCAACTGTACACAATTAGTGGCTATCAGACAGTACCCAATATCCTCAGACTGGGAATCAAAATAATGGCATCAGAACATACCAATATAACTCAGGACTGGGTATCACAATATGGCTATCAGACCATATCAAATATATCTCAGGACTGGGTATCACAATATGGCTATCAGACTGTACCCAAATACCCAGACTAGGGTGAACATATATGTCTATCAGACAGTACCCAATATACCTCAGGACTGGGTATAACAATATGGGTTATCAACAGTACCAATATACCTCAGAACTGGGTATACAATAAATGTATCAGACAGTACCCAATATACCTCAGGACTGGGTATCACAATATGGCTATCAGACAGCACCCAATATAACTCAGAAATGGGTATAACAATAAGTCCTATCAGACAGTACCCAATATACCTCAGGACTGGGAATCACAATATGGATATCAGACCGTACACAATATCCTAAGGACTTGGTATCATAATATGGCTATCAGACAGTACCAAATATACCTCAGGACTGGGTATCGCAGTATGGCTATCAGACAGTACCCAATGTACCTCAGGCAAGGGTATCACAATATGGCTATCAGAAGTACCCAACATACCTCAGGACTGGGTATCAATAAATTATGGAATCAAATAGGCACAACATACCATATACCTCAGGACTGGGTATCAAATAGGCTATCAGACTGTACCCAATATCCTCAGGACTGGGAATACCTAGACTGGGTATCAAATGATGACAACAAATATCCTCAGACTGGTATCAGACATGTACCAATAACCTCGGGACTGGGTATCCAATATGGGCTATCAGACATTACCCAATATCCTCAGGACTGGGTATAACAATATGGCTATCAGACTGT
Organism: Solen grandis; assembly: GCA_021229015.1. NCBI lineage: Eukaryota > Metazoa > Mollusca > Bivalvia > Adapedonta > Solenidae > Solen > Solen grandis. The sequence goes on along the minus strand of CM037786.1, from coordinate 60,162,093 downwards.
ACCCAATATACCTCAAGACTGGGTATCAGAATATGGTATCAGACAGTACCAAATATCCTCAGGACTGGGTATCACTATATGGCTATCAGACAGTACCCAAATATCTCAGACTGGGAATCACAATAGGCTATCAGTACCAAAATACCTAATGTATAATACTTAGGACTGGGTAATAACAATTGTCTATCAGAGAGTACAAAAATACCTCAGGACTGGGTATCACAATTGCTATCAGACAGTCCCAATATACTCAGGACTGGGTATCACAATACTATCAGACGATCTCAAATATATACCTCAGACTGGGTAATCACAATATGGCTATCAGACAGTACGCAAAATACCTTAGGAATGGGTCTCACAATATGGCTATCAGACAGTACCCAATATACCTCAGGACTTGGTTTCACAATATGACTATCAGACTGTACCAATATACCTCAGGACTGGCTATCAGACTGTACCCAATATACCTCAGGACTGGGTATCACAATATGGCTATCAGACTGTACCCAATATACCTCAGGACTGGGTATCACAATATGGCTATCAGACAGTACCCAATATCCTCAGGACTGGGTATCACAATATGGCTTTCAGACCGTACCCGATATGCCTCAGGATTGGATGTCACAATATGGCTATCAGACAGTATCCAAATACCTCAGGACTGGGTATCACAATATGGCTATCAGACAGTACCCAAAATACCTCAGGACTGGGTATCAGAATATGGCTATCAGACAGTACCCAATATACCTCAGGACTGGGTATCACAATATGCAAACTACCTCAGGACTGGCCTTCCAACGTACATATACCTCAGGACTGGGTATCACAATATGTCTATCAGAACTAGCTACCCAATATACCTCAGGACTGGGTATCACAATATGGCTATCAGACAGTACCCAATATACCTCAGGACTGGGTATCACAATATGACTATCAGACTGTACCCAATATACCTCAGGACTGGGTATCACAATATGACTATCAGACTGTACCCAATATACCCAGGACTGGGTATCACAATATGGCTATCAGACTGTACCCAATATACCTCAGGACTGGGTATCACAATATGGCTATCAGACAGTACCAATATCTCAGGACTTGGTATCACAATATGGCTATCAGACAGTACCCAATATACCTCAGGACTGGGAATCACAATATGGCTATCAGACAGTACCCAATATACCTCAGGACTGGGTATCACAATATGGCTATCAGAATGTACCCAATATACCTCAGGACTGGCTATCAGACACTACCAAATAAACCTCAGGACTTGGTATCACAATATGGCTATCAGACTGTACACAATATACCTCAGGACTGGCTGTCAGACTGTACCCAATATACCTCAGGACTGGGTATCATGACTTGACACCAATATACCTCAGAGACAATATGCTTCAGACTGTACCCAATATACATCAGGACTGGCTATCAGACTGTACCCAATATACCTCAAGACTGGGTATCACAATATGGCTATCAGACTGTACCCAATATACCTCAAGACTGGGAATCACAATCTGGCTATCAGACTGTACCCAATATACCTCAGGACTGGGAATCACAATATGGCTATCAGACCGTACCCAATATACCTCAGGACTGGATATCACAATATGGCTATCAGACAGTATCCAAAATACCTCAGGACTGGGTATCACAATATGACTATCAGACAGTACCCAATATACCTCAGGACTGGGTATCAGAATATGCTATCAGACAGTACCCAATATATCTCAGGACTGGGTATCACAATATGGCTATCAGACTGTACCCAATATACCTCAGGACTGGCTGTCAGACTGTACCCAATACACCTCAGGACTGGGTATCACAAAATGGCTATCAGACTGTACCAAATATACCTCAGGACTGGCTATCAGACAGTATCCAATATACCTCAGGACTGGGTATCACAATATGGCTATCAGACAGTACCCAATATACCTCAGGACTGGGTGTCACAATATGGCTATCAGACTGTACCCAATATACCTCAGGACTGACTGTCAGACTGTACCCAATAAACCTCAGGACTGGGTATCACAATATGGCTATCAGACCATATCAAATATATCACAGGATAGAGTTTCAAAATATGGCTAACTGAGACCATATCCTTATACCTCAGGACTGGGTATCAAAATATGGCTTTCTGATACCATATCCATTATACCTTAGGACTAGGTATCACTACCTTAGGATTTGAAATCATAATATGGCTATCAGACTGTATCCATTTTACCTCAGGACTGGGTATCTGTGTCTGTACATTGTAAATGCGGAGATATCAAGATGTAAATGTTAGCTGTCTACCTGCATTAAGTACTTACATATAGCTTTTACTTTTATACTGTGTGTAAATTTAGTTTAGACTATTATGCAATGATATCAGCACCTGATTAGAAAAATGAGTAGTGGTCATAGGTCTACTTATTTGTTTCTGATACATGATAGAATAAGTTCATAGAATTACCGATGGGCCCTCACAAAATGGCCAGCTGTTTTTCAAATCAAGCTCTTTGCAACATTACTTGAAATTCTTCCTTATTTTAAGTTTAAACAACAATTTTGGACTATGAACAATATGTAGACAGATAAACAAAATAATGAATGAAGCTACTATGTACAAAATAAATGTCAAGATTCCTGTAACTTGTACCTTGGATCTGTAGGTTGAAATCAAGTGAGGCGTAGCCAGCTGGATTTCTGGCCGTGCAGGTATAGATGGCAGTGTCTGACTCAGTGGAGTTGTGAATCTCCAGCTGCATTCCACCTGCTTTCAGCAACAGCCGACTGTCTAACTGAACCGGTTGACCGGCCTGAAATATACCAATATTCAAACTGCACCGGTTGACCGGCCTGAAATATACCAATATTCAAACTGCACCGGTTGACCGGCCTGAAATATACCAATATTCATACTGCACCGGTTGACCGGCCTGAAATAAACCAATATTCAAACTGCACCGGTTGACCGGCCTGAAATTACAATATCAAACTGCACCGGTTGACCGGCCTGAAATATACCAATATTCAAACTGCACTGGTTGACCAGCCTAAAATACAGTAGAACCTCGTTAAATCGAAGTCCTTGGGACCAAACTGAAAACTTCAAAATAACGATTATTCGGATTAAAAATCCAATGGAAATTTCCGTTTGTGAGCGTGCATGTCTGCGTTTTCATTACCGGTGCATATTGTGGAAATCGTGTGCCGTGAAAACCACCTATTAGGTCAATGTATATACTATTTGCAGGTTATGAAAAGTAATGAAAATATATCATGATCTACTTAGATCCTTCTGATGAACATAATCATTCTACCATGTCAAACAATGATACATATTTTTACCGTCGATCTGCTACTTTAAGTAGCGTCGCATGCCGGTGAAAAACGCGATGATATGGAATGTGCCGGTACTAAAGATATGACACCGGGGTTTATCTGCTGGCAAGTGCAAATTATGCAACCTGTTAGACATTGATTAGCAATAATCAACATTTCCATTGCCCAACCCAATCTCGAAAAAAAGTGTGAAAAACTTGCCTGAGCCATCACTCTAGGTGCCTCCGCAAAATAAACTTGATTACTGACCCGGATACGATCAATTAAAGGACAATAATTAGTTCACGAAACTTTATGAACTTTGACTTCGAAATAAAAATTGAAAAATGTACATGAATTGCGACCTCGAGACCGGGATTTTTACTTCGAAATAGCTAAAAAATCGAAATAGCGAAATTTGGATTAAACATTTTATTTTTAGTTAAAATAAGAAGGGAAGAAATCGGGACCGAAAATAAATTTCGAAATGGCGAGGAATTCGGTTTAATGATGTTCAGTTTGGCGATGTTCTACTGTATATCAATATCTAAAGTGCACCGGTTGACCGGCCTGAAATATACCAATATTCAAACTGCAATGGTTGACTGGCCTAAAATATACCAATATTATAAGTCTGATTTAGCAGTAAACAGACTGTCCCAGTGTTTAAACCAGGTCAAGATCAACGAAGGAGGATAGTGTAGTGCTGTCAATCCTAAATATTCCATTTTATCAAGAAAGTTATTGGGAAGTCATGAAATCAATTCCCAGTTGTCACATACAAAAGCCGTTAAAAATGGTACTGGTGTATCTCCCTTGTGTTCAGGTTATTAGTGAAGTACCAGAACTAGTTGTATCGGTGTCAGGAAAATGATACCAGGTGTTATCAGTCATGTGGATTTTTTACTTAAACACAATCTCTTTAAGTAGTCAAAATGGAATGTGTTAATAATTCATTCTGGAGATAACATTATATAAACTGTAATGGCAAAGTAAATGTCAAGGTGAGTAAATCACAAGTCATTTAAGATATTCAATTTACCTATAAAAGGACACACTCATTACATCATACAGTTTAAAAGAAAACCTGGTTTACTTTTGTAAAGCTACTAAGGGAGTTAATTTGGTGTGATATGCTTTTTCGATTAATGTTCACCTGAAATGTTACTACATACCTTGAGCCAGAGGATATCTGGAGTAGGATTTCCCTCCGTGGGGCAAAACAACACTGATGTGTGACCTTTGATAATCTTGGGATTAAGGTCAAGACCATGAGAGTCAATGTAAGGTGGCACTGTAAACAAATACATATTGAAGTTATCAATTGTGTAGCTTCATAGTTTCAATGTGAGGTGACACTATAAACAAATACATATTGAAGTTATCAATTACGTAGCAGCCTGTCATAATGATTTCAATAAGCTGAGATTTGAGTGGCACTGTAAACAAATACATTTTGAAGTTATCAATTACATAACTTCAGAGATTCAATTTGAGGTGGCACTGTAAACAAATACATATTGAAGTTATCAATTACGTAGCTTCAGAGGGTTAATGTGAGGTGGCACTGTAAACAAATACAAAGAAAAGTTATCAATTACATGGCTTCAGATGTAGTACAATAGTTTAAGTTTCTTTCTTTTTTCTTATCTTTAAGGAAAGAATTAGAGCTTTCCCCAATAGTGATTAATACCCCTGCAATATCACATTATTCTTGTTCAGTTAGCTATTGATTCCATCTTTTCTATTTTCATTACAATGACATTGATCACCCATCCAAAATACAGTCATAAGCTATTTTTGTTATTTTTCTGTCCATAGTAAACAAATCTCACCTTTAATTCATATTAATAGCTCAAACTATATTAGCACACATCTTAAACAACAAAAAGCGGTTGCCTACAACATTTCTAAGTGCTTTGATTATTTGTGAATTTTCAATCAGATTATAAGAAGTGAAATCCCCTCTTGATTTGGAGAATGGCCTTTGCTGATCAGATTTTAAAATATTAACTTATACATTAAAAACCTTTGTATTAATGAAAACATGTAAAATGGCAGATCCAAGTGATGAAATAAAGCATGCACTGTGGCGGATACACTGTACATCTTGCTCAGACAAGTGCCACCTTATTGGTGTGGGATGACATAATATGTCCATGGTAATTGGCTAACAGGGTTAATGTATGACATATGTCCATGGTAATTGGTTGACAGGGTTGATGTATGACATATGTCCATGGTAATTGGTTAACAGGGTTAATGTATGACATATGTCCATGGTAATTGGCTAGCAGGGTTAATGTATGACATATGTCCACGGTAATTGGCTAACAGGGTTAATGTATGACGCATGTCCATGGTAATTGGCTAGCAGGGTTAATGTATGACGCATGTCCATGGTAATTGGCTAGCAGGGTTAATGTATGACGCATGTCCATGGTAATTGGCTAGCAGGGTTAATGTATGACATATGTCCATGGTAATTGGCTAACAGGGTTAATGTATGATGCATGTCCATGGTAATTGGCTAACAGGGTTAATGTATGATGCATGTCCATGGTAATTGGCTAACAGGGTTAATGTATGATGCATGTCCATGGTAATTGGCTAACAGGGTTAATGTATGATGCATGTCCATGGTAACTGGCTAACAGGGTTAATGTATGATGCATGTCCATGGTAACTGGCTAACAGGGTAAATGTATGACATGTCCATGGTAATTGGCTAGCAGGGTTAATGTATGACACATGTCCATGGTAATTGGCTAGCAGGGTTAATGTATGATGCATGTCCATGGTAACTGGCTAGCAGGGTTAATGTATGTCCATGGTAATTGGCTAGCAGGGTTAATGTATGACATATGTCTAAGGTAATGGTTAGCTGTGTGCATGACTTGCACATGTTAATAGGTGACAGTATTAATGAGTTAGGTGGGTTTAAGATTGGTTAGCAGTGGTAATGAATGACACATCTATTTTAACTGGTTAGCATGGGTGGTGTACACAATGTAAGACACATCTGTATTAAATAGCATGGGCAGTGCATGACACATCTATATTAATTGGTTAGCATGGGTGGTGTATGGACATGGTTATTTTAGCCATGGCGTATAACAACAATACATTTAGGGTAAGTGTGTGGTTACAACATGTCCCTGGTAAATCATGTATATCAGGCATGTGTATGATGACATAAAGGAGTATCTGGGTTGGTGCATGAGGAAATATCTTATTGGTTAAAGGTAATCCTGCTAACAACTCACCCCAAACATCCATGATGTACTCCAGTTCCGCTGAGCCTGCCTCGTTTGCTGCCACACACACAAAGCTGCCCTTGTCATTCACCATGGCGTGTAGGATAGTCAGTTCCTTCCCGTTGTCCTGTTTCAAGAAGAGGGATCATTACAGTGTACATTATGGGCGCCCACAGTATACAATGTCTGTTCTTTCCTTTAAATAGACAAACAAGGTATACTAATGATGAAGAGTTTGGTAGTGTTATTATCATATTAACCCTTTCCCTCATAGAGGACACCATGAAAAGACCTATGCGAACAGCATAAAACCAGATCAGCCTGCGAGTAACGCGAAGGCTGATCAGGTTTTATGCTGTTCGCTGCTCCTCAGTGGTCTGGTAATGAGGATTTTACAATTAGATTTGGTAAGGTTTGAGTTTGGCTTTCTGCAGATCAGGCTTTATGTGGTACCTATTGAGTGCGTCAAAATGAGTCTATATGAGGGAAAGGGTTAAAAAGCAATGATTTAGGTACCCTATATATCTTCAAGCCTCCAACATTCAGCAGCATATTCAGCAATATCTAGTACAGTCATTACAACCAGGACACATACAGAGAAAGGTAGATAAATGCTAAAAGATGTTATATACTTGCCACTCTCTATCTACTGCATTTTTTAACTACTTTGGATTATTGTCCAAAGAAACAGGGCCATTAATCCATAGTGCTTAGTTTTATATTTAAAATTGTAGAAACTATGGACAAATCATAGAAAAAATCATTTCTGCAGATTCTAGGCAGAGCAATTTTTTAATTCATTCAGTTGGGAAAAACAAACCAACATGCTTTAGATCTACATCCAGGCTCTGACAGTTTCATTTACAAGAGTATCATCAACATAAATAAAGCTTTAGAGTTCACTTAAGACTTGACCTTATAACTCTAACAGAGAGAGAGAGAGAGAGAGAGAGAGAGAGAACATTTCATATATAGGAAATCAGACCCTCCTGCTGGGAACCTTTGACAGAACAACTTTGCAACATCAATAACAAAATGGATTATGAGATATAATGTGCAAATTAAATTTAAATCCTGTCCACTGGTTTCAGAAAAGTTTATAAACATTTTTGAAAATCATATTCTTTTGGTTGCCACAATAACCACTCTGGAATACAACTTGAATCATATTTATTTCAGCAACACTTGTAAAATACCACCAATTGATCATACATGCCAAGTTTTATCAATATTAGCTCAGTGGATTTCTAAGTGATTTACACAAAGTGTTGATAACCAATAGATAGTGAAACCAATAGCTAAATAAATCTTACAGATAAATTGTAATGGGGAAAGTCAAGGTCATAATCAATGGCCACACCGTCCTTAAACCAGACAACATCTGGCTCTGGGATGCCCTTTGCAGGACAGTAGAACGTAAAGGCATTGTCCAGTGTGGCGTGAACATCTGTCTCTAGGTCGGTATCATCAATAGTTGGTGGCACTGGAATGAATATAAGATAAACATGCACTTCTGCAATGTTAGAGATAGTAATGTTTGTCAAAGACATACAGTTGAACTTTCTTCAGTTGCTCTCGCATAATTCAATTACACTGGATAAGTTAAATGTTTGATCCTGACTTTTATACTATGATTTCTATTGTGACAAAATAACTCCGTACCTAGTACTTTCGGTTCTTTGATTATGTAAATAATATGATAAGAGTCGCCTCCCTTGCTACTTTCGATTTCGTTGTTAACACGAGAGACGGCCTAACAGGGTAGCAAACTGTCTTTTTCATTACTTTATGAGTGTGTGTGCATGTGTGTATGTTATTTTAAAACGTTTTACAATTTTTACTATATATAGCATAAACTTTGAAATATGTTATTTAATTTCATCTGTTTACGTTGATTAATTTGAATATTGCCAGTTGTCATAGAGACTCGTTAAGTTCCGTGATCAGATCGGGTATACTCAGGAATCCGCTAGGGGCAGTGTAATCGGTAGGCGGAAGTCTCTTAGGTCACGTGTTCCAGGTGGCTATATAAGCCGGACCCGACGACACTTTCTCAAATTGTTGTGCTCAGTATAGATTTAACATCGGCGCTGCTCTGAATAATACTATCCGATTATATTATAAGGGACTTTGGGTAAATAAGACGACGGTATTTTCCTACCTACTCTCGGAGCCCCGCTTCATTGAGTGGTCTGGAATAAAAACGGCGTCGTGCATCTCGGGTCGCTTAGTTGTATTCTATTGTATTAAGGTGCCTAGGAAGAAAAGTCTGCCTTCAGAGTCTTGGAAGCCCCGCTTCATTGACTCTGGAAGGTACTAGATCACATATTTAATAAGTAATATTGCTATAGGGCATAAAAGACGTCTTTAAGGACGTCGGTGCGTTACAGCGCCAGCATAATAAACCAGCTTCAGCGCATGAGTCTCAAGAAGTCATCTTCACAGCGCGGTCGTCACAGCACTGTCTTCACAGCGCCGGTCGTCACAGCGCTGTCTTCACAGCGCCTGTCGCACAGCGCCTGTCTTCACAGCGCCTGTCCCACAGCGCCGGTCGTTACAGCGTTTGTCTTCACAGCGACTGGGCTTCAAGAAGACATCCTCACAGCGCCAGGCGCCATGTGCCAATGCTTCAGGAGCCTGTACTTAGACGCTTAGGGTTATTTTCATCCAAAACTATAGATTGTTTTTAAGTTAAATTTCACAACTATTGTTTCTTTACGGCACTTTTCTTTTATTAGTAAATAAGTTAGGTTGAAAGGTGATTGTTTTAATGCCCCAATCATTGTCTGTTCTTTGTATTTATAATTCCTATTAGGCCAGTTAGGCAAACAAGATACATTTACTTTTCTATAGATTTTATTTCATCTAATCATTAGGACAGGTAGTCCCCAAGGAAAATTTATATATATCGCTCTGCGCAAAATCGTTACACTATTGTATTTTTTTTTAAATAAGACAGACATGAGGTGTGAAAAACAGCTTCACAGGTATTGCTCAAACATAAGCCAAAGTGAATGTGTTTGTTTCCGCTTATAATGAGTGACTATCGACAATTGTCAATAAAGCAAATATAATTCTCAAAATTTATTATCACAGTCACTTTCAATCAATATGCTTCAAGTAGTATTCTACCCAGGCCGGGCCCTTACACAATTTGCACTAAATAAATCAAAATGGCACATACAAATCCCTAGAGATGGGCCATAGGGCACACAGAAAATTCAAGTAGTTCTGATTACTGGCATTGTGATCATAGAGTAACTTTAGCTTTTGACTATGCTCCATTTTTGCAGGTTTAACCTTAGCTTTTCACAGTATAAAAACTAAAGATTGTTACTATTATTTTTTTTTTATTTCGCGTACTTGTTTGTTTGCTGTTGTTTTACTTTTAGCGATTTAGGTTCATATTTACTATATATATTAAGTATATCTGCAGCATGCAGCTATTGTTTGGAAAATATCAATAAAATAGCTCGAGAAAAAAGACTGACAATTAACAGTAATTCACCACTTGCCACACATTTTACTGCAGTTAACAGCATCAAGATGACTTTCTTAGGCTTTTTATCTATCTAAGTAGAAAGCCATCGAATAAGTCTATAAATTCTTTGAAAAGAAATATTATCAGAGGATTTTTTGATTTGATTGATAATAGATAAATATTTTGGCAAAAAGAACATCAAAAGTAGATCACCATCCATTTGAAGGCATTGTCATGATGAGGGCTTTGTTATTAACCAGGGAAGATGAACAGAGAGGAGTTAAAGAAGCTTGAGATTATGTCACATGAACACAGAAGCCTTATCCTTGAGAAGGACAAAGGAAAAATGACAATCACTAAGTCACTGAACATTTTTTAAACCTTCGTTTTCCCAATAAAAGTGAGAAATGTTTAGTTATACAGCAGGTGTAAATACAACACTGGCAAACCTGTCCAATTTGTAACTCAATCTATTCTTACATTTTAAAAATCAATCAAACTAGAGCTATCACTGAAGGTGATTAATACCTCCACAAAATGCTTTGATACAAGAGAAGCCAGGCTCCAGGTAAAACTGATAAGAACCTGTATACATAGTATATTGATTATGATAGTAAGTAATAAGTAAGTAAAGTCTTTATTTAAAGTGGATAAAGAGTCAGTTATGGTTGTTTGGCACAGTAGTTTAAAAGTGTAAAGTTACAGTTCTTGGACACTGCACTTCTCCTAGTCACCATTTGTTTACATTTTAAGTTTCAAGTAAATACCTTGTATAATATTTGAGTAATGTTCTGGACAAGAAAAACAGAATTAACCAAAGGGAGATAATTTGAAAATGGGACCAGGGCAATAACTCTGCCATCCTTGAGACAACACAAGTGAAATTTATGACATGCACCTCTCAACCTGATTATCCATGCGTTCACAAAATTTGAACCAAATTGGTTAAGAATTATAGAAGAAATTTACGTTACAAGATATTTAGAGACAAATCAGGGGCAATAACTCTGTAATCCCTGAGACAACTCAAGTGAAAGTTCTGCCACGCACCTTTCCACCTGATTATCAATGCACACATAAAATTTGAATTGAATCGAATAAGAAATGTAGAAGTAGTTTGCGTCACAAGTTTTGGGGATGGACGGACAAACGGACGAACAACAGACAGACTGACCAACAGACTGTCAGACTTATTCCAATATACCCCCTCTCAAACTTCGTTTGCGGGGGGTATAATTAGTCATACATACACCATTATTTAAATAGACAAATGGCTAGGAAATTCTGCAGAAATTCTTGATGAAAATCTTTATCTATTTTTGGAGGGGATTTCTGGGTCAAAACTTGACCCTTTAAATTTAAAAAGAATTTCTTCACCTTTGCTGGATAAAAAGCTTTACATGTTCATGGTCATATTCGTAACATTTCTTTTTCTTTGAATCTGTCACATATCCTAAGGTCAACATCCTTCCCTCTCACAATGAGAGCAGACTGTTGATTAACATTTTTATAAAACTGTTTATATATTTTCCCTTGTATGTTTCATGTTGTAATATTCCCCTTAAGATAACACACATACACAAATAAAGGCCAAACTGGAATAAAGGAAGTATCCAAAACAAGTGGTACACACAAGACTGCAAAAAATGTATACAAACCTTGTACATCAACATCGTAATATATTTCAGTCACACCACCAGCATTGGCAGCCACACAGGTATATCTGCCTGTATCTTGTACCTGCAAATTAATCATCATCATCATCATCATCATCATCATCATCATCATCATCATCACTAGCACAGTACCAACATAATTAATCATCACTATCACAGTATCTCATCATCATTATCTCACAGTATTTTCACCATTATCATAGTGTTATCATCTTCAATATCATATCATCATTATCATCATCTGCTCTCCTTTTTTTGTTTTAGTTATAATCATCCCTGCCCCCAGTACCATCACCATCATAATCCTGAACATCTGTATTGTCATACCACAATGTTCAGTGTTACAAACATGATAGTTCTACCTTACATGTTTAGTAACTTACTGATTGCATTTTTCCCTATTTAGTGTCTCTATGTGTTTCCTGAAAGGTAGTTGCATAAAAAACAACAACTGTAATTTGACTATTGTGAACACACCTTAGCATCTGAGATGAGAAGTTCCCGACCAGCCAACCGAGTCTTGATGTTGTCAATCTCAGACACTTTTATCTCAGCCCCGTCCATGTACCATGTGATCTGAGGGGGCGGGATTCCAGTTGCTGGACAGGTTATTGTCAACGAACCACCCTCAACAACCTTTGGGTTGGTGTTACGGTTGTGTAATTCTATCCTGGATGGCACTGAGAGGAGAGATACCAACACTAAGTTTTATTGCATTTACCTTTTGGCTGACTTTGCAAAAGAGAAACTTACACTGATGGTTGCTTAGGATTCATTTAATAATTTTATATCCCAAAATGTTAATTTCCCTTTCAAATTAAAAACAAGAAATCTGCGGACCGCACTGTCGCATCTGCAAGGTAAAGCAGTTTTAGCCAGGGTGGGACTTTTTCAGTATGCTTAAAAAACAGGAAAAAACCCAACTAATTCAGTAATACCCGTTACTACAGTAGTGCCTTTCACTAACCCATCACCACACACTTCCTCAAATTTGATAGGTAGGTTGGTCAGCATGAGTACTTTTCCTAAGCAAATAGAGTACCTTCCCTTGTCAACATGTTTCAAAATGGCATGTGATGATGAGCTTGATGTGGAGGAAAATGAATTTATTTCAAACAAACATCAAATGAACTACCTATAGGTTGGGTACAAAGCAAGGAAGATTGACCATTATCTATGACTTTGGAATGACATAGCTGGGAATCAAATCAGTTACCGATGGGCACACTATTCATCAGCCAAAATGTTGATCAACATTAGTGCAGAAGGCAGACATGATTGCTGGGGTACAGACTCTTACCCTGAACCTCCAGGTCGTAGTCCACCGAGTCAGACCCGGCCTTGTTGATGGCCAGACACTGGTACTCAGCGGTATCAATCACCTGGGCATTCCTCACTCTCAGCTGACGGCCACACGATAGTATTTCAAACCTTGTCTGTAAGTATCCAGGATATTCATACAGTTCATTTTGCAATTGAATTTCTAGGGGATACAAACTTTAAGCTCTTTTTTTTTAAAGTAAGAAATAATTGCAAATCTTCATTTACATTCCTTTTCTAGGCTTTGCTATAATAATGACTTTAATATAACATAAACATGTGTTCTTTATTGTTTTGGCTATCATACATGACTGATACCAATGCCATGCCATCTTGTAAGAATGTATGCAATGGGGAAAAATTAATACAACAGTCAACTACAGCAATAACTAGAGATTTGTTTCATAGAAAACTGATGTCTCCCTCCACCCCCTTCCCCTCACACACACATATACATTAAGGCACACAGTGACATAATTATGCAAATAGTTAAAGTTTAAGGGCTGACTATATTGTTAAAGCTCCGTACAGAGATATTGACCTTGTGTGTGACACTTACTCTCATCAATTTCTTTCTTTAACTGGAATTTTGTTTCAATAGCATAAGTAGAGTTTTCTTGCGGTCAAGACATTGTGAAAAGGGGGAATAACTCCAAAATACTGAGGCCAGAGTTATGAACCTTCAGCATGACATTTTCTCTCAGTAATTTCTTTCCTTAAATGAAATTTAATTTCAATAGAATGTGTTGAACTGGAGTTATCTTAAGGACACAAAATTGTATAAAAGTGGAAAAACTGCAACAAGAAACATTGGAAAATGGATTATGCTCTAGTGTACTGCAATTCTTGTCTATAACGTCTACCCACCTATGAAGCTTCAAGGTTATATATCTCTTAGTGCATGAGTTATGCTCCAGACAAAACTTAATTGAATATGAAATAAAACAACAGGCAATCACTCCAACAATATGATTTACAGAATTAAGGTTCTTGTGCACTGCAATTCTCCTCCATGTGATCTATCCATTTATGAAGTTTCAAGGTTATATGTCTTAAAGTGCAAAATGCTCTTGACAAAAAATAAGTATGAAATTTAGCAAAGGTCAATTACTTCAAAAATATTATGCACAGAGTTATGGTTTTCGTGCATGACACTTTTCCTCAATAAAATCTATACACCTGTGATGTTTCCAGTTAATAGCATTTATAATTTCTGAGTTACGTTTCAAACAATAAATAATTCTGGAATTTGACAAAGGGCAGTAACCCCAAAAACATGATGCACAGAGTTATGGTTCTTGTGCATGACACTTCTCCTCAATAAAATCTATACACTTGTGGCTAGCTATGATACCTTTTAAGTTATACTCTGGATAAAAATTCAACATGGGCAAAAACTCAAACATTTGATGCGCAGTGTTATTGTTCTTGTGCATGACACTTTTCCTCCTTGAGGTCTATCAACCCGTGAAGTCTCATGTTGATAGCCTTGATACTTTTTGAATAATCCTCTGGACAAAAGTAGGTATGAAATTTAACAAAGGGCAATACCACCGAAAGTTTAATGTGCAGAACTACAGTTCTTGTGCATGACACTTCTCCTCAATGAGATCTATCAACCTGTGAAGTTTCAAGTTAATAGCTTGGATACTTTGTTAGTTACATTCCAGAAAGAATTTAGTATGAAATTTAACAAAGGGCAATAATTCCAAAAATATGATGCCCAGAGTTATGATTCTTTGCACTGCACTTCTCCTCCATGAGATCTATCCACTAGTGAAGTTTCAAGTTAACAGCTTGGATACTTCGTGAGTTACACTCCAGAAAAATTAAGTATGAAATTTAACAAAGGGCAATAATTCCAAAAATATGATGCCTGGAGTTACAGTTCTTTGCACTGCATTTCTCCTCCATGAGATCTATTCACCCGTGAATAAATCAAGTAAATAGCTTTAATACTTTGTTAGTTATGCTCTGGACAAAAATTAAGTATGAAATTTCACAAAGGGCAATAACTAAAAAAATATGAAACGCAGAGTTATCATTCTTTGCACTGCACTTCTCCTCCATTAGATCTATTCACCTGTGAAGTTTCAAGTTAATAGCTTTAACATCTTCTGAAGTATGCTTCGGACAAAATGTGTGAGAGACAGGCAGACAACTCTGACAAAAACAATGTCTCCCCCATATAAATATGGGGGGGAGACATAATTAACATACTATAACCACGCATAACATACTGTGGTATAACTATCTCATACCATAATCTTTCTATAGGCATCAAAAGGTACATTATACACAGTCATAGATTCAAACATTTCTAAGTTAATTTAGTTGTTTACCTCTTGCCAATTTGCCGCATATAACAATGTATCCTTTCTGTAGAAAAACTTATACTGCAAAGGTTGCACTAAATAAACTGATACAAACGGAATTTTTTACATGTAGATGAATTTCTAAACATTTCCAACCTTTATGTTGTTGAACTACAACATTTTTTCCAAAAGAAATGACTTGGATGCCCCAAACAACTGTATATGTATTTATAGCATTTCCAGAATACATTTCACCTGGCTAGAAGGGTCCAGTACGATGCCATTTTTGTACCAGGTTATATCAGGCGAGGGCTTCCCCTCCACCGGACAGTTGATCACAGTTGTCTGGTTGATCAGCACCTTCGGGTTTGTCACGATGTTGATCCGGTCAATCCTTGGTTTCACTGTTATAACATTTTGTTATGATTCAACTGGAAGTTTTAGACTGTATACAAACAAATGTGATGATAGTATCGTCATAACTGTGATCGCCCATAAATAAACAATCATTTTATTGTTGTCAATACATTCAGATGATATTTTAACTAGTTAATTTCATTTTGGACAGAGCTGTTTGGACCATGATAATGGTATACTTCAAATACCCTTTGGAAAGAGACTTGCAACAAACAAACTGGAAGGTGTCAGTATTTAGGATTATTACTCAAATTATCGGCTTCAATAAGCATCACAAAAAAATTACTGCATCTAACTTACAAAAGCAGCAGGACATTTTCACCTGATGTGCAGTCGAACATCTGCAAAACACCCATGGCTAGACTAGACAGCGATCTCCTCAGTGAACAAAAAAGAGATTCCCAATATAGAAGGGAGTTTTTTTCCAAGGTTTTGAGCTTCAAAGATGGGGTGCACACTATATATGGATGCACAATACACAGCACTTTACAGTAACCCATGGGACAGGAACCAATTTTGACCCCAGGGCCATGATTTAAAGAAACTTGGTAGATGTCCACTATGCCATGTTGCATACCAAATACAGGTATCTAAACTCCAAACCTTGTTGTTTCTAACAAGAAAATCTTTCTAGTTTTTCCTGTATGAGTCTATGTAAAATCAAGTGACCCCTGGGGCAGGACCAATTTTGACCCGAGGGTCATCAACTGAACAAACTTGGTAGAGATCCAGTAGATAATACTACACACACAATTTCTAAGCTCTAGGTCCTGCAGATTTACAAATTCTGCATTTTTAAAATCTATTTTTAGTTCATGTGACCTACTTTTCAACCAATCAAAAGAATTTTGAAAGAGGGCCTCATAAGAATTAATTCGATGAAGTTTTGTCAAAATCCATTTAGCTGCTTAAAAGAAATTGTTGACAATGGATGGATGCACAGACAAATGCCGGACACAGGATCATTCTCATAGTTTGCAATGAGCACATTGGGCTGATAATAATTATTTCAGTTTACCTTGTAATATAAATGTTCCAGTCTTATTTATGACAGTATATGTTTTATTACCAAAAATATCATACATGATACATGCACATATCAAAGCAATGGCAAAAATCTACATTATTTTAGACCATACCTTGTAATAAATAAATTTTGGACAATAGGCATTTGGCATCCAATAATTATGACCAGCTCATGGTCTAGCCTATATATAAACAAGAGCCGTCAGAGGACAGCACGCTCGACTATTCAAAATGCTTGTTGGTAAATTAAATGAAATCTATTTCAATTCTTGCCCTTCACATACACTGTACAAAAATAGTCAAAAATGA